>OU342652.1:20864830-21352033 GCA_910589605.1 Chrysoteuchia culmella
AGCAACAGCGCGCTGCTCACTAGCTGGAGTCGTGCGGCGGCGATCAGTTCCATATTTGAAATGGCAAATAATACTGTTATGGAATTTGTATGGACTATAACTTAACTATTTGCTTTGGTAACACACGCGTTTTTATGACCCGCTTTACATATTTAAAACCGGTGGAATTACATCAGCTTTACGAGCAAGGGTGTTAAAAAAGTTGTTTTATTTCAATGAACAGTGCGCGCCAAAACATAGATGTATGTTATGTAAACTTTTTTGTCATTCGAAATCAGACATTTTTAATGTCCCCACTGCTGGGGCACGCACTGGTCTTCCCCATGGACGGTTAAAGTGATGTGAACTTAGCCTATCTAAAATAAGAAGCAATAAAATGAGATTTTCATAGAACACCATTTCCGACTTTATGATTTTGTCATTTTTGCATTTTTCAATGCTATTTTTATAATTATGGTAAATTTTAAATAGAAAAATATTGGAAAAAATTAACTCGGCCACAAGTGAAATCTCAGACGGGAATCGAACCCGCGACCTTTGGAAATCCGGTCCAATGCTCTAACCGCTGAGCTACCGAGACTTGCGAACCACCGTCGAAATTCTCCAATACTTTTATATTTTTAATATGCTGTAGGCCAGCGTTGTCACATCAATGCTAGGAATCTCCTTGCATTCGAAAGAAATATCTTTTCAGGTGTTTAACGATCGATTAAGATGCAACTGCCAATAATTTATGATTTTGTCATTTTTGCATTTTTCAATGCTATTTTTATACTTATGGTAAATTTTAAATAGAAAAATATTGGAAAAAATTTCACTTGTGGCCGAGTTAATTTTTTCCAATATTTTTCTATTTAAAATTTACCATAACCATTTCCGACTGTCTGACTTTTCCTTAAAATCTCTAATAGTCAAATCAATTTGCCCTGCCCCCTAATTGTATAATTTCAAAATCGATCAATCCCTTTCAAAGGTATTGTGATCGTGATAGTGATTTATGGAATTGTGTAACTTATAGTCGCAATCCCTTTCGGAACGAATGATGTTTTAAATGACACTTCTCCATACATTTGAAAGATATTTTCGTGTGTCACTCTGCTTAGACAGTTCAATTTCGTTCATTCAATACCTTTTAAAAAGCGTCCCGATCACAATCCCTATCGTCAGATATTGACGGCCTGAAGTATGTAATCATCTTTCAAATGACAAATTGAAAGGGATTGCCATAGATTTTAAAATTAGACAATTAGCTCCCGGTTCAGAAGCGAGAAGTTTTCATTACGTACACAACAATAAATAAACAGTCAAATTAGTCTGCCCGTTTTGAAACATTTGATATGATGACAAACTTTCATACATGCAACCGAATTTCACATTAACCCAGATGTTACTGAATTATAATATGGCATTCGAACTTAATTATTTTTTGTATGCGGTTTAAAAATACTAAATAACGTGCGAACAAATGCGAGAAAACATGAAAATATATTTTTCTAGTAGAAACTCGGAAAATCTGTGTTGTTCATAAGCAACGCTAGTAAAATAGCCCTAAATACGTATTTAAAAAATTATCCCCTTTTTATCAATATTTTAAAAATTATGTGTTGTACTTATGTGTTCTTTTAAAAGGACGGTAGTAACAAGTGTCCCGTCTGAGAATTCACTTGTGGCCGAGTTATTTTTTTTCCAATATTTTTCTATTTAAAATTTACCATAAGTATAAAAATAGCATTGAAAAATGCTAAAATTACAAAATCATAAATTATTATTGGCAGTTGCATCTTAATCGATCGTTAAACACCTGAAAAGATGTTTCTTTCGAATGCAAGGATATTCCTAGCATTGATGTGACAACGCTGGCCTACAGCGTATTAAAAAAAATATAAAAGTATTGGAGAATTTCAACGGTGGTTCGCAAGTCTCGGTAGCTCAGCGGTTAGAGCATTGGACCGGATTTCCAAAGGTCGCGGGTTCGATTCCCGTCTGAGAATTCACTTGTGGCCGAGTGAATTTTTTCCAATATTCTTCTATTTAAAATTTACCATAAGTATAAAAATAGCATTGAAAAATGCAAAAATTACAAAATCTTAAAAGTAACAAGTGTGTTAAAAACCTAGTTATTAAGGGTCGTTTTACCTCAGCGCTCTCCTGGGCGCGGGCAGGCGGGACGGCCGAGGCAGCGCACTAGACGCCGGGCGGGGTTCACTCGTCACTACTGGGACTGCAAAATATTACATTAGAGCTATAACAACATTTTCTTAAATGTTTTTTTTATGAATGACGGGGAGACTCTTAGCCGTCATCATACATGATGTTAAGTATTGATAAGGCTGAAGATGGAAGCGAGCCTCTCCCGGAATTCTCAACCACTGAGGAACTGGCTATCTTATCTCGAACTGCCGGTACCACAACAATGCTGAAAACATTGTTGTTATGGCGTCAGGCTTAGATAAGATGTTGGTAGCTAGCCAGGCGGGCTTACAACAAGTCCTACCACCAACCAAACTGAATACAATATGTACCCCCGCTGGGAATCGAACCCGGGGCCCCTGGGTCAGGTACCGGTGGTTGTACACGTTACAATAGTGCTATAACCGCCTCGGTTATAGCACTATTGTAACGATGCCATTTCGTTCTAGCCTTATCGATGGATAAAACCTCCATAATGGCTGGAAACTCCGTAGATTCACTCTATGGAAATCAAATTATATTTTTTATCTGTTCTGTCTAAATTCAAATTTTCTCCGATACACGGGTTCCTGATGTAAGTGTGAGAATTACATTATTAACACAACTTTAGATAAATATGGTTATGGTTAAATAAGCTCTCTTCAGCTTGATGGTTTTTGTAAGATTAAGTCAAAATGAGCTGAACAGGGATCGTGAAACGGAGAAAATTTGAATTTAGACAGAACAGATAAAAAATATAATTTGATTTCCATAGAGTGAAACTACGGAGTTTCCAGCCATTATGGAGATTTTATCCATCCATAAGGCTAGAACGAAATGGCATCGTTACACTATAGACATATCTATGACATTGCAATGACCTAGATTTTAGCATACCATAAGATAGTGTACAAAAATACCCCAATTCTCACAGCCATTTTAATAAATATAAATACGGTGTGGTCACATTATTAACGACACTAGCTGAGTTTCATACAATCGAGGTAACTTTGGAGCCTTGGTTCTCTGCCAAGGATTGACCGAGCTGTGATCTGATAATGGCCATCCAGGGAGTGGATGGAAGAGATCCAGATTGCTATACATACCCAACTGATCTGATCAACATTCGTAAAGATGAAAGGATCGAAGTTTTCAGTTTCCGAAATTCCATAATTTTTTTATGCTATTTTCACGTTTTTTTTTAAACATATCCATATATCTCTCAGAATGTTTTTCAGATCAGTTGGGTGTGTATAACAATCTGCCCCTTAATTGTCTAATTTCAAAATCTATCACAATCCCTTTCAAAGGTATTGTGATTGTGATAATGATTTATTGAATTGTGTAACTTATAGTCGCAATCCCTTTCGGAACGAATGATGTTTTAAATGACACTTCATTTAACACTTCTCCATACATTTGAAAGGTATTTTAGTGTCACTTTGCTCAGTCAGTTTAATTTCATTCATTCAATATCTTTCAAAACGCGCCCCGATCACAATCCCTATCAAAAGTCAAATAGTGACAACCTGAAGTATGTTAATATCTTTAAAATGACGAATTAAACGGGATGGCGATAGATTTCAAAATTAGTCAATAAGCGCCCTGGATCTCCTCCATTCACTCTTTGCATGGTCATTATAAGATCACAGCTCATTCAAGGCTCCAAAGTTACCTCGATTGTATGTAAATCGGCTAGTGTCGTTAATAGACAACATTTCATTTTCTATAAAGCACTAAAATAAAAAAACCAATTCGAGGTTTTAGTGTCATAAGCTCATAGTTCTTATTTTGGAATTTTCTGTTCGGTAATTTGTGAGATATTAAATAAAAACTAAAATGTAGTCCAAATCGAGAAAGTCAGGCATTTGCATTTCTGTCTAATATAAAAAAAAATGGTTCTCTCTGGCGGGTTGACAATGACAGTCAACTCAAGTAGTGCAAGAGCGATCAAAATCTAAGATATCGATATTCGATATTTTCTAATTTACATAATGCCAATAAAAACCTCATGAAAAAACAGTTTGTGATTGTTTGGAGTTTTTTGCAATACATTGTTTTTATGATTATTGCTGAATAGATTTACTTTTTATGTTTGCTAGGTAAACCACCACGCGACGCGAAATTTGTGTGTGTTTAACGAAGTGGTTCTTTTTTGTTCCACTAATGAAGTACAAGACCTTAAATTTGAATATGGTTTGATAAACATTTCAATTCTAAATACCCAAAATGTTTATATTGTTCATGAACGCAAATTTATGCGTATAAATTTAAATTTTTTTTTTTTTGTTTAGTTATATTTTTAACATAACCAAAGTGTTAATCTTTAAAACATGCTTTGGTTTAATAACAAAAATTAAAAATTTTAGAGAGAGCCTCACAACACGTGTAATTACGAAAAGAACTCGGGTGAAACTACTAGAAACCATTACGTCAGTTTTTTTAAATCCGAAATAAGCAACAGTCTTACCAATTTAACTTCCTGTGAACGCACTTATGCTCTTTTAGAAAAAGCAAGTTTTGAAATAGTGATTTTATACACAAATATAATGCTAAAAATAAAAATAAAAATACGTGTCTCGTAATTTAACATCTAGTTTTATTATGCATAGGAAAATTTGCATAATATATTTTTGAATGTTGTCCATTATGTGACCTATGTATATGACAGACATGTCTATCGAAAGAATTTGTAAGTATAGAAAAGTAAAAAAAAAAACTTTTGATTAGGGTAAAAATATATATGTCATTCGATTTGTTTACATGATCTGACTAAAACCCTAAGCTTATGGGATATTAAAAAAACACGATAAAACATGTCTATTTGTCTTGGTCTGGGTGTTTAATATGTATATTATGTATGTATTTACAAAAAAAAAGTATATAAGTATGTTTATCCGTTATCTAGTAACCATAACACAAGTTCTTAATGAAACTTAACGTGGGCTAGATAATTGGTGTGTTTGTATGCAATTATTTAGTTATTATTTATTTATTATTATAAGTTCTCTTCCATACAGTCGTGCGACGGACACGTTTTGGCAGAGCAATCGTGCGGGGTTCGCGGGGACAGAGGTGCTAGCGAACCCCAGCAGCCTTATAAATATATAACGCTCGCTGGGGACGATGCTGATGTCCTGTCAAATACTGTCTTGTCAAAAGCAGCATTACGCGAGGTTTTAAGGGTGTTGTCCCACTGTGAGTTCCTTACACTGTAATATAACAGTATGTTGTAAATCTATATAAATAATAATGTAATGGTTGCGATTATTCAAAGTCAAATTATATCATCACAATCTAATAGGCGATTGCGTAGTGTGTAATGAGAAAACGCGCGCGATTCCTTGCCCAAATAATCTGTTTACTTCTTTTTACTTTACGTGGCATTGCAACGCATGTCGGGTGATAGCTAGAATTAATAACCTCCTTTGTCAAAGTCGGTTAAATATGGTTAATACACAGACCTATATCGAGATAGACGAAAAGAGCGCTTCAAACTGTATGAGAACCTAGCGTGTCGAATTTTTCGTACCTACGATGACTTCACGAGCGAGATTTAGTGATGTGTAAATGTTATTGACGAGCACTTGCAAGAAAGCACTGCACAATTAACCGTTTTTGTTTCTGAGTGACGCGTGTTTTCATGGCAATGGTCTCAAGCGGTCTGACTTAGGTCGTTAAACTTTGACCGTGGATCAAACTTTTGGCACGCAAGGTAAGGCAATTTTACCGTCTATCTCGATATAAGTCTGTGGGTAAATATTTGTTAACCCAATCAAATGACGGTTTTTTTAATAGCTAGAGTTCAAACTTACCTGGAGCGGGTCTCTGGGCCGGCACTGAGGTGGGTCTGCTCATGCGCAGTTGTTGTGTTCCCGCTATAGAATACGGCCGCGACACTGGAGGCTGGAATGTAGAAATAAATGTCAAGAGGTAATCTAAGTGAATAAGAAAATACAAAATATTATCAAATATGATTGCAGCCCAAAATGAGCATCCACAAAAACTTCCCAACAATTTAAAAATATATCTTGGTGAACAGTGACAAAAATGCCAAAACAAATGTTTTTAGATGTCGAAAAGAAGGGTGGCTTTTCTGAATCAAGCGTGCATTAAAATATTTTCTTGTGATAAGCTATTCTGCTAAACAAAGTTGAGCTAACCCGATTGTTAAAACGAAAGGTGTCTTTTAATTTTCACTATTTAATTCGGTGTGATAAAAGCCTCACAAAAAATATTGCGTAAGATCATTATCTTAAGGTGGTTCGTTTTCAATAGTAAAGTATTTTTCCATTCACGGGCGAATGAAGCATAATCATAAACTTAAATGATATCCTTTGGTATTTATTATGATGTTTATTTGCGGTAAATTATATTTACCAGATAAAAACAGTATAATAATCGCATAAATCAGTCGAAAATTTTGTTCAATTTTGTTAATGTGTGAGTGCACACCGACAGTATCGTACGCTAAAGTTGACAGTTTAGATGGCGTGTGCATGGCTGCGTTGCCAGCTCGATTATCCCTCGATCCGTACACTGTTGCCGCTCTTCCCATTATTTTATTCCATTCACATTATTTATATTACAACTTAGCTTACAAGCTAGCGTTATAAAGTTATAGATTTTTTTGTAGGAGAACTATCTCCAATGAGCAATATGAGCATGTAAAATATCGCGAAAGATGACGAAATACAAAACCTTAAGATATTTTAGTTTGGTATTATATTTATTTATTTTGCTGTAGAAAAGATTTAAGATTAAAGAAAAACCATCCAAAAAGAGTAGATTTTTATTTTAGTTATTAAAAAATACCTTTTTTTCATAATGTAACTAATTTATCCATCTATCAAATTATACTAAACATAGCTATTTATGCACTGTCAACGAATACAGATATGTTTTTTAAATAAGTCCGATACTTAAATAATATTATGATTTTATTTCCTACAGAGTATTTTGCCCTATTTTTGAAAACTTGTGCTTCTTGCATTCTAGATCTCGGTTTGCAATGGTTCATGTCTTGACGTTATGACATTACATGAGGCGTCACATTATACAAGTGTTTTTCTTTCGTTCGATATATTTTTATATGATTACTAGAGGCCGGGCGCGGTTTCACCCGCGTGGTTCCCGTTCCCGTGGGAATTTTGGGATCAAAGCTATCCTATCTCTTAAGTTGGACCAGACTGCTCACGGTGTGCCAATTTAATTTAAAATCGGTTAAGTAGTTTAGGAGTCCATCGCGGACAAACATCGTGACAGGAAATTTATATATATTAAGATAAGATAAGATAATAGCAATATTAGAAATATTATAATTTAGAGGTTATCCGTTCGTGTTAGTGAACAGACAATAAATATGGAGCCAAGAACTTCGCGAAAAGACTATAAAAATCACCAATATTCTGGTTCAAGAATACTGGTGAAAACTTGCATGCAAGTGCATGGAAAAACCACACAGCACAAAGCCCAGGGCAAACAGTAAAAAAATATATTGCTCAAAAAGGAAAATCTCAAGAAAGACGAAAAAACTACACACGTACACGGCTTTTCGTCCCCAAATGTAAACCTGACCGGAATTATGGCCCAAAGGCACAAGAGGCAAATGAGCCAATTGTAGAAACAGACCTGAAAAAAGCATGTCTCTTAAAACTAAGAGAGTTTCAAAAAACTGATCAGGAAATTCAAGACATTGAACACCTAACCATAGGACAACACGAAAATGATGTGTATAATACACACAGAGGCTAACTGCAAGTCAGTTTGGAATGGTGAAGTCTCTCAAAGGGTTGATTCAATTAGGTATACCCCATTTTTGTGATATACCGCAAAGTAGCATGCTCAATTTTGCCTCTGTTATAGATATGTAAACGAAAATCGACAACACCCTGCCACAACCAAGTAAAAACAATTTTATATAAAAACAATGTTCTTACCAAAGATATGTCATATAGTCAAAGCAACGAGTCGGTGGCAAGAACATTGTTCTCTGAAAAATTTAATAAAAATGTGCGACCAGCAGGGCTCTTCATTAACAAAGAGTTTGGATTTTTAGGTGCTAGTCCAGATGGTATGTGGCAGTAATTGATTACAAATCATTGTTGTTCTGTCCAAATTACTTAAGAAAACATTATTATTTATTGCAATCAATGCATTTCAGGAGTTATAGAAGAAGAAAAATCTCTTTTGGAAATCAAATGTTTCCCCTCATTGGCTCGCAACAATCAAGATATGAATTCTGCTGCCAAAGACAGAAAAAACTTCCCGCTCTATATTGATAGCAATGGGAGTTTACAAATCAATAAAAAACACAACTATTACTATCAGGTTAGTACCAATTACATGCTGTTGTTACATACAGTAAACGAACAGTGTGCTACATTGGATACATTTTCACATCTATCTATTCTTGTTACAGATCCAGGGGCAACTACGGGTTTCCAAAATGAATATATGCTTTGTGGGCTATATTTCTCCAGCTCATGATATTACTGTACTGGAAATCGAGCGTGACGAAAATATTTTTTCGAACATGTTACACAAATTGGTATCATTTTATAAAAATTCCGTTTTGCCGGAGGTGGTACTTCGAAGAGTTCAAAATAATCAAAACTGTATAGATGTTTCATTGTGGTAGCACAAATACCATGAATTACCATTATATCAATAATTGTCTTTCTATCATAAATATCTGTCTGTTGGTTTTACAAAAATTCTGGTTTCGAAGGTGGTACTTCGAAGAGACCGAAATAATCAAAACTGTTTAGATATTTCATTGTGGTAGCATTATACTTACTTCATTGAAATACCATTATATCAATAATTGTCTTTCTATCATAAATGTTTGTCTTTTAGTTTTACAAAAAATAAATAAAAAACTGTGCAATAGTAAACACCTGATTTTAATTTTGAACTCGCGCAAAATGACAAAATATATTTCACAACTAAAATAATTTCATAAAAGGAGATAATTTTTTTTTTGGGCCCGTCTCTAAAAGTATCGCCCAACAAAGAAACAAAAAATTTACGTAAAGAACTGGTCATTTGGAGCATAAAAGTTGTAAGATTACTCTAAGTCAAGGTATACAAGTTCAAAGATTAGATTTTTTTTTCTTGGCCGGCACTTTCTGAATGGGCCCAAAAATTTATGGACCCTGAATGATCTCCTTTGCATAAATTTACAAAAATAAAACAAATTAAAAGTAAAAAAAAAGTAGAGCGCTCAGAGATTTGAACCCGGTGTATTACGTGATCAAATTGAGACGCTTACGCGCATAGTCAAATTGTACCTTTGAATAGTCGCCGAAATTTACTAACGCTTCAGTTGACAGCAAAATCTATGTATGTGTGTGCGAATCATTCGCGCGCCACTTCGATGCACAAATAAAGTGACTTTAATACTTAAAATACCATATAAGTAATGTTAGGTGCATTACAAATATTACGCTTTTACCGGTAATTTCTTTACATCCTAAAAATTTGAACTATTTCGTTGTAAAAATAAATAAATACGCTCTATCAGGACATTAACGCCATCTGTTGGCGCGGCACTGCCTAGCTGACCGTGACGAATCACCTTAAGTAAAAACGTCCACACCATTTGTAAAACTCAACATTACGAATAATCTTTGTATCAGCTGTTTCATCTATACTATACTAATATAGTAAAGAGGAAAGATTTGATTGTTTGTTTGTTTGCATTGAATAGGCTCCGAAACTACTGAACGGATTTGGATGAAATTTGGTACACAGATAGTAGATAGCCTGTTAATAAAGATAGGAAACTTTTTATCCCGATATTCTCACGGGAACGGGAACTACGCGGGTGAAACTGCGAACGGCCGCTAGTACAAAATATTATTTTTGGTACCTGCAGCCCACTTCTCTAAGAATGCATTATGCAGTCTTTCTCAAAGTAGGCGATAACGCCCCCTTGTGGGCGCTGGTGGCCTAAAGGGGGGCAAAGAGGGTAAAGGGGCCCAGAAAAATTGTGGTTTTAAGGTGTGGTAAAGTAAAAAAAAAACTGAGGGGAGCTGAAAAATTATTGCATTACAAATCGGGCGATAGACGAGATAAGTTTGAGAACCACTGAAATAATGAATTTCAAATTTTGGACTCATCTAAAATACATGAACTAAAATTTAGTCGTAATAATGAGCTCTATTACCTAAACAATAAGGTCGATATTCGAGAAACTTACTGGCATATGGTGACTCCTAGTCGCTGCCGGTGGCTGCAGCCCGCTGGCCCGAAGCTGACACCACACACGAGTTAGCACACACCAAGCGCAATGTATACCCAAATGGAAGCGGCACCGATGGCGTACCAATGTTCAATTAACGTAAATATGTAGGTACATACTTACTAATATCAAGGAATTGGGCTATGGCCACGTACGATCTGCCCCCTAATTATCTAATTTCAAAATCTATGACGATCCCTTTCAAAGGTATTGTGATTGTGATAGTGATTTATGGAATTATGTAACTTATAGTCGCAATCCCTTTCGGAACGAATGATGTTTTAAATGACACTTCTCCATACATTTGAAAGATTTTTACGTGTGTCACTTTGTTGAATGAACGAAATTGAACTGTCTAAAAGTTCAGTTTCGTTCATTCAATACCTTTCAAAACGCGTCCCGATCACAATCCCTATCAAATGTCAAATAAAAATAACGGCCTGAAGTATGTAAATATCTTTCAAATGGCGAATTGAAAGGGATTGCGATAGATTTTAAAATTAGACAATTAACCCCCAGATTTTTAATTCAATTCAATTCAATTCAATATATTTATTGCGATAACTGTGTACAATTTTTTGCAGATAACATTGCAGATTTGTAGGTAACAACAGTATACCCATAACAGGCATGCAATATTTACCATAGGTAGGTTTTATACATAACTTAAAACTAAAACAATATGAACAGCCCAGTTAGTGTTTAGATGTATAGTACTCATCTAAGGTGTAAAATACATTGTTGATAAGCCATTTTTTTAGTACGTATTTAATTTTGGGTAAATCCAGAGCCTTAATATCTCCTGGTAGATGATTAAATATTTTAATGCCAGTGCTGAAGGCACTCTTATGATATAGATGGTTATTTATTTTTGGTATGCATATGTCATGTTTATATTTACTGCGGATATTAGGACGGGAACTGATTTTAC
The DNA here is from genome assembly GCA_910589605.1 of Chrysoteuchia culmella. Lineage (NCBI taxonomy): Eukaryota > Metazoa > Arthropoda > Insecta > Lepidoptera > Crambidae > Chrysoteuchia > Chrysoteuchia culmella. The sequence continues at coordinate 20,876,176 of OU342652.1, forward strand.
TGATAAAATAATTAGGATTTCGTTTTATGAAAATTACGGATTCTAAAATAAAGATGTTTGTCAATGTTAAATACCCTTTGTCCCTAAATACGTTTCTCAGTGTTTCGTCGGAATACATACGATGAATGATACGTAAACACCTTTTTTGTAAGAGAAATGTTGACTCAACATTTACAGAATTTCCCCAGAAAATAATGCCGTATAACAACAGCGGGTAAACTTGACCAAAATATGCAGCTCTGGTTACATCCACCGATGTAGTTTCAGCCAATATGGAAAGCACATAACAGTAACTGGAAATCTTTTGGTTAATTTTTGAAATATGATCTTTCCAATTTAAGTTAGCATCGATGGTAACACCAAGAAAATTAAGTTCACCGACTTCATTTATTTTTGTATTATTTTCAGATATATCAAGGTTGTACGAAAGAGATCGATTGTTTCTAAATTGAATGAATTTTGTTTTAGATAAATTTACGGTTAAGTTTATGGATTTAAGCCAACTAATTCAGTGGAGTAATTTGACTTTGTAAAAATAATCTTGCTTTAAACTGTTTTTCTTAATGATTTGCTCAGATCAGGGGGCTAATCGTCTAATTTTAAAATCTATCGCAATCCCTCATTTGAAAGATATTTACATACTTCAGGCCGTCAATATTTGACATTTGATAGGGATTGTGATCGGGACGCGTTTTGAAAGGTATTGAATGAATGAAATTGAACTGTCTAAGCAGTGACACACTAAAATATCTTTCAAATGTATGGATAAATGTCAAATGAAGTGTCATTTAAAACATCATTCGTTGCGAAAGGGAGGAAAGGGAAAGGGAAAGCACCCCATTGCACCAATTGGTTTTATTTAAAGGTTATATTCGATAGATATTTGTTAGTTATATTTGTTTTTGTAACGATAATTGTAAAATCGCTATAATAATTAAACATACTCAAAACCTAGTCATACTTTTTCAAATAAGTTACTCTATTGATGTATCCGGTCTAGATAGCATTCGTTCGTGAACGAGTCGTTTGCAACGATTTGACAGGTCGTCATGGCGGCCATTCGAAAAAAACTCCCGCCAAGTGCATGTGAAAAATCTCTGTACTGAGTGATAATAAATAAATAATTGTCTTTAAGTGAGTGTTTTTCTACAAAAACCTTCTGAGCGTTTCAGCTCAGAAGTGGGATAACAGCAAAAACATATTGTTTTGCAACGCCCACAGCGAAAAAAAGGTACAGTTTATGCATTCATTTTACTTTGTTTTCTTCAAAAGATAATGTTATATGTTGAAATTAGTGTAGTGGATAAAGATGTTATTTCTTTTCCTCTAATATCAGTTGAAAATAGTGGATAAATGCATTGAAACGTTACCTAAGATGATGAAATTAATAAGAAACTTAATTAAAGGTAATCAATGAAAGGAATAAAATTTTGATTAATTATAATTATCCTAAATAAGTTAGGTAATGTATTATTGTTATCCTTTTTTTTCCTTTCTTCATGCATTAACAAGGAAATACGAGTAGACAATTTTAATGTGCTTTTGATATTAGTTATTGTAAAAGTGAACTGAATACCCAATGAAACAAGAAACGTTGTGATTTTATATTTTAATCAGTCTTAGCAGTTATTATTTTCCTTTATATTATTTCTTATTTTGTGTAATACTTTGTGGCAGTTTAACTAGAGAAAGAATCCTTAAATATATTTTAAAATAATAGAAATACAAAAACAATAGAAAATCATATCCTTTATCTTGTTCTTGACAAATCAGATAAAAACTATATCTTGAAAATTTACGTTTTTAAAAATAAAGTAAATGGAATTACTTGCAATTTATCAAAACGTGGAAAGTACTTAATGGATTAAAGTCTTAAAAATAGCTTTTGGTATACATACATAAAGATTATGGTTTTCGAGTTCCAGATAATGGGAAGCAGTGACAAGGAGGACAGACGAGAGACGCCACTGCGAGATTCAATGGGGCGTGACAGAGAGCAACGTGCTACACGTCACAAGAGGCGACGCAGTTATCGGAGGCGACGAAGCCGCAGCCATGAATCTGCAACGAATTCACAAGAACTTGACTGAACTTGAACTGAGCGACGTGGTCGTAGCCATTCGAGGGAACGTGGTCGTCAGCAACGGAGCCGCAGTAGCCACGGCCAAAGGGTGAGCTTGCATCAAGATCGAAGTAAGAGTCCGAGTTTGCATAATGATCGACGTAGTCACAAACATAGACATAGACGAGGCAGTCGCAAGCACTCTGCGGGTCGAAGCAACGGCCCCAGTCGTAGTCATAGTAGGTGTTGTAACAAAAGCCGTAGTCGCAGTAATAGTCGTAGCTATGATGATGTACACTGTAGATTGCGGTTGCTAGAAAGTGAAATACGTAGGCGCAATGAATTGGATAGGCATTCTGTAACAAACAAAATAAAAAACCAATGTAGCAGTTCTGCCCTACCACCAGAACAATCGCGAGTATCACATGTCCCTTCTGATTCCCATGTTAATACCCCAACCATTACGGTGAGTAATGACGTTGCACCTACTAACTTTTTCGAAGAATTTGTTAAGATATTTAAGAGTAAGGATCGGGAGTCGTTCTCTCTTACAAACAACTTTCTTCCAGAATTTGATCCTCTTAATAAAGAGCAAACTATTGACATGTGGATAAGTAAAGTAGACGAGTGTGCTGAAATATATAATTGGAACGACAAGCAAATTGTCCATTACGCATTACCCAAATTAAATGGTCATGCAAAAACCTGGTACCAGGGCTTGCCTTCTATTAAGCATTCGTGGATACAGTGGAAGTCTTTGTTACATGAATCATTTCCTTCAACCGAGAACTACGCGGAGCTTTTATCTGAAATGCTTAGTAGGAGAGCGCGCCCTGGCGAGTCACTAGAATTATACTATTATTCTAAAATAAATTTACTTAACCGTTGCAAAATATTTGGAAAACAAGCTGTAGATTGCATAGTGTTTGGGATAGAAGATAAAGGTGTTCGTCTCAGTGTACAAGCGGGTAAATTTGAGAGGCCTGAGGAGACGCTTGAGTTTCTCAAAACCGTTAGGTTTCCAGCTAGGGAAACATTCGATAATAATAAGAAATTTATAAATAATAGGGACACACGCACGACAAACAATAATGTATCAACCAGTTCATTACCGAGAGCTTCAAATATTCCAAGGGATAGACCAAAAGGGAATATCAACTGTTTTAATTGTAACGAAACGGGACATATGAGCTTCCAATGTCGTAAGCCGATCAATAAATGTTCCGATTGCAATTTTATGGGTCACACCTCCAGTAACTGTCCAAAGAAAACAAACAATAGTAGTAACAGTAATCGTAGTAATAATAATGCTCAGTTTAACTCAAAGACAGTTTTGGAGGTTTCCATTGACGAGAACAGTAATGATAAATATATTATCGCTATTAAAGTAAACGGATTTAGTTCTCCATGCCAAGTAGACTTAGGTAGCCAGGCTACATTAATCCGCGAGTCTGATGCACACAGGTTTGGGCTTAAATATGAATCGGTAGATGGTCCAATGCTAAGAGGTCTAGGTAACGTTCCCTATCTACCTAGCGGTAAGTGCCTTGTATCAATTGAAGTGCAAGGGTTGACTGAGGAATGCGTAGAGGTGTTTATAGTAAAAGACTGTCTCATTAATATCCCGGTGCTGCTTGGACATAGCTTTACAGAACGACCTAATTTACGAATAATTAAGACTGCTACAGACTTACAATTTCAAAGAGAGGAATTAGGAGAAAAATCCAAGATGTCGCTTGTTACTGCTGAAGATGTACAATTAGATATAAACAAATTACAAATAGTTTTAGTTAATTCAGATAGCAATTACAGTGGTAACATCTATGTAGGTGGTTCAGTTAGGGGCAAACCAGGAATGGAATTTTATTTGTTACCTGGCGAGTATGAAATTACTAATGGTGTAAGTCGCGTTCTAATGCAAAATTTAGGGTCTAAGGTTTTACATTTTAAACGTGGAACTCTCGTATGTAGAGCCAGATCTATAAATTCAGAGTCATTTTTGAATGTTCTTAACCTGTACTCTGATAAGTGTTCGGATAACCCGAAAATTAACTGCGGTGATCATCTTACTACCAGTGAAATTCTAAGTTGTCACGATTTGTTAGCAAAGTATAAAAATTGCTTTTCGAGTGGTATGCATGACCTGGGCTTTTCGAACGCGACCGAGATGGAAATTCAATTAATAGATTCTTCTCCAATTGTATACAGACCTTATAGACTTTCGCATTCGGAGCGGATACTGGTTCAGGATATGGTAGATCAAATGCTGCAAAATGGCATAGTGCGTGAATCAAATTCACCCTATGCCAGTCCAATAATACTTGTTCAAAAAAAGTCTGGTGAAAAGCGTTTGTGCGTTGATTACCGCGCTCTCAATCGGCACACAAAACGCGATCATTACCCACTCCCACGTATCGAAGATCTGTTAGATCAACTCTCGGGACAGACCATGTTTACTACTCTAGATCTAGCCTCAGGATATCATCAGATTGCTATTGCTGAAGAGTCCAGGGAAAAGACTGCATTTGTTACGCCCGATGGGCAATACGAATATAATCGTATGCCCTTCGGACTGGCAAACGCACCTGCTGTCTTTCAACGGACTATGCATAAGATCTTATGTAAATCAAAAGTTCCTTACGTAATTATATATATGGATGACATATTAATCCCATCCCAAACGTTTGATGAAGGATTACATCGTCTAGAAGAAGTATTACGTTTATTAAAAGATGCTGGTGTGACACTGAAAATGGAAAAATGCAATTTTCTTCAAGAAAAAATTGTGTTTTTAGGATTTGAAGTGGATAAGCATGGTTTGCGACCAGGTGACTGTAAAACTCAGGCAGTATCTAGATACCCTCAGCCCCAAAACCAGAGCGATGTTAGGAGGTTCTTGGGTCTCGCTGGATTTTTCAGAAAATTTGTCAGGGACTTTGCGCTTATAGCTAGACCCCTGACCAGTTTGCTCAGAAAAGATGTAGCATGGCAATGGAAGGACTCCCAACAAAATGCATTTGAGACCTTAAAGAAGGTGCTTGTGGAGAGACCTGTCCTTGCACTTTATGATCATCGTGCAGAGACCCAGTTGCATACTGACGCTAGTAAGTTCGGCTTAGGGGGTATCTTACTACAAAGAACAGGTAATAACCCATGGAGACCAGTCTCTTACTACAGTCGTCAGACTAGCCCAGACGAACAGAAGCTTCATTCGTTTGAGCTAGAAACACTGGCTGTCATAAGCGCGCTTAATAAGTTCCGTACATATCTTTTAGGGATAAAATTTACGATAGTATCCGATTGCAATGCACTAAGATCGACATTCACAAAAAGGGATTTAGTGCCACGCATTTCTCGTTGGTGGATACAGTTTTTAGAATATGACTGTAATATTGAATATCGTCCAGGTGATAAAATGTGTCATGTTGATGCTCTGAGCAGAGGAGCTATTCCAGATGAACAAGAGCAAACACATGTTATTGACGTCCTAACAGTCAAAGTAGACGATTGGATTTCAACTGTACAATTGGCTGACGAGGAGGTAAAGCGCATTAAGTCTGTATTAGAAGACCCTGAGACTCCTAAAATAGCGGCAATCTTTAAGGAGTATCAAGTTAAAAACGGAAGGGTTTTTCGCGTGACTGAGAATGGAGAACTAAGATGGCTGGTCCCACGAGGTGTTCGTTGGCATATTCTTAAAACCAACCATGATGAAGTAGGTCATTTTGGTTTTGAGAAGACCCTTCAGCGAATTAGATCCTTATTCTGGTTCCCGAAAATGCGTAAGTTTGTGAGGAAATATGTGATGGCGTGTTTGGAGTGTGCCCACCATAAAATTCCCTCTGGGGCAAAAGAAGGGACATTACACCCGATCCCAAAAGTGGATGTGCCACTCCACACTATCCATGCTGACCATTTAGGTCCATTTACTCGTAGTAAACGTGGTAATACATATATATTAGTGATTGTAGATTCCTTTACCAAATATGTCTATCTCTCTGCAGTACGTAGCACAAAATCAAAAGCCAGCATCAAGGTGTTTAAAACGTATTTTAGCTTATTCGGCTCTCCAGCAAGGCTTATCACTGATAGGGGAACTAGTTTCACCAGTAAAAGATTCAAAACCTTCATACAGTCGGTAGGCATTAAGCATATTCTCAACTCTGTAGCAACACCACGCGCTAACGGACAAGTCGAGCGGTACAATCGCACTATTCTGACTTCATTAGGTAGTATGACACATGGAACTGACAGTAATAATTGGGATTCATTTTTGCCGGATATACAGTTAGGGTTGAATACAGCGATGCACGATGTTACGAAAAGAACACCTTCAGAATTATTATTCGGTCGTAGAGTCGGTAATCCATCTCAGGGAGCATTAAACAATATTTCAGTGGAAGTAGACGAAAGTCAACGGACTAGAAATCTCGATGAAATCAGATCGGAAGCTAGTGAACGGATATTGAGAAATCAAGAGAAAAATAAGGAAAGGTTTGATAGGCACCGCAAGGTTTCAACAGAATATAAAGAAGGCGATCTGGTTAGGATAGTTAGGGCTATAGCAGGAGGATCAGGCACATCAAAAAAATTAGAGGCCAAATGCCAAGGTCCGTACCGAATTAAAGAGGTACTTCCTAATGATAGGTTCCTTGTTGTAGACACTCCGCTCACTCGAAAGGGAAAAGCATATGAAAATGTAGTATCGATAGATAAGATTTATCCGTGGATGACCTTTAATGCACCCTCTTGTTCCTCAAGTGATGAAAGTTGTGACGAATTAAATTTGAATAATGATGCGTCCTCTGTGGAAAAATAACGATTATATATTATACTATGTGAAATTATATTTTTACTGAATAAGATGTAAATGAAGTAAGAAACTTAGTAATATTTTTTTGTTGTGGAATTTTATAGACGTTATAATTATGTAAACTTAAGTAAAAGAGATGTTAACGATTACTAAAATAATAACCTGCTTTGTATTTGTAATGCTTTAGGTTTGATTTTGAAATTGTCAAATAATATGTAGTAGTAAAATAATTATGGGAATTGTATAAAGTGAGGGTGTCAACATAACTCAGAGCTCGGCTGAAACTGATATCGAGCAAGAGTGTTATGTAAAAGGCACGCAGTCTAGGCAAGATGGTCGTGAAAGAATTGAAGTAGCGCCTTTTGTCTGGCTATAGTTACAGAGATAATGATATTGATATGATGATTATGATAATGATATTGATGTGATATTGATATGGTGATTATGATAATGATATGATGATTATGATGATGATAATGATATCGATATGATGATTACGATAATGATAAAGATTATGATGGTAATAATAATGGTAATGATCATAATAATGATAATGGTAATTTAATTAGAGATAAGATCAAACGAAGGGACTCGTTTGGATGACGGATGGCCGACTGTAACGATAATTGTAAAATCGCTATAATAATTAAACATACTCAAAACCTAGTCATACTTTTTCAAATAAGTTACTCTATTGATGTATCCGGTCTAGATAGCATTCGTTCGTGAACGAGTCGTTTGCAACGATTTGACAGGTCGTCATGGCGGCCATTCGAAAAAAACTCCCGCCAAGTGCATGTGAAAAATCTCTGTACTGAGTGATAATAAATAAATAATTGTCTTTAAGTGAGTGTTTTTCTACAAAAACCTTCTGAGCGTTTCATTTTGATTGAAATTTTCGTTTGTTTAGACTCCGTATTCTCTAGAAAAAAATGCAAAGTGGGGTGGCTATCTTCACGGTAAGATATGACAAAATAAAATAAAAATTGTTCATATGATAGCTTTCCGTTAGTTTTGATTTGTTTTGATAAAATTTTGTTTGTTTTGATAAACCAAAAAAGTTATGGGATTTTTATTTTATTTTGAAGGGCAATCATACCTGCACGCACTAACAACCTTAATAACTCGTTATATGGACTAGTTTATGTGAGGAATCATTGAAAAATGCTAAATCTAGGTAAGCTGATCAAAAGATACCGTTAGTCATATAAAAAATTGGGCTATAGATATGCAAAATAATCAAACCGTAGAATTTCGTGAACGCGGTAGAATCGCTATTATAATATTCGTTTTGAAGGAGTGCCCGCAACAGACTAGAAAAGATCTAGGTTTAGCTATGACCTGACAAAGGTCGTTTCGTTTGTTTTGAAATAGACCACACCTGCCTCCCTAGCCAAAGTAACATTTGCAAATCTTCATTATCGCTTCACTTTTGAAACATGTGTAGGATTGACATAAAGTTTCGTTAACAATCGAATCTTAAAACGTCAAATCCATACATGTTTCGAAGCGAAGCGATAGCGAAAATTTGTAAATGTGACTTTGGCTACAGGCTCATGATCAAACATACGGTTCCTTAGAATTACATACTCACTTCAAAGCGCCATAAGTATTTGTTTTGAAGGAATGCCCACAACCGACTGAGTTCAAATGAAAGTTGCAAGTCTTAGCTATGGCCTAATATAAGTCGTTTCGTTTGTTTCGAAATAGACAACTGTGTAGACTAGGATCAAACATACGGTTCGTTATAATAACATACTCACTTCAAAGCGCCATAAGTATTTGTTTTGAAGGAATGCCCACAACTGACTAGTTTTGAATGAAAGTTGCAAGTCTTAGCTATGGCCTAACATAAGTCGTTTCGTTTGTTTCGAAACAGACAATTGTGTAGACCAGGATCTAACATACGGTTCGTTATAATTACATAATCACTTCAAAGCTCTATAAGTATTTGTTTTGAAGAAATGCCCGCAACTGACTAGGTTCAAATAAAAGTTGCAAGTCTTAGCTATGGCCTAACATAAGTCGTTTCGTTTGTTTCGAAACAGACAATTGTGTAGACCAGGATCTAACATACGGTTCGTTATAATTACATAATCACTTCAAAGCTCTATAAGTATTTGTTTTGAAGAAATGCCCGCAACTGACTAGGTTCAAATAAAAGTTGCAAGTCTTAGCTATGGCCTAACATAAGTCGTTTCGTTTGTTTCGAAATAGACAACTGTGTAGACCAGGATCAAATATACGATTCGTTATAATTACATACTCACTTCAAAGCGCCATAAGTATTTGTTTTGAAGGAATGCCCACAATTGACTAAGTTCAAATGAAAGTTGCTGGTCTTAGCATGGCCTAACCTAGGTCGTTTCGTTTGTTTCGAAATAGACAACTGTGTAGACCAGGACCAAACATACGATTCGTTATAATTACATACTCACTTCAAAGCGCCATAAGTATTTGTTTTGAAGAAATGCCCGCAACTGACTAGATTCAAATGAAAGTTTCTACCGCGTACTTACGAAATTCTACGGTTTGGTTATTTTACCTATGTGTATCTCCTATCTATAGCCTTATTTTTTATATGACAAACGGTATTTTTTTATGTGCTTACCTAGATTTAGCATTTTTCAATGATTCCTCACATAAACTAGTCCAAATAACGAGTTATTAAGGTTGTTAGTGCGTGCAGGTATGATTGCCCTTCAAAATAAAATAAAAAACCCATAACTTTTTTTGGTTTATCAAAACAAACAAAATTTTATTAAAACAAATCAAAACTAACGGAAAGCAGTCATATGAACAATTTTTATTATATTTTGTCTTGCACTTTGCATTTTTTTCTAGACAAGGAGTCTAAACAAACGAAAATTTCAATCAAAACAAACAAAACTAACAAATATCTATAGAATAACCTTTAAATAAAACCAATTGGTGAAATAGGGTGGCTAGCGTGAAGATAGCCACCCCACTTTTGTTTAAAAAAAAAAGGTATGAAGGAAATCGAAAAAAACGAATTATTTTCCAAAACAAATCAAAACTAAACACCCTCAAAACCTGGGCACTTGTTGTGGGGTGGCTATCTTCACGGGAGTAATTAGGGGGCTGATCCAGTTCCAGTTCACTAAGTATTGATTTCATTCACATAAACAAATTCAATATTAACATTATATCTATATTTTAAGGCAGCATTATTTTTTTATCAAAATGACCTCAATTACTCTAATGAATAAAAAATCCGACTATTTGCACGTTTATAATAATCTTACTAATGTAATTAAATAGTGGTCCGCCTGCGGATTCACCCGCATTGTTCCCGTTCCCGTGCGAATATAGCTGAACACTGGTACGCACCACGCAATATCAAAGCAACAGTAGAGTTCTGGTAATCAAAAACTTGAAAAGCGCGAGACCATTTATGGTATTCTCTTATTTATGACAAATAAGACAAATACTATCTGACCAAGACAATTAGGCGCATGACAGATGAGAAAAGCTAAAAAATCTAAGTAAAAACCAACATTTGAAGAAGCGGTAATCAATCAGTTAATCACTGTAGCGTTAATCAATCACACACAGAAGTGCGGTGATAGACGTGGGCTGCAGGTGCCAAACGTGCAAAACCTCATTCATGTCATGCGTTGCGCTTGATTGTCTTGGCCAGATAGGACTTGCGATATCCACTGGACTTTTATATATATAGTGCTTTTATTAGTTAACATATCACATGTATAATTAGTAACATCTTGTGACATTATTCAGACCAATTTTAATTTTACAATTGGTATGCTGAAATAAGGTCATGGAAGGCTTTGAAGCTTTGCCAAATATTATTTTTTGGAATTTCGACTTGTTAGACGGACAGACATGACATAGTTAGAGCACAGATTTTTACGTTGTTGAACGATCACAATTGTATTGTTAACACAAATAAACCTTGCCAAAAAACACTGACTCGAATCCAGTCTATTATGAATTTATGATTGATTACCTGTTTTTATGAATTTATAAGGCCCTGCGCAGACTAACAAGTTTCGAAGCGACATCGACACAAGCTCCTGCTCATTTAAAATCGAGCAAAAAAAACCTAACATCTTGTGATATCTCGCCCTAATAAATATCTCGATCGGAACAAGTACGCCTGCGCATGCCATGATGCAACCAATATTTCGTTTACTTACAGCCGAAATTAATAACCTATTGAGGGAGATATAACGACCGAAGTAACGTTACCAGTATCCTAGGCGTGGCCTTCAGAACTAACTTAGATAGCGTCGGTCGTTATTTTGGTCATATTAACAAAAATATTATAGGCAACTATCTCGGATAGCCCTATCTATCTCTCGGGATAAGTTATTAGTTTCAGGCATTAGTAGCTTCATCAAGCTGTAACTGTATTATTGAAAACCAATTAATGAGCATATTATACTCCAGCTTAATATAGGCACTCACATCTCGCGGCGCTACTAGCTGACTTTGAGGTCGTTCCCGCCTCAAAGTTTCCGTGCCTTGCCGCACCAGAGCGGGTGGCGCTGTCATCACTGGTTTCGGAGCTGGTTTCTCCTCCTCTGCCTGTAAATTGAATAATTTTTTGTTGGAGGTACTAATTTTATTTCAGGGGGCGCATTCTGCACACTATAGCGGCCATTGGAAAATAAGTCATAGTTCTTAAGTAATGAAGAAATTGCTTATTCTATGTAGTGCAGTCTGCGCGCAGAAGCAATCTAAAATGCAGATTGTCTAATAACTAGACTCTTGTTAACAGTGACGTGAGTCATCACTATTTTTCATATTTTTCGATTCGGTTTTGTAGTTTACATTACTATTTTAAATTGTAAGCAAGTGTCAGTAGGCGACATCAAATAATCAATATCAGTTAATTACTTAAGTTTAGGATATAAAAAGTATTCAATATACCAATATACAGGGTGGAAATTTAAAACGGGGCACGAAGGGCAGGTACCTTAACCGATGTAGCTACATGAAAACGTTCTTAGGAAACCATCCTTAATTTTTTGAGGAATTTTGAACTGCATTTACTGATTTAAAAAATAATTATAGTGAGCAGAAAAATTATGAGTTTTCAAAAATATTTTTTTTATGGCGATCGATCCTCTTTCTTATGAGGATCAAAACACTCTTTGACATCAACTGAGGTATGAGCACGAGGAAAGTCAGATATCGCGAAAAACTATGTCATACAATCATAGTTATACTGTACTTGTACAAAAAGAAAGACGAAGGAAGGGCACGCCGGCAGGTGGGCGGCGGAGCGCAACGCGCTGGTTACCAATTAGAAGGTTGTCTAGATATTATTTTTTTATTATTGTTTTTAATACCTTTGTATCAATTGTCAAACAGTTCAACTTTAGGCTCTTTTCAAACGAAAAAAATGTTCCCAAGCATTTGTTAGGATATGCCTGAAAGTATCATTCCTGGTAGTTTTTCTGGTAGCGCGCGGCACGCGTCCCGCCCCGCGCTCGCGCCACACGCAGCCGCATCCGCTTCATCTACCTATCTTATGTTAGCGAATGTATGGAAATAGTTTTTCGCGTTTTCTGACTTTCCTAGTGCTCATACCTCAGTTGATGTCAAAGAGTGTTTTGATCCTCATGCGAAACAGGATCGATCGCCAAAAAAAATTTTTTTTTTCGAAAACATCATTTTCCTGTCATTATAATTTTTTTTCAAAATTGGTGAATGCTGTTCAAAATTAAAAAAATATATAAGGAGGGTTTCCTAATAACGTTTTCATGTAGCTACAACGGTTAAGGTACCTGCCCTTCGTGCCCCGTTTTAAATTTCCACCCTGTATAATATAATATTTGTCAGAATAACAGCGCCTCTGTTTTCATTCGGCCTACCTGTAAATGACAAAGAGGCAAAAACGCTGAGATAGGGTTTTATTGACCCCACACAGTTGTTATATTCTTAGTTATATTTTGTTGTCCTTTTGTTTATTACCATGTTGCGTGTTTTTTAAGTGTTTGTTATAGTTATTGTATTTTAAAAAAATCTCCTCCTTTCTATTCTCATTGCCTGTATCGTATGTGTGTGTCAATAAATGTGCTTTCTTTCTTTAAATTATTTTTTAAATTAGTTTTTTTTACGGGGACGGAAACTGAGAACTATTGGCTCCACCCACCACTACTGGTAAATCTATCAATCAATCAATTAATTACCAAAAAATTTGGCTCAAGGTCAAGTCAAAAGTTGCAACACTTGTCATTTGAGCCAAATTTGGCTCAAATGACAAGTGTTGCAACTTTTGACTTGACTCAAACCAATCAACAGATTTTGGTACCAACGGTGGGGGCGCTATTCTTTAGGCATCACCACTACCATGTTAAGTGACAGGCTGCGGTTGACGTGGTAGGTTGTATTAATCGAGAAACATTAACAACTTTATTATAGAATAGAGAGTGATGTGATGTGGTGGAAGCCGATCTACGCGAGCTTCAAGCTGGCGACTGGCGAGAAACCGCACAAGGCCGGGACAAGTGGCGTTCTCTCGTATCGGGGGCCAATACACACTGGGTCGCTGAGCCAGCGTTGTAAGTATTATAGAATAGAATAGAATAATAATTTAATTGGCAACACAAAAGGCTGCGTCTTACGTGAGCGATCTGGATGCAAACGCGAAGCAGAGCGGTGCGGCGTGCAAACAATAAACAGTCGATACCAATTGAAGTGTCCTATGGGACCAAACGCAAGTTTCTATAGTCCCGGCAACTAACTTGACAAGCGCAGCGAAGCAAAAGATGCGCAGTAACTAAAAACTAGTCACTGCGCATCTTGTCTCGCCACGCGTAGGTTAAGACGTTTGTCTGTATTTTTAATGCGCCGCATCGCACCGCTTCGCGTTTGCACCCAGTCGCTCACGTAAGACGGTGCGTTACACATACACAAAGCAAAAAACACATGGAATATATAAATAACAATAATAATAAAAAAACATGTACAAACCTCTCTTTGCGCATTCATAAGGGCGTGGTTGACCGCTAGCGTATAAGAGTCCCGTCTCACAGGTGGCGCTGGGTTCGTCGGACTCAGTACTGGGTTAGAAGCGTACACTCCTCGCCGGACCATAGTCCGGCTGACGGGCCGAGGGACGGCGGGTGGGTTGTTGGTACCTACACGGGGAAGTACACTTTATGCCTTTGGATTTGCTCGTTCCATCGTGGATTCTGTCTTAGCCCTCGGGGTCTATTATGATCTACAGCGATCCCATTAAATCATATTTTTAATTTAATTTAACACAAAATTTACGTATATTACACGCCAGAGTATAAGACCCAGGCGTTCGAGCGGCTTTGGGGTTGTCTATACTAATAAAACAATACCGTGACTGACTGACAGACAACGCACAGCGCAAACGGCTGATTAAGCTAAAAATTTTGCTTACAAGATCCAGAAGATTAACGATGTAGGCGAGCACTAAGAATGGATGTTTTTATATTCCCACGGGAACGGGAACTACGCGGGTGAAACCGCGGGCAGCCGGTAGTTACACATATTAAGCCTGAAAACGCACCTTACAAATTGATGCGATTATGAGTATATTGGAGAATGTAGGTAACCTGAAAATAATGTTTTTGTAGGAAGTAATAGAGCAGCTATTATACTGCACCACAGAACAGAAAAAACAGTAGAAGTCGCAAGTGGGCGGTACCCGCGTAGCAGGGGCGTGCATTGGTTTTCCAGCGTAGTAGGCACTGTAGATCTAACTAGTAACTTTGCACTTATCCTATCCTGCTACCGAAAATTATAAGTTTGAAAGTTTGTGAGGATATTTGGATGGAGGAATGTTTGTTACTATTTCACTCAAAAACTACTGAACTGATTAAGATGAAACTTTACAGCAATGTAGCTTATATATCAGAAAACCACATTGTATGCAAATATTTATAATTATCCTGATATTCCCACGGTAACGGCAACCACGCGGCGAGTGAAACCGAGAGCGGCCGCTAGTCATAAATGATAAGGTTCGTAATATTTAGTAGGAATATTAAAATGCTGGCGAGTTTGATTGTTTGAGCACGCTAATCTCCGGAACTACTAGTTCGAATTGAAAAATTATTTTTGTGCTGGATAGTCCATTTATCTCGGAAGGTAATAATATATTTAATATCACGGTACGATTAATAAGAGCAGAGCATTAATGTAAAACGTTACAGAAACGGGAAAAAAATATTAGTTTTGGGAGCTTCCGTTGCGGACGGTGTGTAAACGGTTAAAGTTATGTAAAAATCATGTATGACGAAATTATTCCCCATCAAAAGTTCTAAAAAATAGTCCGCGACAGCATATGTTTATGTTCTATGGTTAACTCACTATAACCATTTTTCAGATAATAAAATTTGTTCTAAACTAATGTATTATTTGAGAAGCTGTTTTCATAAACATGATATTAATCCTTATCTAAATAAATACGTTAATCATCACAAGTATTTAATTTTGAACAAAATTGTCCTTTACATCATTAAATTTTAATGAATATCTTAGGAAATATGATAGTTTTAAAATAACTCTTCAACAAAATAATTCGCGACCAAATTCATTCGTCAGGTAGGCATGCTTACTTTATACTGATATATTCCGAAAGTTACACGTTAGCTAGAACGTTACACGTACAAATAGCGACCTTCTTGCCATGGGCGGTTTATACTTGAGCAATACTTTTTCTAAATATGTTGTATTCTTGTATGAAACGCTGCTTGTTTCGAGTAGGCAATTTCGAGACTGCCTATCGGTAGGTATTCAGTATTTAGCGTAAGGAATATCTTAGTGGGTGAGTGTTGAATAGAAGTTTAAACTAAAATAAAATAACTTTAACACTTATTGTATATTTATTTAGGTTTTGAATGAGGTAGGCACTGCCTTATTGCCTATATGGAATGCACGCCCCTGCCGCGTAGCCCCATATGAGCAAAGGTTTGCCTATGTTCACGTACATCGTCGTTTTGCTCACTCGATGAAAGGCAAGTTCTACTTTAACGCTTTGCTTTTTAAACAGTTTGGATTGGGTGCGCCTCGAGGTGTCGTAATATGTCATTCCGATTTAATACGCAACTTACCTACATAAACACATAAATATTTAAATAATATTCAATTTCTTATACTAAGTACACAGTAATGTATTGCGTATGGTTATCATTTTAATTTTAATTAAAATAAAAACGTTTAATTTTAATGTGGACATGGATTTAAAATTCTTTGATTTATGAAAGGGCTTTTAAATGTTTCCCAAGTGTATCTTCTAACTTTTATCTACTATTACATCCATGGGGACTACAGTCCCAAACTGTCTTGATATGCCCATGGGGAGTATAGTCCCCAAAGCGATTTCAGTACAAAATAGCAAAGCACAGAGAGCTCGTAGTTCCATCAAAAAAATTATCGATGTTTCTGATTGGTGGTTCTGAGTTATAAAGATAAGTAGATAGTGATTGAATGTCGGTAGTATGATAAGAGACTTAGTCGGTTAACCAACCAGTCCCCTTAATCTGTAACTCGACAGCTTCAGTGGACAACCGCGTTTGCCTTATAGTAAAATTGCATTTGTAGCATTTTAAAAAGCATAGTAACATTTGGTTTTACTTTAATATCCAATGTACTAACATCTTGTACCAAACTCGGCACATAAATCAAGATTACAAAATGTAGCTGCTATATTTATTTTATATTGTAATGTTGCGTTACAGCGTTATGCATGATTGGTGTGTGTAACGTGTAGCGGTGTATTGAGTTTATATCACCCTGTTAGTAAAATATCGTTACAAAGATCCTTTTAATTTCTTGTTTTCAAATCTTAATAACGATACCGGGAAT
Organism: Chrysoteuchia culmella; assembly: GCA_910589605.1. Taxonomy (NCBI): domain Eukaryota; kingdom Metazoa; phylum Arthropoda; class Insecta; order Lepidoptera; family Crambidae; genus Chrysoteuchia; species Chrysoteuchia culmella. Next base: position 20,892,882 of record OU342652.1, read on the forward strand.
TATTTTGACTCACGCGTCGAAAGACAGAATATGAGCAATTGCTAGTTTTTGTAGTTACTGCGAATCTAATGTCTCGCTGGCCGCCCGCGCTACTGCCAATTTTATAGACTTGCCGGCACTCGTGCTTAGGTTTTGATCGATGCATCGATATAATTGTGTCCAACCCTAATCAATCAGTAAGCTTGTTTCTTTAAAGCGCCATCTAGTGTGGAATAGTGATTGCATGCCAAAAGCAAAGCTATTAGCAGCATGTCTGTAGCGCTACCTTGCGCAGAATAGATGTACTACTTGGCACTTTCACGCTGTTATTTAATTATGAACTAAAATTGTATAGCATAAGAGTTCAACTCGGAATGCGTTTTTTAACCAATCACAACGAAGATGCTATTTTACACTTGTTTGAGTTGGATACGCCCAGGGTACTCAGGTTTTCTATGAGAGACCCGTCTCATGCTACTTCTACTGTTTTTTCTGTTCTGTGTACTGCACAGATGGCGCAGGGTTGGTCGGACTAAGTACTGTGGCCTTATTCACAAACATTCGTAAACGTTACCGACAGCGGAATGTATGCATTGTCACTGTCAATCACTTCATAGACAAAGACAAAGCATAGAATTCGAATCCATAGAAGTCGATGGTTTGTGAATCAGCCCGCCTGGGGTGCGATTGCGTAAGGTCAATCGTAATCATTTGGCAGTTCATATCGTATTCGATCGGCTGCAATTTGTATGGAATTTGACACTAACGACATATAATATGAACTGTCAGATGAATACGATTAGCTTACGCAATCGCCTAGCTTGGTTTGGAAGCGTACGCTCCACGCCTGACCATAGTCCGACTGACGGACGGCGGGTGGGTTGTTGATACCTACACGGGAAAGTAGACTTTATGACTCTGGCTTTAAACAAGAGTACTAAAAGTGGATATTTTCCCTTCAGGGTTTGCTCGCTCCATCGTGGATTCTGTCTACTACTACGTCATATTCTTATACTAGATATCTATCACATTGTGTTGATTTCACATTAGTTCAATTAGTGCAAACTAATTAATCGTTACTGCAACATACATCTCTAATCAAATTCGACTTAAAGCTCATTCTTCAAGCACAGCCTAAGGTAAGCATAGAAACGCGTGCAGTTAGTGCTCACCAGGTATTCTGCTAAGCTCCCTATGTGAACTGTACTGTCTAAACTTGGAAGTCGGCAAGCCTGTCTTTCTAGGCACGGCTACTGGCGGCGCCATGCCAATTTGTAGTCCTGTAACATATAAATTATCACTACTGTGCGAAGCTTTGCTATAAAGTGAGAAAAGTTAAACAAGAGCTCCATTAAGGCGATACTTATAAAAAAATTCAGTGCAAAGCTTCTGTGGTGCTATGAATTGAGAAAATTTAATCAATGACTTAACTTTACTAGCGGCACTAATGCCCGGTTTACACGGGTCAAGTTTTTAGCAAAGTTGATAAGTACGATCGGACAGTGGCGAGTCAATTTGAAACTGGATAGTCGCCACTGTACTTGACCCGTATAAACCGGGCATTACTGATATTTAATTTAAGTACAGTAACATAAAGGTTACGCCGTTACGCCTCACTTTTGAGAAAATACTTAGAGACTGTTTCACAATCAAAAGGCAAGTTCTAAGTAGCACAATAAAAGTTGCAAGAGCAGAAGATTTGAAAGTTGTGATATGAAAAAAAAATTAATGATCTATCGAGTCGAGTAAATTAATCAGACCTTACTGTTAGATTGTGAAACAGGCCCCATGATAAGGTTTTATCGTTACAAAGGGAAAATACTAAGAGACATTTTTTAATGGAAAGAATAGTTATTTGTTATGCAAGGCTGGAAAGTTGGTTATTTAGAGGCGAGTTACCTCTATTGAGAGCTGAGCAAGTGAAGGATTCTAGGATTGAATTAACTATAATACTCACTTTTTTATTATTTTAGTTTTTTATATCATTATTCAACGAGAATAAGGTATATTTATATTAAACTTGATGTTTAAAGATTTTTTTTCCCGGAAGTTGACCGCGAAAACTACCATAAAATGTTCGTCGCTGTTGTGAGGTGAAAAATTGTGTGTTGCGCTCGGCAGAAAAGTTTTTAGCGTCTTGTACCTTTGAAATCCTCGCTTTGCTCAGGATTTAATCTTTGGACCACTCGCTACGCTCGTGGTTCAATCCTAGAATACTTCACTTGCTCAGCTTTCAATAGAGGTAACTCACCGCTAAATAACCAACTTTCCAGCCTTGCATAACAAATAACTATTATGCTGTACTAAATTAAAATGCAGAGTATTAGAATAGAGCCCATTGTTGAAGTATAAAATAGTAAAATCATATGTGCCTACCGACCACGTGTTGAAATGGTTAGGTAATTTTAATTAAATAAATATGCTTTTATCAAATCAAGACAACTTTATATTAAACAATAATTAAATAACAACAGAAAGAAAAAATTAAGTGTTTTTTTTATACAAAAGTAAAAACACTGAACAAAAACATTAACAGAAGCAATGATTATTTAAGTTAGTACCATACAATGATTCCAACACAATGTAATGTATGTAATGTATACCCAAAGCAGATATTTTTGTGAATTAACATGATCTTAATCAACAAGAGAGTATGGTTTATTTTCGGGCGGTATTTTTATATATTGAAAAATAACATCACAATTCTGAAAATAAAGATTATGCGCAGTCGCCACAGCGGATGTCAAAAAGTGGAATAAAACCATTATATCGACGGCGCGCCTAAGTAGATAAAGACACCTACATTTTACCAATTTTTTTTTTAATGTTGTCTAACTAATTTGCATGTTCTATAACCCTCTAAAACAAAAATGACAAAATATCTATAATTACTGAAATAATTTAACGTACATGGTATTGCGGGCGATAAGCAAAGTAAACGCGGTCAAAAGCATTTGTTCGCATTTACGATGGAAACATAAAATAAGCCAAGTGCGACATGTGCCATTTGACTTACAGCATAGTAATAATTGGTAAGTGATATACCATTAGTCCGCTTTGATGTTTTAAACAAAATAAGCTAACCGTTTTTATGCATATTGTATATGAGATATCTGCCATTTGTTTTTTAAAAGGTGTAATGCATCAATTTGTTGACCACATAAGTAAACTAAAATCGGCCAAGTGCGAGTCGAACTCTCACATGAAGGGTTCCGTCTCTCACCCAAGGATGCCTGGAAGAGATTGCTATGTAGCAACAAGGCCGCCTATTGTGTGTTCCTCTGCTTTGTCATTTTCTCTTTCTCTGTATGTGTTTGTTTTGCATCGTGTTCAATAAAGTTTATATTATTATTATTATATTAAATACACCTACCTAAACTGCCACTATATTTTTTCGTCTGCAAAAATAACTTTGTTTTTCATAGTGTTTGTATGAATGACAAAGTTGTGTGCTATAGCTCTGAAACTGCTAAACATATTTCGTTCAAACTAATTTTCGTTAAAGTTTTTATAAAGATCTACTGCATATATTTTTTATATTTTTCACTTTCTTATTTTAAAAGTTAGGGGGGGGGGGGGCACACATTTTACCACTTTGAAAGTGTTTTAGAAACCTCATTGTAATTTTTAAAGACCTATCTATAGATACCCCACACGTAGGTATAGTTTTGATAAAAAAAAACAGTTACAGTTTTTTTTGGAGAGCCCCCTTAATATATATATTTTTCAACTGTGTAATCCTCATAGTTTTGTAATAAAGTGGCTGTGACATTTTACCACTTTGGAAGTGTATATCTTTCAAACGGTTGACTTTAAGAAAAAACTGTTTTAGAAACCTCAATCTAATTTTTAAAGACCTATCTATAGATACCCCAAACAGGTTTGATGAAAAAAATATTTTTTTTTGTTTCAGTTTCCTTTGGGAAATGTGCTATATTTCTAAAACTGCCAACTATAATTATTTCGTTCAAACCAATTGTCGTTGAAAGATTTTATTAAGATCTACAGCATTTTTTCTTTAAGATTTTTCACTCTCTTATTTCAAAAGTTAGAGGGGACACACACACACACATTTTACCACTTTGGAAGTGTACATCTTTCAAACGGTTGACTTTGAGAATAGGTATGTAGAATGAGTATAGGTTTGATGAAGAATTTTTTTTTTCAGTTTCAGTTTCATGTATAATACCCCCCCTTAATATATTTTATTTTTTATTTTTGTGTAAAAACCGTAAAGCGGTTTACAGAATACATCTACCTACCAAGTTTCAACTGTGTAATCCTCATAGTTTTGGAATAAAGTGGCTGTGACATACATCGGACAGACAGACATTACGAATCTATAAGGGTTCCGTTTTTTGCTATTAGGCTACGGAACCCTAAAATCGTTTTCTTTTACAAGCATCTTATTCACCACGTATTTCTACAATAACTCTTAAAATAATGCAGTTTTAACTACTTTTTTTTAATGAACCAATGGGGAGACTCTCCTTCATCATACCTGATGTTAAGTATTCATAAGGCTGAAGATGACTTTTTGTCATTTGGATACTAACCAGTAATATTTTAAACCACTTTACCAAGTTTCATTGAAATCTACCGAAAAACTAAGATAATAAACAATAATTTACCTTCAATTAGCTCTCCTGTAAAATTGACTTTTTCAGTTGTCCGTATCTACTTAGGCGCTACGACTGTATTGTAACCCTATGTGTTTTTTTTATAATGATAATTTTAGTGCAAGAATCTAATGATAATGAAACCACATTCCTGAATCACTTTAAAAAATATACAAACCTGAGTTAGTCGGTGATATCCGACAAGGTGGGGACCGCGTTTGCGGCACAACCAAGCTTCTCTTCTCCGGACTAACCCGGCCAGCTAAAATATCCCGTTTCGCCGAAGGCTTTTTCACTAACGTAGCACTATTTATCACGGTCGTATTATGCATATCATATGTCTTTTCCATTTCTGACTCGTTTGAACTTGGAGCTTTTGTGGCATACGATTTGTTGTCGACTAAATCGTATATGGGAGATATAGTGCTGTGCAAGTTTAATAGATCGTTCTTGGCCCCCTTTTTCAGTGACATGAGCGGTGTTGAAGAGATTTGTGCGCCTGTAAATTATTGTTAGCACGGATATAGACCCTGTTACAAAAGGGTTAAGGGCACAATTGGTAGGTTTTAAATTTGTATTCTACTGGAACATTTACTACTGTTAGAAAATTAAGAATCTTTTACTACAAGTGTAACACAGATTATTAATAGTTTGCACCTTTTACTAGTTATTTACGTTACAACAATGTATTGTATGTAGGTACCAGTGGAGGGGTCGAAAAATGGCGAAGGTAAACCGAACCAAGAAAAATACACAAATCAGACAAAAGACAACATTTTATGATTTTGTAATTTTTGCAATTTTCAATGCTATTTTTATACTTTTTTTTATAATATTTATCTATTTAAAATTTACCAAAAAACAACATGAAAAAAATAAAACATTTTTATCACTTTGAAACTGCCTGGCATCCACGTATATTTAACTACTAGTGACAATATTTATTGGCATAATTATTATGATCTGCATGGTGGATCGCTAGGGAGGCTTTCTAAAAGGGAAACCGATGGGAATCGGTATGTATGGGCCCTTCGCCACTGGCACTGGTAGGTACTTTGACAAGAATTTATTAACAAATTTGGAAATACAATTACTTTGGAAAATGTGAAATCCTCAACAAATAACATGGATAGAACAAACAAAAAAATACCGATCGCCTTATTCCCAGCCAAAGCAGGTGCGAAACACCTTTTTGTTCTGATGTAAGCATGTGTCACCACACCTGAGTTCTGATGTTACCACAGTACAGTCAGCAAAAAATTACAGTAATCTGAATTTGAATATATCAAGTAAAAGATAAGAGGATCGCGTGATTTTTATTGCTTTTTCGCTAACTGTATGGTGAACACAAAATTCTCCCGTTACGTAAGTCACCTTACCAACATTTACGATGTGATTCTGAATTTGATTGATGTTAATTAGTTGTAACTCGTCACCTACTGCGTTAAAAACTAGTACGAACACTTAGCTTTAAATAGTAGACTACTAATGCGGCTGTCGTATTAAATTTGTATGATAAAATATGTTTAAAACTCTCGTCGCATAATATCAGTTTCGAGAAAATATTTCATGTAACGTGACTTTATGCGTAGCATACTACTTCTAAACCTCTTCCTAGAAATTAAGTCCGTACTAGTATTTTCCGTAGTCGATATCGATTTTCGTACTGAATCAATTGTAAGTACTCACGTGGATCATGGGCATTAGACTCTGGCACGCTATCCGGTGGACTTGAAGAGCTGAATGTGCCAGTGTCGGTACTTTCGCTGGACCCCACCATCGCACGTTCTTGAGAACCCCATTCCTGAGATTATATGTAAGTTTAGAAAAATGTATATATAGAAAATTGGCTTCCGGAATGAAATTAATGATATAAGAATAGCACAGGGTGGTTCCCGGTTCTTCCTTTCCAGTCTAGACTTTTAGGCGATATAGGCGGTATAGGCTAACAACGTCACCCACTCATAGCCCTTCCAGAGATTTTGTACTGCAATTTCCGCGGTGTACAGTCAACACCAAATCAACATTAACATTTGCAATGCGAAAACCGCACTTAAGCGATGAGCAACAAGCAACGTAAAAATTATAAGCTCGATCTGGAGTTTTTTGTTTAAGACTGTTCTACAAATATTGGCTTGTTATGATGCTGGTTTTTTAAGTAGTCTCAAACCAATTCTGCCGCAGATCTAAATACAAAATCATCATTACCTCTTGTACTAGCGTCCGTTCAACGGTATCAATAAGGTTCAGAGTTGCAGAATTGATGTCGATAATGTTCTGGGTTTCTTCGGCTTTTACATACACCACCGTTGTGTCCATAGCACTAGTCTTAGGCGATACTTTCTTGAAGGTGGCGTTTCTTTTGGGGGTTTCTCTTGTCGGTTCCTCGTTCTTGTCGAATCCTCCGTTCATCGCTCTCCGCCTCGAAAGCAGCTCAGACGCATTCTCCATACTTTGCCTCGGCACAGTTATCGTTTGATTCGGTAATTGTATTGTTTTAATTGGCGACGTATCTACTTGGTTGAGTGGTTTTTCTTCAGTAGGTAACGCTTTTCTCGCTAAAGAAAGCTTCTGTCTCGCTTGTATGATCTCGTTCAGTTCCTGTTTGTCCAACGTCACGTTTAGACTGTTCCTACCCAAATCTACTGTTCTTTGCATGCCCATATCTTTGTAGAATGTGTCGTCATTTTCAAAAGTGTTATTTAAGTTTTCTTTTTCGGCATCACCGCATCTGAACTTCGTGTTCGAGAAATGTAAAGTTATCGTCTCTGCCATTTCTGGATTCGGCTTAGGATTTGTATCTTTTTTGTCACTGTTTTCGTTCAGTATCTTGGTGGTATCAATTTGGCACGCCTCTTCTCTAGATTTAGTGTAGCTTTCAGAGTTTCTGATGCCGGAGTCCCGTTTCGTGAAACTGTTGTAAAGTTGGCAACGAGGTCTGGCTGATAAGAGTTTCTCTGACTTTTCTAGGTTCGTGAATGTGACTGAGCTGAATACGTTGGAATCTGGAGTGTTCTCTCCTCTGGCTTTGGAAGTGTTGGAGACGACGTAGGAGGAGTTGACAGAGCTAACGAGGCTGGGCGGCAAGGAGTCCATCAGGCTGTCATTGTCAGGATATGTGGTTTGGGAGAGGAAACTGGTGCTCATATCCTTCTCGTCAAGGATACTTAAAGTCATACTTGTCATCATTGGGTCGATGCTTTCTCTGCCTGGTTGCGGTATGCCTATAAATAAGATTATATTTTTAACAAATACATGCTCAAAAGTAATGCGATAAAGATTGAGTGGAGGTGTTTTCTAAATTAATCCCGCTACCTCATTTCATTATACAGGGTTATTTTTAAAACACCAACAAGCTCGCAGGACTAGGACTACATATCTATCATCATAAACAACAACGTTGTTATACCCAGTTCAAACATAACTCAATATACAGTGGTGGTCACATAATTATGTGACCACCACTGTATTTTGTTTTAGTCCTGCGAGGTTGTTGTTTTAACAGAAAACCTGTATACTTGAAAAATCAATTCAATTCAAAAATAAAAATAATGCTTCAGCATTGTTGTGTTCCGGCAGTAAGAGATAAGATAGCCAGCTCCTCAGTGATTGAGGATTCTGGGAGAGGCTCGCTTCCATCTTCGGCCTTATCAACACTTAAAATCAGGTATGATGAAGGCGCGTCTCCCCGTTGGTCATAAAAAAAAATCTACTCTACACGAGTGTCTGTGTGCAGGCGATATAGACTTCCTGCTGTCAAGCGATTTCGGGTTGAAGTTTCCAGAACTCTCCATGAGCAGAGAGGACATGAGTAACAAGGTTAAGTCTTGGTCTTTACGAGCCTCTTACAACTACTCACCGGAGTCCCTATGTGCAGCCGATATAGACCTCCTGCTATCAAGCGACTCTGCGTTGAAGTTTCCAGAACTCTCCATGAGCAGAGAGGACACGAGGCTCGGCGGGGACATGCGCATGAGCGACTCCCCGCTCTGGTACATGTTGAGGCTGCCCCGTTCGTTCATTATGTTTGTTAAACCCCTAGGGAAAAAAGTTTATTTACTATGCAAACACGAATCTTTTGACAATAATTCTATGCTATTAAGCAGTTTGGATAAGTTTCATAGTAATTTTTTTAAATAATATTATTAAGAATTTCGAGATAACTACCCCATTTTGACCTTAAGGCGCTAAACGACTGAAGCGAGATAGTAATGAGAAGATTACAAGTGTCACCACTCCCTCACATGCCTGGAATGTCGTAGGTGTCAACTAAGAGGCTCGGCGCATTGAACACCTGTGCGAGAGGAGGAAAAATTGAAACAAACCCTCTACCAACCCGTCTGGCCAGCGTGGTAGCAGTAGGCTAATAGCCTCGTCTGAACGCCACAACAGGCGTGAGCTAGGAGAGGCATATGTCCAGTAGTGGACGTCCACATGCTGATGATGGATGGATGGGAGCTAGACCGATTTTGCAGATTAGGCAAAAAAAACCACGAAATTACTTCGTACTAAATATCTATAGCGCGTCGTAGTAAATATCTATAGCACGTCGTAGTAAATATCTATAGACATTAAAGAGAAAATAAAACTGCACGATGCTAAATATTATTGGTATCCACTAATTAAACCAATTTATAATAGTATATCTAACCCCATTTGAGAATAATCTTGAATTATCGTATTTTAGGGGTAATTTCGAAAAGTTTCGAGAAATCGTGTTTCTGGTACATTACAAATCTAGATAAAGGTATGATGAAATGAAAAAATTGCGTCTTAAACTACGTAACTGTTAAAAACTAATTTCCTTATTTTTTTGTTACGTCTTGCTTTTCAGTTACTTTTAAAAAATAGCGAGCTCATTAGCTAGTTTCTCACAAACAAAATATTTTTCTTTTGCATTTATGTTGACATTTTCTCCTATGTAAAGGAATATAAACCAATTTCTTTTTCCAAAAATATATAATTTATTTTATTTAATAATTTGGGACATTAAACAGTTATATGCCAAGTAATATCAACTAAAATTACTTTACAAACATTATGTAATCATATAACCCACACCAATGTCCACGAAATAAATACTCTAAAAACTAATCATAAACAACGCGCGCCAAAACGAACAGTGTTCTACGATTATATTACAGTGGGAAAAGTAAGATGTTCTAGCCCAATTTGTCGATCATGATCTGACTCGCGGAGCAAAGATGTCGACATCTACGAAATGTTTGTTATATACGTCCAGTAGGCGAGTACGTACAGGCGTACACTTGGCAGTATAGAACGGCCGGACTGCGCGAACACCCCTGTACAAAGCAGTTCTAGGTACTACAAAACACAATCTGTCTGTAAGGCTGTTGCAATCGAATTGTTATTACATATGCCATCAATCCCATCATGCCTATTAATAAATGACGCCGGGATTCCAAGTCTGAGAGTCTGTAACGTTTTAGTAGGTATGTATAAGGAGAGGAGGAGGAGGAGGAGAGGCGGCGAGGGGGCAATTTAAAAAAAAAAAAGGTATGTATAAGGAATCCCAGTGTGATGCTGATGACATCTGAAATGAACTCTAAGAAAAAAACTTCTTTTGGACCATTTCCAGTCTGCCAGCGCATGTGCTAAACAGAGGACACCATATTGGTACTGCAAACTCAAGTTGGGATCTTATTAAACTTCTAGATCTCCAGATGACCGCATCACGAAACCGTACATATGGTAGGCCTTTGATATAACATTAGTGATATGCTGGCCAAAATGTAACTTCGTGTCAAGCATAACCTTGAGGTCCCGAACGCTATCAACTCTTTTCAGGGCGACATCGTCAATACTGTAAGAGAAACTCCACACTCTTAGTTTTTCGTTAATGTTATTGAATTATATTTAGTGAGATTAAGATGAAGCTTATTTCTAAAACAATATTAAAAGAGCTTATTTAAGTCTTCCTGAAGAAGCAAGCAGTCTTCCACGCCCACGCAGGATTTGTACATTTAAATAAAGTCTGCATACATAAGAAATTTTGAGTTTTTAAAACAAGTTTTGATGTCATTTATAAAAAGAACCTATATAGGTTCTTTTCTGCTTGCTTCTTAGCGAAAGCTGAAAAAATCGCTAAATATTTTTTGGAATCGAATTTTCAATAGAAAGCACGAAGGTGGTCAAATGCCTGCCCAGTTACATGTAAAAAAAAAACCTATGTAGAGACTTTGAAAATAGATAATGGATAAATGGATTAAAGTCATAGCTAACTTGAATGAGTGTACACATTCCAAATGTTTCTTGTTCATAAAGGAAATTGTAAAAGAGCCCAATTGGGGTCTTATCGCGTCTTCAAAATGCGAGCTCGTATGACATATCTGTTTCAAGTTCACACATAATATCATTGGCTAGATTCATATTAAAACTCATCCATAATAACGTCCGTCACAAAATCATAAATAGTTATCAACAATTCTTTAACCGTACGCGCAGGTTTAGAAAGTCAACCTGTGGCGTCGATTTTGGCGCCGCCATAGCAAACTTTCCCTCTCATGTGCTTTTTGGTGCAATCAACAAGTCATCCGATGTAATTGTCATGAAAGTCTTGTTACTAGTTACTTTTTGTTCGTAGGAACTGTTCATCAACGTTTTAGTAAACTATTTTTTGGTGAAAGTATTTGTGTAGTGTGAACGATGAAAATATTATGGTGGTAATTGTATAAAGTATTGAGAAGAAGCCGATTTAGCTATTTCGAGAACTGACACATATCTGAAAGTGCATCTATAATGAAAACTATAGCAACCGGCCAGCGACATTTCATATTAGAATAAGAATACCGACTGTTACAGATAAGATAGCAAGCTTCTCAGTGGTTGAGGATTCCGGGAGAGGCACGCTTCCGCTTTCAGCATTACCTTACCATACAATATTCGAAATTCAATACAAGTTCACGACATTCACAAAAAACCACGCAGGTTTATACCAGGAATGCGTCAACGATATTTATTTTTAATTGTTCGCAGTTGTGCATTATTACAAAGGTATTTGTATTTATTCATTTACAATCTTACTACTTATAAAAAACAATATTAGGAAGAACAAGATGCCCGGCGGGCGGGCGGCTCGCTGCCGGACGATAACACACAGCAGCTGTTTAGACAAATAGGTACACCCGTGCCAGTAGCCAGCACACGGAATCATACAATATATAACTTTTCCAGAAAATGAACTTTACTAAGTAGACTTAACGAACGTGACCTGTATGTACGTCTCAACTTGCAGTACAGTAACCTTTTAATGCGAGAAATGTTATAATATAAGTCCTTCCTTGCGAGTTGAAAATTGTTTACGGTTAGGATAACCATAAAATGTAATATTATAATTAGTATTTTCTTTTTCTGATGGAAATTTACCTTACTGATATGTTAAGCTCACTTTTCAATTTGACGACTCTGTATGAAATAAAACAGGGAGAAAAAAATAGCCCTTGACGAGTTTCTTGCCGGTTCTTCTCGTTACAAGGTCTCCCGCCGTAGGGTTTGTGAACCGATGGCGTAGCTTCTTTGACGTTCATAAGTGCTTCCACTGGCGAAACATTTACAAGGAAACGTGTTGTAAACGTATAAAAAGGCCTCTGAGACAATGCAATATTTGACAACTCTTATCGAGAGCCATAGGTCATCCTCTCAGCGGAAGCACCATATTTTGCAACATGTTTTCTTGTAAATGATTTGCCAGTAGGAACAAGGGGGTTTTACATACTTGTTGAATGTATTGTGCAGGTTGTGCGCTGGCTGAGACAGGTCGATGTTGATTGGTCTGGACGGCGTGCGGTCGGAAGACAATCGGTCTGATACCTCGGACGCCAAAGTCACATCCAGGTCCTCCAACTGTAAAAGTAATACAAATAAGAATAAAATAGAATTTAATAATTCATTCATTGTCTATTATATATTTAAAGTTTGGAATTTCAATGCTATTATAATTATTATGATAATTAATATAAAAAGTCGACTCGGCCACAAGTTAGTACCGCTGCGCTGTGCCGCTGAGAATAGCTTGTGAGCTGAGTCGATTTTTACTAGTATTTGTCTGTTAAAATTTATAATGACTTGTTTCTTTCTAACATAAATATATAGATAGGCTAGGATTGCAGAATTTGATAGGAAATTATTATTATCATTTTCATGAAAAATGTAAATGGTCAAATCAATTAAAAGTTGACTCAAAGTGTAAATAAAGAGTAATTTATTTAACCCATTCAATGCCGAGACATCTGCGCGGAGTCAGACACAATAGATTTTTAATAATTGTAATATCTTGGGAATGAAAGTGTTTAGCGTCGTGCTATCACTTTATTACGCGCCTACGCTACTCAAATACCTACATGTATCGAACATTTGATGTACGATTCGGATTCATTATAGCCAAGCCAAGAACAAATTGTGTCAAAGATTACTTTTTATAATAAAAACTTAGCTTGTGACCCGAGTCGATTTTTCTAGTATTTTTTCTGTCAAAAATCACAAAGTAAATTTTGTTTATGAAGTCAAAGTTCTAGAAAATGTACCAGTCGTATAATAATATAAAATGCGAATTATTTTAAAAAATAATAGAAACTGTGATAATGAGTCTGAGAAATATTCTCAAGCGTATTTGTTTACATTAGTGCAAGGTGTTACGGCACGTTTTGTCAACATTAACACCAGCTATTTGAGATAACCGTTTGAGTCATAAAACCATAATAACTTGATTTACACTTAACAGGGATAGGTAAAGAACTTTAAATAACAATGATGAATGAGGAACACATTGCAAGCTAGATCTAAGAATTCAAATAGAATTGGAAAGAGGTTCTAGTATGTTTGATTAAATTGTTGCTTGCATCGGAGCTTCTAATATGTGCCACAGCTTTAAATTAACTTGTAGCTGTGGCCCAGATATAAAGCTGTGGTTCATTTCGATAAAACCCATGTGCTGGTTTGTTGGCTAGTTACAGCAGACAGGGATAGCACTATATTGCATACTCTACAGTCCTGCAATTTCGAGATTCCTACGAGAAGGACAATTAAATTTTAAATTCAGCCCCGTCTACATAACAAGGAAATACGGAACTATTTACAAATACTCAAATTATTACAAACAAACAAACATCATTATCCAAACTGTGACGACATGATACGTGCCAGAGTAGACCAGACACTTATTACATAAGACATAGAAATTAATTTCACACAACAAGGTCACGACCAAGTCGAATGCAGTCGCCCACGCTTTATTTTGTAAACGCGGTAATATGGCCCATTTGTGCAGCTGCGCGGTACACCACTATCTCTATTTGTTTTTATCTTTTTATCAATTTGTTAGTGTCTATGTAGGAACATATGGATTTTATGGATTTCGTGACTAATTGTGAAGCCGCAAAGTTCAAACTAATGGTTGGTCTAGTTCTAGTTTATTGATAAACGTATAGAAGCTTGGTACAATGCAGGCACGTTTTACTTCCAATATCCTCCATGACTGAGATCTAATTAAACGATCGTTATTTATCCATGAAAACTTGTTTTATCAAGTGGCATGCACTGGCACGCGGACCGATTGTTAGTGTGCCATCTTTAAAATTTGAAAGGAGGCAATATAGAAAGATAATTTTTTCATGACTTGGTGCCCTGCGTCTGCGAGCCCGACTACCTGCACGGTTTTCGAGAGAGCTATCGCGGTTTCAGCTGTTTTGTCTGCTAGTATGTTAGGTGGCCGTCGACTCGAGAAGAAGACCGATTGCTATAGTTCGATAGGGTTAATTTATAAAGAAAGATAGAGGCAATATAAAAGAAAACTTTTTTATATTGCCCGCAATATGGAAGTTTACATTAGAATACCATTAGAATTGTTAATCCAGAGCTAATACCTAAGTGGCCATACTCATTGTGATTTGTGGGTATGTTACATAACAGTCATTAATGGCCGGTGTTCGCCAACGCGCCGTGGCCCGTGATTCACCCGGGCGATTGCCAACGAAGTTTCTATTGCACCCAACATAACGTACTGACTATGCTCCTATTCTTTATTATGACAAAAACACTCGGAAAATATTTTCAGCGATGCATCATAGGTGTTGTTACACTTTTTCATCTCAATGACAGGCTTGTGATATCATTGCTTGCTAAGAAAAAAGTTAAAGCTAGTTTCATAAATCTTCCACAAACAGTTTCTTCAAAATACCATACCAAGATCCTTAAAATATCAATTTCCACAGCATCATAGTAGAAAGAGGCTGTAAATACGTTAGTAATACTTAGTATTATTTGCAGTTAGCGTCCATTAGTTTAGAAACATTCAAAGTGGTCAAATAAATATTTACAGCAAGTGTTGTAATCTAAAACATCTAAGAACGTTCTATGAAGTTAAAATTGGACTAAAAGCACCCGCGGCTATCCTCGGGTGTTGGGTGAAGTATATACATGTAGGTACCACAAAAACTAATCGAACAACCTATGTCTGGCTGGCGTTGAATTTACAAACTGCTTTGGTTTGAATAGTCAAACCAAACTAAAATGTTTCGATATTTTGTCCGCTTAATGCTTAAGTCGACAAAATATCGCTTAACATTTTAGTCGCCTTAAGTCTTAAGGCGTTCATTGGCTTGAATATCACTTATTCAAAGAAAATATAGGAACATCTATTATTACATCCCCAAGTGTTTTTGAAGTATAACCTGTTAGATATTAGGCTCAATAATAATGGAAGGCTTACCTGACGATCATCATCTTAGATAAAACTCCTAATTTTCATCGCGTACACTTTAATACTATGACTCTTATCCGTATTAGTGTCCACATTGAACGTCTTCAGTCGCAGCATCGGGCTGATCTGTCCGAAAGGCATGCTGTATTAATTGAGAACTCACCTAATGGTCATCATCTTGGAACAAACTCCGGTCGGAGAATCTCCCTTTTCATCGCGTACTTTTTAATACTATGGCTGTTATCAGTATTAGTGTCCACATTGAACGTCTTCAGTCTCAGCATTGGGCTAATCTGTCCCAAAGGCATGCTGTATTGATTAAGAACTCACCTGAGGATCATCATCTTGGACCAAACTCCTTCTTTTCATCGCGTACTCTTTAATACTATGGCTGTTATCCGTATTAGCGTCCACGTTGAACGTTTTCAGTCTCAGCATCGGGCTGATTTGTCCCAAAGGCATGCTGTATTTGTTGTACGTCAGGTACTTGTTCATGGACTGGCCTAAGGAGTTGTGGGGCGATGCAGTGTTGGAAGACACTTCGATGATGCTCTGAATGCTTGGGCGTTGAGGCCGCTTCTTCGGCCTGACGTATGTGCGGGAGTCGAATATGTGCTTATCTGGCATTGCGAGGACTTCACCTGGGGACAAAAGGACATGTGACGATTTTAAATTTCAGGCGCACAGTGTACGGAAGATCGACGAAATCGGTAATTTGTCGTTCTGCTCAAATATGGATGGGCATTCATACCATAAACGCGGAACGCGAAACGTGAAAACTAGAATACACAATTGCCACTTCGCTTTAGTATTGGTACTGCACTTTCGCGTTTTGCGTTCCCGAAACGTAATAAACATATTTCTCTGAAATTATAGTATTGTATATTATATCTATTGTTGCACCAGAAAACCTACTAAACCTTAGATATATCTCAAGAGTTTTTGCTACTCTCTCACATAAGTACTTAAAAGCTGAGATAAAATAATTTCACTCATTCAGTTTTTTTTTTTCAGAATAGCATAGAATGTTTATACATATTTGAGCAGAACGGCCAATTTCTGATTTCGTCTATCTTTGTATTTTCGTTGTATTTTTATGTCGTTTATCCCACAAGGACCTTTTACTACATTGTCCTTCTGATACGGAGGGGTTGTATTTTCCAAATTTTGAACAATTTTGAACATAACACAAAAATATTTTTTTTTTAAACATGTGGTACTTTATCCCATCGATTATTATCTCTTCCACCATTTTCAACAAGTACGGGTTGTCTTTCAGAGATCGTTGTAATACAATAATAAAGCCGCCAACTTAATCATGTATGTTTTTTGTTTCTATCTGTGCGTGCTAATAACATGTTATATCATCTAATTAATGATTGTCGAAAAACCTACACTAGGTAAATGCACTTCTATTAATTAGACAATTTAATGATGTCAACAATGAAAGAAAGTCATATAAATTATGTTCAGTTATCGCTCAATAATTTTCCATTAATTTTAAACCGTCACGTCAGCACACGCGGCGTGTGATCACTCAGATAAGATTTAGATAACGGAACTAATAAAAATGATTGTTAATCTGTTGCAAATTGTTACATCAGTTCCAATTTTAGCAAAACGGTCGCGGTAGATAACTGAACGAGTAAGGTCAACAAACCCGTCCTGAACTAAAAAAGCAAGTAAATTCTACCAGTG
Source organism: Chrysoteuchia culmella (assembly GCA_910589605.1). Taxonomy (NCBI): domain Eukaryota; kingdom Metazoa; phylum Arthropoda; class Insecta; order Lepidoptera; family Crambidae; genus Chrysoteuchia; species Chrysoteuchia culmella. Next base: position 20,909,895 of record OU342652.1, read on the forward strand.
CCTTATGGCTCTAGAGATAAGATGCATTTTTGGTTGTTTCTGATAACAGGGACAAAATAAAACAGATGAGCGTTTGTGACGTCACGCGTAGTTGAAATAATTGATGGCTGATTTGGTGATAGACGGGTTAGTATGCATAGCGACGGGTCGGATCAGCGGGCTGATTCACAAACCATCGGACACGGAATCGGATTCGAATTCTTTTGTCTTTGTCTATTCTGAAGTGATTGAGGGTGACAAAGTACATACATTCTGCTGTCAGGAACGTTTTCGACTGTTTGTAAATAAGGCCGCAGGAAAAGTGGTGTTGGTGTGACAGCTCTCAGTGGTACACACGATGCGTGACACAAACGGAAGACAGTTGCAGCTACCGTCAGTACGTCAAGGTTTTTTGCAATACAACTGACAAGCAAAGGTGGAATTTCACTCACTGTTTTACTAGATTACAACTAGTCTTATAAAATACCTACGAGGGGCGATCAAAACCCAAGTAGCAAAAAATTGCTTTATAAAGGTTACGAAAGCCAAATATATTACCCTTATAAAAGCCATATTATCAAGAATAAGACTGCATTTAGGCACAAATTATATGGGGAATACTCTTGTAGTTTTATAATTACCATATTACTAACTTATCTTTCTCATAGTTACCTTAAAAGCAATGGTGTAGTTAACTTGTCTTGAAAAAGCAAGACTTTTATACTGTCAATCATCCTTATAATCGTTAATTAAATGCTGCTATAAGCGATTTTTCATATATGCATGTGTTATGCAAGTTTATGGGTTCTGACGACATGAATCAAATTAAGAAAAAAATTACGACGAAACCTGGACGAAACGTGAATGACCTAATTAAGGATAGCCAGAAGTAAGTAAAAATATCGATATACTACTTTTAAAGCGCCCATGGCCGCGCTTGACAGACAGATCGTATTCGATCACGTTCGTTAAGCAAAGTTCGGCCCGGTCAGGTGTCGGATGGGTGACCGTAAAGTGGCATTACAACTGAGCGCTTCCGTGCTTGGAGGGCACGTTAAACCGTCGGTCCCGGCTGTTGTCATTTGATTACAGTCGTTAAGCCAAGTCAGAGGCCTTATAGGCGGCTTGAAACTCTGACACCAGAGGTGGCCACTAATTCCTCACTCGATAAGAAGAAGAAGAAGAACTACTTTAGAAGGTTTATTAAGGCTAATACGTTAAAATCTATGTGGCAAATTATTTTCATTGCAAATTTTTATGTCATTTTTTTAATGCGCTCTTTAAATTGATTATTTTTATGATAAAAAAAAATGTTTATTTTCGATAATTCTAATTGGTATCCACTTTAAGAAAGATTAGCAAGTGTATTGCGTTTATAAAACACATATAAGGCGAACGCCTTTATAAAAGCATTAAAATATTCCAAGCCCTCCACTATATTGAAAGATTAAGTATTCAATAAATTTGAATAAAACACTTTTATTTATAGTAGTAGTATTACTTTTTAACTCATACCTACTTTCTTATTCTTGCTTTCTAGCCAGATGGGGGTAGTTATGGATGTAGACCGCTTCTTGACAAAAGATGATTTCCGCCAATTGTTTGAAGGAGTGAGATGGCCATGGAAATTTACTCATTTTATATTAAGGCCATGGACTTTGGTTGTGGCTGTCAAATCTTTTCAATAGCACCGTCACATTTTATTTTACGTAAAGACCAAATTAAATTATTGAAGTTTAGTAATCAGTTTTGGTGCCAGCACTGTCAATTTGCGATTTACGAACATTATATTCCTGAAGAGTGTGAATGTTGTTTCATTCATTATTGAAATAAAATACAATTATAGGTATGTATTTTTTTTGTTATATTAATTATTTTTCATTTTGTCAAGTAAAAATAATTCGGCGGAACCCACAGAACTTTGGTTCATCTCGGCTATGGACGAACTAGTTGTTGAATGAAGGTAAAGAATTCGTTACCCTTAGATTATGAGCTGCTACCATATTTTGATATCTTTTTTTATCTTTTGTCTTTAAGAACCATTTCGTTTTAATCTTTTCCAATCTCGTAATTCCATTTTTATAAAAGCACACGTCTGTTTAAGGTCCTAACTAAGGTTATAAAAAGGTATGTAGATGTAAGCTTAAGCCCTTATAGCAGTTATATAAAATTCCATTTAGCAATTGCTTTAAAGTTGCTATAAGATGTGCATCTATAAGGGTATTAGTCATATAAAAACATTTTTAAATGTAGAAGCAGTACGTGGCAAAAGCAACTATAAGGCTTATTCATTATAAGGTGAAAAGTACTACATATTGCCTATATAAATCCGATTTATAAACGATAATACGGTTGCCTAATAAGAGTAAAATATAGCAAGCATATTAGCAAAAAAACTCTTATAGCTTGCATTTATAAGGATAATGGTAAAAGTAGTGCGTTAATAAAACATGTATAAGAATTCTACCCTTATAATTCAATTATAAAGCTGTTTTGCTACTTGGGAAGTAATTGAAAAAGAGATTCCAATTTTCAATAACAAATGCATTAAGGCAATTGTCAAACTAATAAAATCAAATGAAATCTGTATGACAATGTCAAACTCAACCGCACCTGCCCTCAAGAAACATCTATTGCAATCGATTTCAATATTAAAATCTATGAGCATCCATCAGTATCAATATAAACACTGACGTCATACTGATTTGTATCACCGCAACAGTAAATGTCAAACTAAAAGATTTTTCGATAGATGTTCGAGTTTTTTATAGATGTTAAAATTACGAGAATATTACAAGATTCTAAAATTCTAGATATCAATAATTTTACACAAAAAAACATTAAAGTGTCTTTATGTTGTGTGTCTAATCTCTTCTCTGAGACTGACGCATTAATTAAATAATGGGTTTATCAGAACAAGAGGAGGAATTATCGAAAAAATATATAATAAGTAATTCCAGTGTTCCAAATGTTCCAATATACATAATACTTATTGACTGGATACTATTCATTAATGGCAAGAAATTCATAAATACAAGAGGTAGGCCTATCTTGGTTACGTTACTTAGCAACCGCTGTTATTTTGAATTATTTCAGGCTGATTAACAAAAATATCTAGGCAACAAAGCTCTAGTAAGCCTATCTCTTACTGAGGATAGGTTATTAAAACCGACCGTAAGTAAGTTTAGTATTCACTACAACTATAGAATAAGTATGAAAAATCGAAAGTAATATGCAGATTACAATTGAATGCGTTCGTTTGCCATGCATGCCACCCATATCTTATTTCTTAACCAATAGCTCTCAGACAAGAAATCATGAGAGAGTGGGCAAAACTTTTTATCGCACCTTCAACAGAATACTCCTATACTTTAAAATCATACCCCATACCAGGAGTTATTTCATAATGTACTAGCGGCCGCTCGAGGTTTCACCTGCGTAGTTCCCGTTCCCGTGGGAATATCGGGATATAAAGTATTCTGTGTTCATAACCAGGCTATATACTATTTGTGTACCAAATTTCATCCGAATCCGTTCAGTAGTTTCGGAGCCTATTCAATGCAAACAAACACACAATCAAATCTTTCCTCTTTATATTAGTAGTATAGATAAAAGATTCTTTTTTTTCCTAATAATGTAGTAACTAAAAGGTGATAATTAAGATTTGAAAAGACTAGACCCTTTTGGCAAATTGCTTGAAGCATGAAGAATCAAGAAGGCTACAACGGCGCACATTTTCAATTTACCACGATGAAATATTGAATCCATCAAATTACACAAAGGCGTGATTTTAACAAAATCTTCACCGTGAAAATGTTTAAAATTAGTGCTAAAGACTTATTGCTTTGCAAAAAGTGAAACTAACTATAACCATTTATGAAACGAGTTTCGAATTGCGATCGAGACGTGGGTGTGACTTTCGTTGTATGGATTACTTCATTGTAATACGAACGAGGCGTAATATGATACACGTGTGACGTCATAATAATATGTGGGACAGACGAATACCTACTTAAGTATTTAAGTCTTCTGCCTATTACGATGCAGTTTGTTTACTTAACGATGACAAGTTTAGATAAAGCGCCAGGTGACATGCATATTCCGTTTTCTGAGAAATGCAATGAACTTTAATTATTGTTCATATTATTATTGACCATCGAAAATCAACTTGAATGCGCGCATATGTTGAATTGCCAAAATAGGATCATCAAAATCAGAGGCAACAGCAATTTTTATAAACCATAGAACATGATTTGCCTCATACGTATGAAAGTTTTCAAGTGACGAGGTGTTTGGCGTTAACTTTCGATCATTGAAAGGCATAAACATAGTTATTATTGCTCGTAAAGTCTGGACTAACCCACTAACTGGAGATTTATGTTAATAATAAATAAGCTGAAGAGATAGACCTATAGCGCATCTGACAGCTTGGCTGCGGCCGGCAGCCAGTCGAACATATGACGGTGTAGGAGAGCTCGCGCACTACGCAGCCACGAACTCGGCTGCACAGCCAGACTGCCTAGGTGCATGATGAGTCGTATTTATTTGTTTGAACAGTTTTACGCATTACGATAATTGGTATATAGAGTGAGCCATGAGAAAGTTAGAGGCAACTCTTTGACATGCAATTACGGGATAAAGTTCTCTGGAAGAAGTTGCCCTAGTAAGCATAACATTAAAATACTGATGGTGATGTTGGAATTAAAAAAGGAAAGGAGTAAATACTATCTTTTGCAATGTTGGTTAATATAATGAAAAATTGCTTAATAAAGGTTTACTACTTAGTTAGGTTTTGGATAATTAGTCACAAACTCTGAAAATTATCAGTGAACTGTTCATGGCAATAAAACAGTCGATGTGAAAATAAAAAGAACGATAGATTGCCTTGACGATCATAGTTGTTTAATAGCAACGACTTCACATTTAAAAAATATCAAATTAATAAATCTTGTGAAAGACAGCAATCGAATCATTTCGGCCTCCTCAGCCTCGAAATTTGAACAAACTAGTTTGAAAATTTAATTACAAGACTCCAAATAGGTGACAATGACTTCAGAGCCCAAGCTACCGCCGCAAAGTTGCATGTTTATCTGTCATTTATAGTATACACTTTGGAGAGTGTGGGAGAGAACTGCACCACCTTCTTACTCCAGCTCCTTTCCACCATCGGGGTACCAGACGCAGGTTAGCTTATCACCCGTACGTCGCTGACATTACAGCGATCCGTACCAAGTGCTTTGCTGACACATTTCTAATGCGAACCGCTAAAGAATGGAATGCGCTGCATGCTCATGTGTTCCCCGATTCCTAAAACCTTGGTCTCTTCAAGGCGAGAGTCAATAGGCAATTCTTGGGCAAGCATGTTACACCTTAGACCACATCCTGTTTACTAAGCACGATGAAACTTATAAAAAAAGAAACAAAAAAAAGTACGACCATATCGAAGATGTTCAAAGTAGAGGTATCACTAGTACCACATAATCTAGTACCTACTTGCTTATTTATTATGGGAACGTTCTTGTAGAAGTTGTAATTTCCTCCGCAGCTTCCTGTCTATGTTTTTGCTAAGAGGCGGAAACTAGTTTATGATACGAAACTACGCACGCCATGCAATCAACGTAACTTGGAAACTAGTGGCTATAAGAAAATGCATCAATGTAAATTACTCGGTTTTACTAAATACCAGTTAAAGGTGAGATGAGTATCGTATCGAATCTTTTTGCAGGCATGACTCAAAGCAACATTATTATACATATAGACTAGCGGCTGCCCGCGGTTTTATGCACGTTGTAGGATTTGCAATCCTGAAGAAGTTTCCACTAATACAGTAGTAGTAGAAGTACAGTAATCTTGTAATGCGAGAAATGTTGTAATGTATGATAGATAAGTCTTTCTTTGCCAGTTGAAAATTGTTTACGGTTACAATAACCATAAAATGTAATATTATAATTAGTATATATTTTTTTGTGATGGAAATTGCCCTTACTGATATGTTAAGGTCACTTTTCAATTTGACGACTCTGTATGAAATAAAACAGGGAGAAAAAAACAGCCCTTGACGAGTTTCTTGCCGGTTCTTCTCGTTACAAGGTCTCCCGCCGTAGGGTTTGTGAACCGATGGCATAGCTTCTTTGACGTTCATAAGTGCTTGTAACAGCCTAGACTGAATAAATGATATTGACTTTGACTGGCTCACCCTCACACCAAGACAGGCACACGTATCCACACACCAGAGAACCTGAAGCCGAATCCTCTTCGCACTCCACCAGAACTCCCGCCTAGCTATATGTCATCTGTCAATCTATCGTTGACAATGACAGCTACTAGTATTGCCCTCCTGTGTGTGTGAGACAGGGTTGATTGTACCCTTTTCCATAGATACAATCACTACACACGTGGTTCGTTTTCCCGTGGGAATATCGGAATAAAATAGCCTATGTTACCCTCCGTCCTTTCAACTAACTCTATGGCACAAAATCTAGTTGATTGATTACTTAGTTAGAGCGTGAAGGAAGGACAAACAAACACACTTGACGGACGGACGGACGGACAACGAAGTGATTATAAGGGTTCCGCTTTTTCCTTTTGATAGTTTATCTGGCAAATGGATAGTTTATCTATATACTTAATTCAGGTTCGCAAAATTTGTGACGACTCGATAGGGACTTTGGCGCGTAGTACGCGGCCGAGTAAGGTATCAAATTAAAGGTACTCGAGTCTATTTGTTCCGAAACTATAAAATATACAGAATGTTAAACGTGATGATCACAAACTGCAATTAAAAAGTGTCATTATTTTCGCATAATTTGGAATTTTTCGTCGATCGACGAACCCGAGAATCGGGTTGTAACCGCCCTAGTCTGGCAAATAATTTGGCATATTTATCATATTACAACTGACAAATTATGTCATCTATCTATGCTATCCATAAGTTATTAGTGGGTGGTGAAACCGGCCCTAAATTCTATTGGTGTCCACTAATTAAACTAATTTCCAATCCAATAGAACAATGAAGAAATATACGCGGTCGGGCCAAAATAACTGTCACACCCACAGAACAAGGAAAAGAGGTCACACCTGTCGATTTTTTAATTTTTAAAGGATATTTAAAATCTATTTTTGATAGATTTAAAGATATTCGGATAATATAAAAAACAAATAAATTAAAGTATTTTCTTAATTTGTTACTGTTAAAAAAAAAATATAAATATTATATATTGTCTATGGTAATTTCGCGCCTTCGTGATTTTGTATCTTTTTCATCTGTCAACGACTTTGTACTTGCTCCTTTTAATTTGTGATTCCAATTATAAGAAATCTCGAGTTTATACCCTCTTTCATTTACTGCAACAGGTTATGGGCCCAGTAGCCCTAGTAAATGTGCATTCGGTATTTTAAAAACAGTGCAAAGTGAAGAGAAATTATTGCAAGCCGGTTTTCATAACCTCAAAGTGCACGTCACTTACAAAGTGTGAAATATCAATCAGTTCGTCAAATTGCACATTAAAACATGTCATCAAGCAATCCTCTCGTCATGATCGAAAAGTTAACTGGTCGAGACAACTATTCCACCTGGAGGTTTGCGGTGAAAACATACCTCCAACACGAGGAACTGTGGGACTGTGTTGAACTTATTCCCGGCGTAGCTGTAGATCCGAAACGTGACATTAAAGCGAAATCAAAAATTGTTTTGCTTGTGGACTCCGTAATCTACGTCCATATACAAGAGGCAACGTCTGCAAAAGAGGTCTGGGACTGCTTGGCAAGTGCGTTTGATGACTCGGGGCTAACACGCCGTGTGGGTTTACTTCGAGATTTATGTACAACAAGTCTTACTGGATGTTCGAACATAGAAGAATATGTGAGTAAAATTATGACCACAGCTCACAAGCTCCGAAATATAGGCTTTAAAGTAGATGACGAGTGGCTTGGAACACTGCTTCTCTCCGGTTTACCAGAATCATACAAGCCTATGATCATAGCCATCGAAAGTTCAGGCATGAAAATAAGTGCAGACTCCGTCAAGTCAAAAATACTACAAGATGTCAAAATTAGTGAAGGTGACACATCTGCTTTTGCAATTAATCATAAAAATAAAGGGCCAAAGAAACCATTTAGAAAGGGACCTCGGTGCTATAGTTGCAACAAATATGGCCATGTCGCTACTGAGTGCAAGTCAAAACAAACCAAAAAGAAGAATCAAGAGAGTTCAAGCTATGCAGCTGCATTCATAGCTTCCACAGGGAACCCTGAAGATCCTTGGTACATAGACTCCGGCGCTTCAGTGCATATGACTAAACACAAGAATTTATTGCAAAATGAAAAGGTGCCACTTATCAAGACAATTAAGGTAGCAAATGACAAGTCACTATCAGTTCATAGTACTGGACAGTTGAGTTTAGATGTGTGCAATGATAAAGGTCAGTACAATAAAATTCTGTTTCAAAATGTTTTATATGTACCAGAGCTAGCAACAAATCTACTATCAGTCAGTCAGATCATTAAGAATGGAGGGCAGGTAAAATTCAACAGTAAAGGCTGTGTAATATTAAATAAAAATAATATAGTTGTTGCAACGGCAAGCTTAATCAACAATATGTACAGACTGGATGTGAAATGTGAACATGCATACATATCAGATGTTGACAAGCAAGATGCTTACCTCTGGCATCAACGTATGGGCCATTTGAATTTTCAAGATCTGGAGAAATTAGTAGAAAACACTGATGGTGTAAGTTTATTAAAGAAAAATAATAAGTTAACATGTGTTACATGTTTACAAGGAAAACAGACACGCTTATCTCTGAAACAAAGTACAACAAAATCTTCAAAGTTACTCGAACTGGTACACTCAGATATTTGTGGTCCGATGGAGACAAGTTCATTAGGTGGTGCAAAATATTTTATGACTTTGATAGACGACTACTCAAAGAAAGTTTTTGTATACTTTTTACATAATAAATCAGATGCTCTAGAAAAATTCAAAGAATTTAAAAGCCAAGTGGAGAAGCAACTGGAATGTAACATAAAGTGCCTCCGCTCTGATAATGGTCTTGAGTATGTTAACTCCAATTTTTCAGATTTTTTGAAAACTGCTGGAATTGTCCATCAAACCACCATCCCATACACTCCTGAGCAGAATGGAGTTGCCGAGAGAATGAACAGGACATTGGTAGAAAAGGCAAAGTGCATGTTAATTAACGCCAACTTACCTAAACAGTATTGGGCTGAATCTGTACACACTGCTGCCTATATTATCAACAGAACTCCAACTCAATCACTGAAATATAAGACACCAGAAGAGATTTGGTCTGGGCAGAAACCGAAGGTTGGTCACTTAAGAATATTTGGATGTGAAGCAATGATTCATCTTCCTAAAGAAAAAAGAAGAAAATGGGATCCTAAAGCTCAGAAAGCAATATTCGTTGGTTACTGTGATCATACAAAAGGATACAGATTTGTATTACCTGGTGGTAGAAAAATAATAAAATGTAGAGATGCAGTCTTTCTTGAATCTACAGTAAAAAGAAATTATGTTCCGGTGGATCTCATACAAGACAGCTCAATGTGTGACTCTTCATCTGAACCAATTGAGAAGCACACATCTGAGAGCTCTGATGCTAATGATACTATACAATCCACAAACACAGATTATTACTCTGAACCAGATACCAGTACAGACAGTGAATACTCACCTAATAAAAATATTGAAACACCATCTCCTTCAAATATAACTCTGAGACCTAGAAATAAAGACGTGTTTTTAAAGTCTAAAGATATTCAAGGAAAAGGTTACCTGTGCTACAGTGAAGATCATTCTGTGCCACTGAACTACAGTGAGGCAATCACATCAGCTGATTCTAAAAAATGGAAAACTGCAATACAGACAGAGCTGGAATCTCATTCTCAAAATGAAACTTGGGCACTGATTGAAAAGCCACAGAATGCAAAGCCAATTGGTTGTAAATGGGTTTTTCGGATTAAAGATGAACCAGCAGGTCCACGTTATAAAGCTCGACTATGTGCAAAAGGCTATGCACAGAAAGAAGGCATTGACTTTGATGAAACATTTTCTCCGACTGTAAGGTATGACTCCATACGTGTGTTATTGTCCATTGCAGCTCAAGAAATATTAGAAATAATTCAGTTTGATGTAACCACTGCTTTCCTCTATGGAGAACTAAAAGAAAACATATTGATGACAGCACCTGAGGGACTAGACTGCAAGCCCAACATGGTATGTAAACTTATAAAATCATTATATGGATTAAAACAGGCACCCAGATGCTGGAACACTAAATTTAGCTCAATTCTTAATAAATTTGGTTTTAAAAGGAGTAATGCTGATCAGTGTGTTTACATTGGAATAATAAAAGGTTTTAAATGTTATCTGTGCCTTTATGTAGATGATGGTCTCTTGTTCTGTAAAGATAAATCTATTATGATGGAAGTAATTAATGACCTACAAACAAATTTTGATCTAAAAGTATATCCTACTTTAACTACTTTTGTTGGTATGCAAATTGAAAAACAAGAAGACTGTATTGTGGTACATCAGAGAAAATATATTGATCAATTATTGAAGAAATTTAATATGTTGGATGCTAATCCCAACTCTGTTCCAGCTGATCCAAATGTGAAACTGCAAAAGGCTGATGCTGCACCAAAGAACAGCTATCCTTACCGAGAAGCAGTAGGATCCCTGATCCATGCAGCTACAGTAAGCAGACCTGACATTATGTTTGCTGTGAGCCAGGTGAGTCGATACTTACATTCTTATGATGACTCCCACTGGAACGCTGTAAAGAAAATATTAAAATACCTGAAAGAAACTAAAAGTTATGGGTTATGCTACCTATCTTACTCTGACAGTACTGATTTAATCGGATACAGTGATGCTGATTATGCTAATGACCCAGTTACCAGACGTTCAATAACTGGTTATGTTTTTATCAAAAACGGGGCTGCTGTTACTTGGTCATCTCAACGTCAGCAAACTGTGGCCTTATCCACTACTGAGGCTGAATTCATGGCTGCTTGTGCAGCCACTAAAGAAGCTATGTGGTTAAAACAGTTACTCAGTGATATAAGTGAATTTAACCAACAATCTGTGTGCATTAACATTGACAATCAAAGTGCTATAAATGTCATAAAGAATAGTGAATTTCATAAGCGATGCAAACACATAGATATAAAATATAATTTTATTAAAGAAAAGTATTTTGAAAATATTATAAGCTTAAATTATGTGCACACTAATTATCAGTATGCTGATATTTTTACAAAGGCTCTACCTAGAGACAAATTTGCTTATGTCAGAAATAATATTGGCATGTTAAAACCTGTATCTAAATAATATAATTATGTTTTGAAAAGAAAAGAAAACTGTTTGTTTTAAAACAGGTTTTTATTGCTGTCAATGCTTAACAATCTGTAAGTTATTATTTTATGGAAGGCACGAATTTGGTAGGAGTGTTAAAAAAAAAATATAAATATTATATATTGTCTATGGTAATTTCGCGCCTTCGTGATTTTGTATCTTTTTCATCTGTCAACGACTTTGTACTTGCTCCTTTTAATTTGTGATTCCAATTATAAGAAATCTCGAGTTTATACCCTCTTTCATTTACTGCAACAGTTACAATGGAGTGAAGGCTAAAAGAAGATGGGGTCGTGTTTCTCGGTTTACTTCGTTGTGGTTACGAGACAAATCAAATTTTCGGTCTCGTTAAAAATTTTAATATTACTCTGAGCTTTGCCTAAAGCTACTATAAAACGGTTGGGGAAAGACTCAAGAAACGGAGAGAGATGGAAAAATGGTCTTCCTGGTAAGGTTCGGACGTTAGCGGCGGTAAATGTAGTGAAGGTTGATTTGGGGCCCTACCGCATAAAAAATATGGATATGGACATGGGCTTCATTTGACAGTTAAATTAAGGTAATTTTTTGAGCTTCAACTGTCAAATGAAGCCCATATCCATATTTTTTAAGCGATAGGGGGGCCGGCCCTATTTTGAGTAGAGGACCTGCGCTAAAGCACACCCACATTTAGAGCCTCTTAAGGCACCCTTCATTAAACCAGCCGCCAACATCGACATGTACGTGGCGCGTACTTTTAGGCCTCTGCCTCGAATGTGGAAACGCTCGCCCCGCACCACCCGCGCACCGCCGCCGTTTTCGATAGTCGCGCCGCCGCCCGCCGTCCCGCTGCCCGCTAGATTCGAGGCAGAGACCTTAGAGATGCGTGAGCGCGAAGATCAAAGGCTCGCATCGAAAATCGTGCCAATGATTTCGAAATATTTTAATTATTTATTAATATTATGAGATAAGCTTTCTTTTCAAATACAATACAATAAATATTAAATTGAAAATTGGTTTTTACTTCACTAAGAAAGAAGTCGTGACAGAACTTATGACCCGACCTAGTATATCTTAATACCAGATTTGTCACATCTTCAACCGTCCTAGTTTAAAGTACTTACTTTTTCCGTATAGCGTCTAAACCGAATTATTGAAGTAGGATTTGTTAAAGTCTTCATAATTGTAACTAGATTTTCCCGAAAACACTGCCATTCCACGAGGCTATGAAAGTTCATCATTATTTACTTTCGCGACAAACCCTCAGCATGCATTGATATAGCGGTGATACACGTGATATAGCGGTGTTCCCTAGCATGAACACCGCTATATCACGTGATATGATATGGCGCATGATGCTGTCTTGCTTAGCCCGTTACGATGTGAGCGAGACAGTGATACGTTATCGAGCTATCGAGTCGATAAAAGTCGCTCATGCTAGGCTAGCACGGCCGTCTTTAGCATATTCTGCGCTGGGGTGCGGCTATTAACATATCCACAGAACATTAAAAGAGGTGAGGAGAAAACCTCTTTTCCTTGTTCTGTGATCATATCGTATGATAATATAGTATGAACACAGGTATGAACACCACTATATTATCATACGATATAATAATAGCGCATCATGCTGTCTTGTTTACTCCGCTTCGATGTGAGCGGGACAGTGACACATTATCGAGTTATCAAGTCGATAAAAGTCACTCTGCTAGGCCTACTGCATTAGATTTTCATTTCCTAATAATTTAAGGCCATGTATAAATTGAAAGTAATTTTTATTCATCCAAACTTAAAGTAATGTTTAGGACTTAGGACTTAAGACTAACTATTTTAGAAAGCGTTTTTCAGACTGATTAAGAGTCAGTTTTCCATTTTAGGTATAACTAGCGGGCGCTCGCGGTTTCACCCGCGTGGTTCCCGTTCCCGTGGGAATATCGGGATAATAGTATCCTTGGTTCATAGCCAAGCTATCTACTATCTGCGTACCAAATTTCATCTAAATCCGGTCAGTAGTTTTTTAGTTTATTCGTTGCAAACAAACAAACAATCAAATCTTTCCTCTTTATAATATTAGTATAAGTAGATGTGTATTGCAGAATATTATGTACTGTACAAAGAGTAGACAGTACCTAATAAGTTTGAGATAGATAAATCAAATAAGATGATAAATATTTTACTTGTTCACTAAAGTGAGTTTTAAGAAAATGATGTAGTAATTAAAATTGTAAGTAAGTATACTTTTGTGAATTTAAATAACGGTGTCGAAATAAGGGTGTATTCGTTTGACTGGATGTTTTCATAAATCATTTTATTATTGGCGCAAACTATTAACTAGCTCAGTCGCCTATTCATTCAAGGTTGATAATCGAAATTTGCGAATAGGCACACCAGCTGAGGCTTTTGTGAATTATTCACATTGTATCGAGCCTACTCACTCCCACGACTGTTTACATGATTATTAATGTTTATCAAAAAGTGAAAACCTGACAAGTATTGTTATGAAATGAATGTTGAACTAAATAAATAGTAGTAACAGCACTCTTAATTAAAAGTTGCACGACGAGAACAGTGGTCCTATCGCGTAAGTGTCGTCGTCGAAATATCGTCCGTTCCCCGTGGGAATATCGGGATATCAAGTATCCTATGTTCATAGCCAGGCTACCTACTATCTGTGTACCAAATTTCATCCAAATCCATTCAGTAGTGTTTTAGTTTATTCCTTGCAAACTAACAAACAAACAAACAATCGAATCTTTGTTTTTTATAATATTGGTATAGATAGGCTTATTCTTGGCTCAATTCTTGACTTCATTCTGGATGGATGGAAGAAAAGCGCTTTGTACGCAGACGGGGAATATCTACCAGGTACGGGTGATAGCCCGCAGTACGCGTGGACTCCAGGTGGTAAAAAAGGAGCCGGCGCGGCGCGATGAGCTCATGCAGCTCAATAGCACACTCTCCGAAGTAAAATCTGGAGAACACCGACAATGAAGCAACCTTTCGCCGATGAGGGAGACAGTAGCTTGGTATTCACCAGTTAATCATCCCAAACGAGTTTTATTCATGTCCCTTTTTTATTGATCTGTGCAAGATCAATAAAAAGTGACATGAATAAAAATTAATAAAGAACCATAACAACAAACATTCTTAATAAAAACTGTGACTCACTCATTTCTACGAAAAGCAGGAAAACACATAGCATAGATAGGGAAAATAACATACTTTCACTACAACTTTTATGGGTAGACAATAATCTATATAAAGATAAAAGATTTGATTGTTTGTTTGTTTGCATTGAATAGGCTCCGAAACTACTAACGGATTTGGATGAAATTAGGTACACAGATAGTAGATGATAGCCTGACTATGAACATAGGATACTTTTTATCTCAAGTTTTACACTGGAACGGGAAACACGCGGGTGAAACCGCGAGCAGCCGCTAGTTAAAATAGTAAAAAGAAAAACTAAACTGACATCAAAACGTGCCTAAACTAAAACTAATTCAGGATCAGGACATTCTCTTACTACCAATCACGTTAAGTGTGGTTAAGTCTAGACTTAAGTGAAGTACATAATTAAATAAACATCGATAGATGATTTCCTGTTGAACAAACCTTCGCTATACATCCATTTATGGCAGTACTACACGACCAAGACAATTAGGCATGACAGCTGAGAAAAACTTAAAAAAGCTAACTAAAAAAACCAAAATTTCAAGAAGCGGTAATCAATCAGTTAAACACTGTAGCGCTAATAAATCAGATTTTAAGAGAAGTGCGGTGATAGAAGTGGGCTGCAGGTGCCAAAAGTGCAAAAGCGCATCCCTGTCATGCGCCTAATTGTCTTGGTCGTGTAGTAAAACCATACATAACCGATAGATAAGTGGTAAATTGTCTTGCTGACATTGAATTGTACTTTTCGACGGATGTACGATGGATGCGAATGTCTGGACATTGTATTATACTAGACGAGAGACACACCCATCCGTTCGCCAAATTATAGGTTTAAAGTTTCTATACTTGAAATAAAAAAATACAAAATAAGCTTATTAGGTAATTCCGAGAGTTAAGTTTATGGCTAGCGCAGACGACGCATAACGGAGGACTTTTTGTCCGCGACACGTCTTTATTGTTAACCAAATAAGATTGAACTTAGATCGCGTATATCCATAAAAAGTACGCAATAGTCTTCGTTATATATTCAACTTTATGTTCTTAGTAATAAGGTCGTGTCGCGGACAAAAAGTCCTCCAATGTCCGTCGTCTGCGCAGGCCTTTAGTCTTAGCGGTACACCAAAAAATCCTGCAAATGGTGTTGAAAGCTTGGGATTCGGTACGATTGATCTTTATGCCATTTTAATCGATTTGATATTATTATTAAAAAATATTATTAATAATAATAAATAAAATATTTGTTTCTTTTCCCATCACAAATAATAGAACTTAAGACTAGTTGATGTGTTTCTACCATTTGTGAGGGACTGGTGCCTGAAATAGGTTTCAGAAAACGAAACCTGTGCTACAAGTCGCCAGGCCCACCCACAGACAATAGAATGACGTATAAATTAATAGGAGAGAAGTAATGACGTCATATTCTTTTTGTATGGAAAAACTTTTTATTGTGTGTGTGTGTGTGGTATCAAACGAAAATACTTTTTATGCCAATTCCAAAAATGTATCACATTCTTATATTTCAGTCATACATTTTTAACCAAATTAAAATTATATTCAAAACATTGCATGAATGCATAAATGAAAATATTTTCAAAATTGCTTTCTTGGGTTTTGATATGAACATTATTATACATTATGATACATTATTATGTATGTATCTCCTTCAGATACGTTTTATCGTATCTGGAGGGGATACATACGCAATTTAGAAATTATTTTCATTTAGTAAAAACTGAAATGCTTTGATGTGATGTTTTTTTAGAATCATTATAAAAATCTATATTATTATTTTTTTTTTACTTGGTTTTCAAGATGCTTTTTGACAAACGTAGTATTGAGTAAATTTTGTACCTATTAATTATTGTCATTTCTTATCGTATAATGTGCGATCTTAATTTATTTTGGCTTGTTTCTATGATAAATTGAATAATAATGTTAAATTTTACTTTAAGCCAGTTAGTACACTGTTTGAGTAAATAAATGAATAAAACAGACGCATCTTCGGTTAAATGCTTATTGAATGTATGATGTTTGTAATTGTATGGAACTAGCTAGCTCATGTAGGTTTTTTTTATTCCGAATGGGTTCGCTCTTGATCTTAGCCAAGCTCAGGGGCCAGGGGCCCTACCGCGTAAAAAATATGGATATGGACATGGGCTTCATTTGACAATTAAATGACCATATAAGGTTATTTTATGAGCTTCAACTGTCAAATGAAGCCCATATCTATATTTTTTACGCGATAGGAGGGCAGGATAGGATCCACGGCGGCGGAGCGTGCTAGCCCAGAAGGTGCCATTCACACATTCTTTGAAGACGGACAAGTTATAAAGTACTCGGAATTCGGAAACACAGATGCAGGGAGGAAGTTCCACTCCTTTGCTATGCGCAGTATAAAAGCTGTTGAGTAGTGCTTGGTGCGAGGAATATCAACCAAGAAAGGGTGGTAGCCCGCAGTGCGTCTGGATGTTTGATGGAAGAAGGGGGATTGCGGTTTGAGCTCATGCAGCTCCTGAGCACATTCTCCAAATTAGTCTGTTTCATCGGACGGACGCATCGTGCAAGCGATGGCCAATTAGGACAAGGCCACGACTCTATCAAGAAATGGCTATTCAAAACCTGATAAATTGTGGTACCCAAGTCTTTTTCCATTTGAATGGAGTCACTTAAAAATATATTAGATACTTGCATATGTAGTTAGGAGGCATTGTGATGTTTGTCCCGAGTTTATGATGCGTGTCGGATATCGTCTGATGACCGCCCCGGCTCATTGTGACCAATGACTAGTATTCAATACATTCGTTTTGCATATGATGTTATCTGATTTGATATATAAGTAATTTTGTGTTATCTTTCTTATCTTACTTAAAATTAGGGAACGAAAACCGCAAGGTCGATTGCACACTGCATCTGATCTGATCATTAAATACGATACGAAGCTGAATAAAATATAGGTACTTAATAGTGACAGCCAAATCTACGGCGACAGTGTGGTCTTTCTTCTGATGATTTATTTTTATGAAAAGCTGTTTTGTCAACGAAAGTTTGATTCTCTTTTAACCCGACCTCCGATCGGGTGACTTAATGCAAGGAGGGCTCCAACCCTCATGTTAGTCAGCGAGCGGCAAACAATGATGTTGTGGATCGCGCCACAGCCGGCACTTCTCAGGCTCCGAGAGTGACCGCATTTTCGCAAAGAGTAGAAGATGACGAAGACGGTAGAGGATTGGCTGCATTTAGCGTGTTTCCACAAATAGACGCCTTCCAGCTTTTGATCGACATGAGTAAAAAAAATAAATGGTCGATGAGACCTTCCGACCTTAGCAAAGTTGAAAGACTTTGCTTAATAAAATTGGCACTTGGAGATACTACAAGATGTACACTTAAGGGCAAGTGGTAGTCGCGAAATTGATTTGGCACCACCAGAGCTAGAAGAACTTGTAATGCCAGGCTGTAGTAGTGAAGCGAAGTTTGAACAGCTCAGTAGTCGTCAACAACTACGATCACGGAAAAGACTTCAAAGTCTGCTATAAGACGAGCCACCTAAGAAATTGATTAATGTTTTTATTGAGACTATATCAGTTGGTGCACATCTAAATAAAAAAGCCACTCATGATTTAGAGGATATAATCAATGATCAATGATCAAAACGAGTACACATGTGTTGTTACCAATGAAAGCGAGACTTTCGAATAGCTTTTATAAAAAGCAATTGAAATATTCTAGGATTTTTTTCAATGTCGTTTTTCGCAGGCAGTAGGATATACTGTGCGACGACGACAACGATAAGTGAAATAAGAACAGCAACATATAAATATAGTAGGCGGGGATTTCTCGACATTGCGCAAAGCGGTGCATTTAGAATGGGACAATGCATTTAGTGATGCACTGAGTCGATCGGTTTGTGGCGCGAAGTAAAAAAGGAAAAAAATAAAAGATTTTTCATATTTTTTTATCAGTGTCAGTGGAATCCAAGAGCGGATGTCTTAATCTATCAGCAGTCTACTGTCCACCAAGACCTAACATAGATTCCGCTAAATTTAACCACTATTTTTCGACATTGGGAGGCAGATTTATCGCAGGTGGCGACTGGAACGCCTAACACACCTGTTGGGGTTCAAGGTTGACAACAACTAGAGGAAGACAGCTCAAACTTAGCATTGATACACAAAACCAATCCTATATCTCAACTGGTGAACCAACGTATTGGCCAACAGACCCGAATAAAAACCTCTTAGACTTTTTTATCACCAAAGGTCTGTCAAAGCACTACTTCAAGGCGGAATCATGTTTTGACAGTGATTCTGATCACTCGCCAGTCATAATGACTATGAGCGCAACCGTAATCCATTACGAAAGACCAGAATATTTATACAACAAACTTACCGACTGGGAGGGCTTTAGAGACTACTTAGAGGAAAATATCGAACTACACATTTCCGTGAAAACGCACGAGGAGATAGAAGATGCAACTTCCTATATAACCAACCTAATACAAAACGCATGCTGGCTTTATACTCCATCTGAGAGTGAAAAATGCATTAGGCGAGATATACCACTCGAAATTAAGCAAAAGGTACTGGAAAAGAGAAGGCTAAGAAGGATCTGGCACCAATCGAGGCATAAAAGTGATAAGACAGCTCTCAACAAAGCCATTGTAGAACTGAAACAAATGCTGGAAAACGTAAATAATGCTACACTCCAAAATAAGCTGGAAAACTTGACTGCAACAGCATCGACCGAATATTCTTTATGGAAAGCTACAAAACCGCTAAATAGACCTCAGCAATTTAAAGCAGCATTAAGAACTGAACATGGGCAATGGGCTAAAACCAGTCAGGAAAAAGCCGCAGCTTTTGCAGACCACCTGGCGAAAATCTTTAGGCCAAACGAAAGCGACCGCACGGATGCCGAAAGAGAAATAGACGCAACCCTGCAGCAAGATTTCCAATTATCGTTGCCACCAAAACCAGTGACAGTACAGGAGCTGAAAAGGACTATCAACAGTCTCCAGAATAGAAAAGCGCCAGGATTTGATTTGATTACTAAGGAGATTCTTGTTCAACTTCCTAGGAAAGCCTTAGTCTTTCTCACTACCCTGTACAATGGTATACTTCGGGTGCAACACTTTCCAAGCATATGGAAAGTATCCGTTACAACCATGATACACAAGGCAGGAAAACCTAAAGAAGAAGTTGTCTCATATAGACCGATAAGCCTACTACCGACTCTCTCTAACTAAGGTGTTCGAAAAGTTGCTTCTTACCAGAATAGCGCCAATACTTATCGAAAATAAAATTGTCCCCAAACACCAATTTGGATTTAGGCAACAACATTCGACTATTGAGCAAGTACATCGCGTGTGTGACCGAATTCGTAAGTCTCTAGAAACAAAGGAGTACTGCTCGGCAGTTTTCCTGGATATCCAACAGGCCTTTGATAAAGTGTGGCACAAGGGCCTGCTGTGCAAGATAAAACGGTCGCTGCCCCATAGCTTTTACTTATTGATGGAGTCATATCTGTCTGACCACATTTTCCAAGTTCGAGAGGATGGAGACACGTCTGCAATCTACAACATCTTGGCTGGTTTACCGCAGGGCTCAGTTCTTGGACCTGTACTGTATACCATATATACTGCTGACCTTCCCGAAACACACGGAGTAATAACAGCTACATTTGCTGACGATACTGCACTATTGGCTAGCAACAAAGATCCCCAAATAGCTTCCAATCATTTGCAAGTTAGCCTTTGGAAAATAGATGACTGGCTCCAGAGATGGCGAATCAAGGCAAGCGCTTCCAAATCTGTGCATATTACCTTTACACTTAGAAAAGGAAATTGCCCACCAGTGACCTTAGGAAACAATACCTCATCATGAAACAGTCAGATATCTCGGAATACATCTGGATAGACGATTGACTTGGAAGAAACACATCAAGACAAAGCGAGACGAATTAAATACGAGGTTCAGGAATATGTACTGGCTAATGGCACGAAACTCAAAACTCTCTGTCGACAAAAAGCTTCTCATCTATAAAGCAATACTTAAGCCGGTATGGATGTACGGCATCCAACTGTGGGGAAGTGCCTGAAACACAAGCATGTCAGACATCCAAAGACTACAAAACGGCATATTGCGTACAATATCCGTCCCCTACTACGCACCTCCTTTTTACAACACTTCTTTCAGTTCCTGGGCCCTTTCCTTTACAACCGAATTAACCATCTGCTCCATATATATCCGCTTGTCAAATCAACCTGTAAGCTTACGGTCTCAAAGTACCTAATTTCACTAGCCTATGATGCTACCGAAAATTTACTATGCCCTACGAGATAATTAATGCTCTTCTACTGTTATTTAAATTTATCTACATGTTAGTAACTAACTAAAATCTTTGGCTCTCTGACGTCCCTTCCACAGAATATTGCTAATTCATACACACAGACACACGAACACACACACACACACACTCACACACACACACACACACAAAACATCTCACCAATGCATACACACATTTACCTACACTCACTCTCATGCTCACACTCATCCACACACCAATTTAATCTTAAATACACAACCCATCTCACAGCCCTTTGGACGCGTGCAGCTCACACATTGTTTATTTAGATAGTTTAGTAATGTTTTCCTTTTTGTTATTGTTTAAATTGTCCCTATCACTTGTCTGATGTAAGCCCTGTATGTAGTATGTACCTACTTTTTGTCCTTGGGTGGGCCTGGCGACCTGTAGCTCAGGTTTCTACTGCTGAAACCTATTTCAGGCACCAGTCCATCACAGGTATAGGAGATAGTTATACATACCTACATAACACTACTTGATTGTAAGAACCCTATTTGTAATGGAAAAATAAAGTTATTTTTATTTTTATTTAATATACAATGCTCCTTGGTTCGTTACCAATACTGAACTACATGAGACACTGAGTATCACAACAGTTAAAGAGGAGATAAAACGATCGGCTTCAAGCTACAAAACTCGTCTCAAGTACCACCCGAATGAACTGGCTACCGCCTTATCAAATGTGACATACTGCAAACGCCTCAAGCGCCATGACATCCAGGGTCTAGAGAAGCGTTTCTAACTGACGGGGGCATCTTCCGCTGGGGAGCACCCTCAAATTCCAATGGCACATTCAACAAGCCTACTCAAAGTTCTAGGATTGATTGTAGACAAAAACACAAAAAAAAATAATATAAAATTAAACAAATTAAAAAAATTGCATAGCGCAAGAATAATGATCATCAGACAAATAGCAGCATTATTAAGTTTCATTGTTGGTTATTGGTATGTTTGTAAGTTTTATTACTGGTTTTGAAATATGCTTTGAACAAAAAAAATATGTTATATATTTTGTTTAAATAAAAGAACTTTTAAAGATTTAAGGGTTTAACTATTAGAGATTTAACGATTCACAGTGAGTTTGGACGAAGAAACTTTTAAGATGTGTGCAATGTATTTATAATAAAGAATGCTATAACATAATTACTTTTGTTTGACCTATTAACAAACATTCTTTGCAATTAGTATATGAATGTATTTTGTCTATTGACTTTTAATTACGTTTAGTTATATCATCTTTTGTGTCTTTGTTCAAATGTTGGTTTTTCTTACATAGAAATCAGTGGTTATAGGTAACAAATATAGAATTATACCTAGCTACAAAGTTTAGTTCTACATAATATAAAAAGTACTCACTTTTGAGTATATCATCAAGTATAGTATTGAGTTTCTTTTCCAATTGTTGATACTCATCATCCTCATTGATTGGCCAGTCGCAGGATAGATCCACAATATCTACTTTAGAACCAGAATCATCCGGTACTCTGTAGAGCCTGGGAAAATATAAATAAGTGAATTCACATTGTCAGTTGTTTGAATATTTTTTATTAAAAACCTTATAACAGTACAGTACATAATGCTTACAGATATGATGCCATGTTATTATCAGTTTGATAGGGGAAAAAAATTACTACATTTTATGAATATTAAATACAATTGAATTCAGGGCAATAACAATAAATTATTATCTTACAATGTTTGTTTTTATTCTATTGCTTTCTTCCGTTTCCACAGAAATGATAACAGTATAAAGGTAGATACAGCAATAAATTTCTTTAACTTACAAGTTGTATGAATATTGGGGTAAAGAGGTTGAAATGGTTGATGTAAACAAAAAAAAAAGAAGTAGGTAGAAACAAGACTGGAATTATAGAACTGTTGATTAATAGGAACCAGTTGCCCCTCGAAGTAAAAAAAACTGACATGTCCTGTATTGGCGACATAATGTATGACCTAAAAATGTACTTCAAGGATTACAGCTGGTAGCTATTTCAACTTTTTATACAATCCTTAGCACTTACCATGTTTGATCATCGGAAAAATCCAAAGATTCCACGTCGATCAGGTCAGATTCGATCATATCTTTGTTTATATTTTGATCAACCTGATTCATAATACCAGCGAAGAAGAAACATCAATTTGGCACTTTACACAAATTACATATGAATTTAATACATGAACTACATTTAATAAAATAGAATACTGTAAATATATAAAGAAAAGATTTAATATTTTATGAACCAACAAGAAAATGTCCCAAATGAGTTCAGTTTGTAATTTGACATATCGCCATAAACAAAATAAAATTGTAAAAAAAAGAAACGGTATTTTCTATAGACAAATCAGATAATAGTCTGTAGAAGATGGACGGTGCGTTCTCTCTTTATCGCATTGACTTGTAAATATAGTTCTGTTGTATCTCTATGCTTTATCGTGATATTCGTGATTCGTGTTTATTTATTGCGAATCGCGGTCTTTTGCTACTGCCAAGTAGCCTACTGCCTAGCCATACACTACACGCATCATGCATCGCATGGATCTGTCCGTAGGATCTGTCTGACTGACCACAAATTATATAGGTAGTATGTCTGACAGACATGCCAGGCGGGCAATTCTCGCGGCTTCGACATCTTGAATTCGACATTTTTATATCCTTAATATCTTTATTAAAAATGTATTAAAATCTCTACTACTGTCAAAATCATTTAGTTTCAATCATCTTTGATAATCTTATAATGTAGGAGATTGCTTTCAGTGAGTTTTAAATATAGATTTATGGCTCCAAAATCTGTCGAATTCGAGATGTCGAAGGCGGGAGAATTGCCCCCCTGGGGGGCTATTTTCGCGCTGAAAAATGTCGAATTCGACATTTTTATATTCTCAATTTCTTTATTAAAAATCTAAGTAAATTCTCTACAACTGTCAAAATCCTTTAATTTCAATTATCTTTGATAATCCTATAATGTCGAAGATTGCTTTTAGTGAGCCTTTAATACAGATTATTGACTCCAAAAATGTATATAATAATTCAAGATGTCGAAGGCGCGAGAATTGCCCCCCAGGGGCCCGATTCTCGCGCCTTCGACATCTTGAATTCGACATTTTCGGAGCCATAAATATATATTTAAAACTAACAGAAAACAATCTTCAACATTATAGGATTGTCAAAGATCATTGAAACTAAAGTATTATGTCCGTAGTAAAGATTTTACTTACATTTTTAATAAAGAAATTATGGTTTGAAAAATGTCGAATTCGACATATCTCAGCGCGAGAATTGCCCCCCTGGGCCCTGGCAGCAGCAAGACTTGTAACCGGTTTGAAAAAGAGCGTTATATTGAGGTTTTTGATTAAGGTTTTTACAAAACCCGCTTCCGGCGTATTATTTGGAATACGAGCGCTTCCAAAACCTAAATAAACCGATTTAATCCAAACTCTGCGAATGTACCTACTACTGACGAGGCGATCAGGTTAGTCAAAATCAAATGATTTTGCAAATCTGCAAAAAAAATCAGAAATAGGTAAGTATCACTTTTATTATTTAATAAATGAATTAAACTCAATGGAAATAACTTACCTGATCAAAGTCATCAGACTCAAACATCTTAATACTCACAAGACTAAACACGGTAATGATTAAATTGGTAGGCACCATTCGTGAAAGAAAACATATAAATTAAATGAATGAACCAATATGAGTAAGGAATGAACTATTTAATGGGATTTTTTGGGCCGCCTGCCCCGCACCCCGCTTTCTGTCAATGTCAAGTAGGGATAATTTTATGAGCTTCAACTGTCAAATGAAGCCCATATCCATACCCAGATTTTTTACGATAGCCCCCCTGATGTTCGATTTTTAGATCGATCTCTGCTATCGTCTATCTATCTATAACTCATCTTTAATTTTCATCATTAATTTAGAAAACAACTGCATAGTATGGACTCTAATTTAATTTAAATTAAATTTCCTTGTTTTAAATCCATTGTCTTATACATTATGTAAATAAAAGAATTGTGTCTTTTTATTTAGAAATTATGAACAACAATAATAGTCATATGAACAAGTTACAAATCAAATCGACTGTCTACACACATAAACTCGCTAGTTGTCTCATGTCCCGCCCGTCAGGGCGACATGAATTAGAAAGAAAGAGAATTTTCTAGGGAGTAAGTGAAGTAACGGTATATAGAATTTTGGGATCGAGTTTAACACCCATATTCTAAGTCGTTCCTCCAAAACTTACTCGTCCTCGACTTAACGAAACCTCATTGAAAACCTCTTCAAAATACTCTTCGAAATCGGTATTCTAAGTCATAACTCCGCAAGGACCTGGAGGAGCCAAAGAGTACGTAGCCACCCCGTGTTAGGCCTAGCGCACACTACCATTTTACCCACGACGAGGTTGAGTGGAGGGTAAAAAGTTTTGGAGGAACGACTTAGAATATGGGGGCAAGTCACTTCAATTCAAGTAATAAAATAATATTAACTTCATGATCGCATCACACATTTTTTCATGTGGCAACGTAAGTTCCGACATTTGCATTTTTGACAGGTATCAAGAATGAAATCTATGGAATGGAAGCGATTTTTCCTTCTTTTTGTCTACGGACACGTTGTGAGCACGTTGTAAAAAGTGCAGTTTTTAGAGAAAAACTGGGAAAATGTCGTCCCATTTGAATTGGATGATTATCCGCAACAACAACGCTTTCATAGTGAAAAAGCGTAACATTAAAAAGCCCTTTAGCAAGGAGCCCAACAATGTGACTAACCTCAACTCGTACAGATACAATGGTTTGATTCACAAGAAAGCCGTCAGCGTGGTGGAAAACCCCGACAGAAAAGGATTCACAGTTGTGTACAAGAAGTCTAAGGCGACAAACAAGCCCGCTAAGAACACAGTACGCCGTCCCTTCAAAGCCGGCGCGAGGAGATCACTCTTCAAAGTCAAGAAGCTGCTGAAGTCTAACCACTACCGTACTGACCTTTGCAAGGCCACGCTTCGTCGCGCATCAGCCATCCTTAGGTCTCAAAGGCCCATCAAAGCAAAGAAACCTAAAGCAGCTGCTGCCAAAACAGAATAAATTGATGTAAGCTGACAATAAAAAAGTTTGAAAACCTATTTTGCATTTCTTTAACGAGTATATTACCTGCTTCATTTATATTTATCATTATATGATTGACTCTTAGTTCTAAATAGTGCCTATTATAAACAAAATTTCTAAACCAATAACTTCCAGTAATAATTGCAAAGTTGTTACATTTATATTTGAAGCAAATGCCAACAAATTATTTTCAAGATAGCACTGGAAATTCACAAAATCTCTGACTAAGCTTTAAGTTTATGATTTTTTCATTGCTATTTTTATAGTTATGATAAATTTTAAATAGAAAAATATCGGAAAAAATTAACACGGACACAAGTGAATTCTCAGATGGGAATCGAACTTATGACCTTTGGAAATCCGGTCCAATGCTCTAACCGCTGAGCTACCAAGACTTGCGAACCACCACCAAAGTTAATTATTTTTAACTTTTAAAATAGCATTGAAAAAATGCAAAAATTAAAAAATCATAAATTTATTGGCCGTTCCATCTTAATCGATTTTTAAACACATGAAAAGATGTTTCTTTCGAATGCAAGAATATTCCTAGCATTGATGTGACAACGCTGGCCTACAGTGTATTAAAAATATAAAAGTATTGGAGAATTTTGATGGTGGTTCGCAAGTCTTGATAGCTCAGCGGTAAGGACCGGATTTCCAAAGGTCATGGGTTCGATTCCCATCTGAGAATTCACTTGTGGCCGAGTTAATTTTTTCCAATATTTTACAATTTAAAATTTATCGTAAGTATAAGCTATAAGTATCTGTGTTCCTGTAGTTCTTAATAAGAGATAAACTTTGGGTGTAGAATTTCTTCTGTAAGCTTAATTTCATATTTTCTGTACCTATTCTAATCTTATTCTTCTCACAGGAAACTTGGGATATAAAAAGAAATGTTTTGTTGCTTAGTTCCATATTGGAAATAGGGCCCTGGGTTGCCAACTTTCCAGCCGCCATAACCGGACAACAAACTTATCTGCCCCCTAATTGTCTAATTTCAAAATCATCACTATCCCTTTCAAAGGTGTTGTCATTGACTACCGGCCCCCCTAATTGTCTAATTTAAAATCTATCACAAACCCTTTCAGAGGTATTGTGTTTGTGATATATTCATCTGTCATATTGCTTAGACAGTTCAATTTCGTTTATTCCATACCTTTTAAAACGCGTCCCGATCATAATCCCTTTCAAATGTCAAATAGTGACGGCCTGAATATCTTTCAAATTATGAATTAAAAGGGATTGCGATAGATTTTAAAATTAGACAATTAGCCCCCTGTTTGACGCAGAGGTTCTAAACTCACCTGCGCCAGAGGTCCCGGGTTCCATCCCCGAATCCTACCCAGGGTTGCCAACTTTTCCAGCCGCCATAACCGGATAACAAACAATCTGCCCCCTAATTGTCTAATTTCAAAATCTATCAGAATCCCTTTCAAAGGTATTGTGATTGTGATTTACGAAATTGTGTAACTTATAGTCACAATCCCTTTCAAAATGAATGATGTTTTAAATGACACTTCATTTGAGATTTCTCCATACATTTGAAAGATCACTGTCACTTTGCTTAGACAGTTCAATTTCGTTCATTCAATACCTTTCAAAACGCGTCCCGATCACAATCCCTTTGAAAATGTCAAATGGTGACGGCTTGAAGTATGTAAATATCTTTTAAATGACGAATTGAAAGGGATTGCGATAATTTTAAAATTAGACAATTAGCCCCCTGGTCATACTTGGTCAAAATCGAAAAAAAACACGTAAGTATTAATGAAAGAGTTTTATTAAGAAAACAACTAACTACCTGCGCCGTCGCGCGTCGCTGACCGGACAAATTGCATCCGGTCGGAAGTTAGCGACCAGCAGGCTGATAAGCTAACTTTGATTGAAATTATTCCAATTAACATTTTGAAAAAAAAAACTATTTACTTTCTATCGATAAAATAACAGACTATATAAAATATACACTAACATGAAGTTGCTATGAAAATACGGATAATACGACTTATTTAAAAAGTCAGTGTTGCGGTGCAAAACGATGCACCGCAACAGTGACATGTACGTTCATAATTTATCAGCATTATACCACAGATTTTTCATGGATACTAGTCATGCCATCCACATTTTACTCTTTATTATTACACAGTATAAAAAACAAAAAAATTAAAATCACAGAATAAATAAGTTAAAATTCGATTATTGTAAATAAGTATTTTCGTGTTATCTTTCTTTAAATATAATAACGATTTTTTAACAATGCTAAGTCAAGGTATTAAAATAAAATGGTAAGTAATGTTGTTACTACCCCATATACAGGTACTGACACGTCAAAGCCCGCCTTTTGCTACTACGATTTTGATTCGTTGTCATCGTCAACAGCCATTTTAATGCTAGGGCACTGGCCCCCCTTATCCATCTGATTAGGAGAGTGGACCATGAGCATGATTCACCACGCGGGCCATACAATAAAATTATAAAACGTGCTTTCCGAAGCACGGTAGATATCGATAGTAAATCTTTGATCACCCATCCCGTGATCAACCAAAATGAAAGTTGCTTAACCGCTAAAATTGCTGGCCGAGGGCGTGAACCACTACGCTAGCGAGCTCCTCCGATTTTTATTAAAATTAAATTCTAGTATAGAAGGCTAAATGGCCAAATGGCTAAAAAATATTTTTATGAGTATCATTTTATTAGGCTTAAAACAGATGCTGTGTCTTTTATACTGCTTATTTTATAAGCAAAATCTTTGTAATTATCTTAATACAAGAAAAAAAACAAAAATTTAAAATGATAAAAACATGTTTTCGATCATAAGAAACAAGGTCTGAATAGTTTCCATTGCTATGAAAATTACTGCATACAAGCCGTCACTTTGATTGCAACAAGCTTACATGATCGGTGCTCGTTGCGAACAATTTCTATCGATAAGCCAAAATTGCAATTGAAATTTCAACTTGTCAAATCGTCCATACATAATCGCAAAACTGACTTGAAGGATACAATTACATTAATTTCAATGGAGAACTAATAGAAACAAGAGTTAGATAATCAGCCCGCTGACCCCAACAATTCCTTCTAAAACCCAAACAGTCCGGTCGAAAACCGGACGGTTGGGAACCCTGCCCCTACCGCGCAAGTGTCGTTGGCGTTGGCATTGAAGTCGGCTTCATTTGACAGATGGATGTGACACATTGCTACTTCTTTTTGACAAAAATGAAAACTTACCAATGACTATCCAATATGTCCATCCAATACATGAATTTTAAAGATGAAAATATTTGAAAACTCTCGGTCTTATTTACTTAATTGAAATTGGTTTAAAATGGTCATTGGCAGAACTAGTTCTTTTCCCATTTATCCTTTAATATCCGAATAAATGAAACTAAATGTTACTCATCAATTGATTTAATAAAACAAACCATGATTTCCATCTTTGTGGCATATTCTTTACATATTTAGAATACAAAATAAAGAAAATCCACACATGCTACATGTTATTTCAAAATTTAGCCTCGTAAAGAATAATCAATCTTATGTGTTATGACTAAATTACACATAGATTTATTAATGTAAATGGACAATATTTGATACATATACAATATACATGATAATTCATAGTGCTCTTCTAAATCCATTCATTTGTAAATTCTTATTAATAATCGAAACATTTTTAACTTATTTACAATACAATATCACAAATTATTCCTGAAAATACATAGTGTGGCAATTATGTTCTGGAAATTGTTCACAATCAAAATAAGCTATGACCAACTCTCATAATCATAATATTCTAACTATAACTCAACAAAATGATTCCAACATGCTCCTACGACTGGAAACTACCTTGGTTATCTTCCGAAGACCATCTGCAATTTTCAAAAGATATCCCAAGGGTTTTTACCTTACAAAAATTGGATCAGAACACATTGTTTTTTAGAAGTCGCTTATTTCACGTTGTCTTTAAATAAAAAGTGTCTTTAGACATTAAAAAATACCAAGTGCACGATAATTTCAAATTGCAATACCTCTTTCTAGATTTAAGCTTATGAACAATGCAGTGAAACCAGTTTTCGAGTTATAAACACATTCCCGGAACTTAATTGCCACAGTTCGTACATAAGTGTGCATAAATAATTGTCAAAATATAAGCCAAAGAATTTATTTTGAACATCACCATTGATATGCCGACAACAATTATCATACATACATAAGTTTTGAGCATGTATAAATTCAATAAATATTATTTTGTACTGTGAAAAAATATAAATTATTTATAGATTATTCACAATTTATTTATATAAATTGTTATACTACATAATATATTGGGAAAATATACAATTGTGCATAGTTATTAGAGATAGGTAGTTTTACAAAGTTAATACATTATTTTATTATACTGTGAACAACTAGCTACAAGTAACACTATTATGTTAATAGTTTTGTATCAAACTCTACTAACCAACCTATTATAGACTGGTAAATGCGTAGTGAGAAAGCTATTTGATTATTCCCAGGTGGCCAAACTATTTGAAAAATCCCAGTAGTCTCCAGTTTGTCAACTAAAGTGTTTTCCCACTTCTACATATAGAATAGAAGAATATAAAAAGAATATGATTTATTGATGTTAAACAATAATTTTAGTACTCTTGCAAATAACAACATTTCCCTTTTATTTTAGAATTGTACAGTAGGGGGTAGTAAAAAACTTTACTGGCCAACCGGGAAGTTCCCCGATTGTACAATAATTATTCCATAATTATATAGTATGAAACTAAAGAAAAGGTTGGGATTGGCAACCCTAGTGATTTTTCTTTTTTTTCATAATATTTTTTCCATAATATGTTGTTATGGAAAAAATCTAAATTAATATCACTGAACTGGCTTCAGAGGGTTTTAAAAGGGCGCTAACGCAATATTGCTTAGTAAATTCCCTAAGAGTTCATTTCTATGGAGTTTAGAACTGTATCAGTGTCAGTGTAGCAGAATTTGCTTTTAATTTTTTGAAGGCAAGAAAACTTACAAAAAGCAAATTTCATAGGAAATAAACAAATAACTGAATTGGCAGGGAATTCACTTAGCAATATTGCTTTAACGCCTTTTTAAGACCCTCTGATGACAGACACTGGGGATAACCGGATAGTCTGGATACCAATATAAAATTACAGCAAATCTACAAGCTTCAGGTACAATATAAATAGTAGACATGAAAATAAAAGGCACGAACATGTAACCTATCCTTACAAAGGCACAATACACAAAAATTCATATTTTACATGCATTAATAATACATAGACTATAATGTTTATACAATTTTAATTTATTTATTCCTAAATACAAACCAGATGTGTAAAATTGCAATGTATTTATAGCAAATAATTTTACTAAATATATAACATTAATACAGCCTCATAGCAAAGAGATATTAGCGCTAAATAAATAATATATTGTACAGAAGAAATATTTTATATTCTCAAGATGCTAAAGAGGAATACTTATATAATTTTTATTTATCAATTTATCACGAAAAGCTCATGAGTTATTGACGTGTTTATTCAATTCATTTTTAGCTATACACATAACCTATTGTAGGCACACATTTAATTTTCTTTTATCTATTATTTATAATTTCAGTATAAGTGTTTTCATATAATGTGAGAAGGCAGTGAAAGAGAATTTATTGTCGTACTAAATTACAAGGTTCAAAATAATACTGATTGGTATGAATGATTGATGGAAAATAGTTCATGTGAATATGTCTTATGACATAGGGACTAGTATTCATGGAATTTGTGAAAAAATTGATATACATTAATGACTTGCAGATGATCGCTGATAGGACAAAGTAAAGTTCAAAATTGACATTTAAATATAATTTAGATTGTTTCTATTGCACAAGATATTTTGCAGAAAGGTAAATATACAATGATTTCTATATTGGTGGAGAGAAGTCTCTTCGTCGCACTTGTACATTTACGCGTGAAAGAGACAGATATGTCATGTCATGGATAATTTGAACACATTCTTGATTCTACCTGACAAAGAGGTGGCGAAATGAAAATGTGCATAGATATAAACCAATGAATAAAATATTATGCATAACTATTTTGAATTTTGATATTCGATTGGGATAACACTATTTGTATTTTTTTTAATGGGAGACATAAAAGGTACATTTTTCTTCTTATAAAGAATTTGAATCAGCTACAATTATTTTATTATTTTTATGTATGTAGACTGGAAGCTTATTTCTACTCCCAGTAAATTATTGCCCTTTACATCTCCGATTAATAAAAAATTACATTCATCTTAATATTAAATGCTGAATACAAAATTATTAATTGTAAGTATTTGGTTGGACAGGACCATAATACATACGATATAATCTAAAATGACTAGTATAAAACTTAACAGTACTAAAACAGATTATGCTAATCACATTATATTTGTGACAAACTTAGTTGTTCTGCCTCTTTGTGACATGATGTATTATTATTTTATTTATTTTTTTATTTACCATCTTATCTAAGTCTGACGCCATTGTTGTGTACACATAAGATAGCCAGTTCCTCAGTGATTGAGAATTCCGAGAGAGATTAGGTCTCCCCGTCGTTCATAAAAAAATATACTCAATTTTTTCTCTTAAGATATAGTAATTCAAAATAAGTTCTATACCATACAGATTAAGGTTGTATTTTCATAATTTCCTTGTAATCTTTTGATTTGGATTAATTCTATAAAATGTGGGAATAAGGATCTACGCAGGAGATAGACGCCTTGGAATTTTATTGAAAAAATGACTGCATTGAAAAGACCTATACAAAGTATAAAGTCATGTTATGGCCCATAAATTATAATAGATTAGCGAGCGCTCGCGGTATCACCCGCGTGGTTCCCGTTCCCTTGGGAATATCGGGATAAAAAGTATCCTAAGTTCATATCCAGGCTATCTACTATCTGTGTACCAAATTTCATCCAAATCCGTTCAGTAGTTTCGGAGCCTATTCAATTCAAACAAACAATCAACTCTTTCCTCTTTATTATATTATAGATATATATACACTCGGGTGCAAAGAAATCGCACAGTGGCGTTACTTCATACAAACATGCCCACCCCACGGCGAAATAATAAAAATTTATTTGTATTTCTGTGAAGATTTGTGTGTCAATAGCAAGGTCAAATGTTCAACTAAGCAATTAACATTTAAAACAACTAAAAAAAATCTTGATTTCCCAAACTTTCAGTGAACCAAATGTTTAATTTCGATTTCATAAAAAGTTGTAGAAAACCGGATTGAGTGAATTTGTTTTTCATTCGTTCTCATAACATAACTGAAAGTTTTCTTGAATATTCGGGACTTTTATTCGTAAGTCGAGTATTCGCCTCCTACATTATATAGATAATAGTTTTAAATAAAGAGACTGTAAAGTGAGCATGTTTGTATATTAGTGAGCATTTTTAATCGCACACCGGCGTTATACAAAAAACGCCATTGTGCGATTTTTTGCACCTGAGTGTAGAAGTGTTACTGTAAGTTCCTGTTAACATTTCTAATTGCAAAGCCTATTATTACATTTTTATTATTCACTCATCAATAGAGTAGTTATGTAATTTTAATATATGGCAACACTTTCATATGACAGAGTATAACAAACAACAAAACCTTGTATACTCTGTCTCAATCCAATTTAATGAAAATGTAAACAAACCTGTTTCATTAAAAATTATCACACTTTCGGCCACTAAATGGATTTAAAAACACATTCATAAGTAATTAGAAGGTTTCAACTTATATCTCACTAATTTGTTTCAAAGATCGTAGTTTGTTAAACATTTTTAAAATTTAGTTGAAAATTTTAAGAAGAAAAGTGAGGTTATTTATCGAATCAAAAATATTGTCTAATCTTTGGTCGCATAGTGCTTGACGTAAAATGTCTAACAGATAGTTCAATTATTTGTTCAATTATATCAATTATGAATCGAGTTATGGTATCGAAGATAAAATATCACTGTATTTATTGATAAAAATTATCACAAAAATCTCAAATATAAAAAAAAAGCATATTTTATGATTTTTTAATTTTTGCATTTTTCAATGCTATTTTTTTTATACTTCTGATAAATTTTAAATAGAAAAATATTGGAAAAAATTAACTCGTATATTGGAATAAATTAATGCCCAAGAGCATTGGACCGGATTTCCAAAGGTCATGGGTTCGATTCCCATCTGAGAATTCACTTGTGGACGAGTTAATTTTTTCCAATATTTTTGTATTTAAAATTTATCAGAAGTATAAAAAAAAGTATATTCTCGGGTCCGTTAGGGCTGGGACATAGCGGAATTCCGTGTGCATAATTTGCCGAAACGATGTCATTGCTACTTTACCGTAAGTAGAATCATTTTACTTAAAGCAACGTTTTCACAATTTCTATGTAACCTAGGTATGCCTACATAGGAAAAACCGTTCCGTTTTATCGACTATAATTAAATGTTAATCGAAGAATATTTATGTGTAATCTCATGAATATGATGTAGAAAATTATTTTACAACTTTTTACTTAAAATTTGAAAATATATTTTTCGATAAGAAGGATAAATATAATTTCTAACGAGTGAGAATCGAGTCCGTGATCAGCGAAGCCATGGCTGGTTCATGCCTCATGCTCGTGAATCGGTGCCACCAGTGGGATGGGTCTGCTCTTGACTGCTTGTCTCAAAATAGGCTGATTTTGTTTTATTTTTACTAGGTAATTTTAATTTATCGTGGCTTGTATGGCACTGCTTAATATTGACTCTGTGTTCTTAAAGTATTCAAAGTTTTAATATCCTTTGTTTAGTTATTTATTGTAGTATTTTATTCGCTTCTTTTAAATACTTTTAAGTTGGTTGGTGTGTATCTTAAAGAAACTACGTTTTAGATGTCTAGTTCCTAAGTTATTGAAAATTATTTACTGCTATGATTACCGGGTTCTTTTTTTTGTTTTAATATTTATGATAAATGTGTGATGGTAAGTGACCTTACATATATTATGTTAAAGTCACTTGTCAATTTGTTATGTGATGATGGTGTGTTTTATGAAATTAAAAAAAATGAGTAATTTTTACTCGGTTCAATATAAGCCTTTTATTTCTCTATAATCGCGATAAAACCGCCATCTCCCGATGCTTGAGAAGTAATAAACTAAAAACTCTTCACTAACGCTAACGCGAAGCTCCAACATAATACTATTCAATTAATCGAATCGAAGCAATCAATTAATTTATCGATTTATAAATGTCAAATTTTACCACATCACTAAATAGCCTATGGTCGGAATAATGGCGTCTTTGTTTACCTTTTCATTAAATTGGATTGAGACAGAGTATACTTATGCATGGCATTATTAAGATTAATTTTATTTATAGCCTCAATAATAAGTTATTTTTGGATCAGGAATCTCTTATGGAGTATTGCTATACTACTGGGGACGTCAATGCTTAAATTCAGGTACCTACAAGACAAGAATCACTAAAACCAGGACAATAAGGCTTATCCTGAGCAATTCCCGTGTGCTTTATTTTTTGGACCACAAACAATGTTGAGTTAAATGCAACTTTATCTACAATTGTTTAACTATATCTGTGGATATCACTAGATAACATAGAAAAATTCTAATCTGTAGTAATCTAGGCCTCCTAGTATGAACATCGCTGTATCACGCGATATGATATAGCGTACGATACTGTCTTGCTTACTCTGCTAAGATGTGTGCGGGACAGTAACACGTTATCGAGCTACGAGTATCGATAAAAGCCGAATTAATTTCATAAATATTTCAACAATTCAACATGCCACAGAGCAAATGAAGAAAAGCAAGGAAAACATTTCGACGCTCTTTTATTCAATCAGGAACATAATCAGGGGACTCATTGTCTAATTTAAAATCTATCGCAATCCCTTTCAATTTGTCATGACATCAAGATACTACATACTTCAAACCGTCATTCACCATTTGACATTTGATAGGGATTGTGATCGGGACGCGTTTTGAAAGGTATTGAAGGTAAGTAGTGACACTCCAAATTATCTTTCAAATGTATCATCGTTCCGATATAAGTTACACAATTCCATAAATCACTTTCACAATCACAATACCTTTGAAAGGGATTGTGATAGATTTTGAAATTAGACAATTAGGGGGCTGTTCATTGGATATTAAAAAACAACAAGGAGTTTATAATTTACCTCGCGATATCCATAGTTATATTATCGAGGCCTACACTAAAAACTTCGTTCATAGGACTGTCGATTAGAGTCAAAATTGTTTAACACAACCAACATCACAAGCACCAAAACTAAACTGTGCGTTTTTTTTTTAATGATACATCTACAAAGATTGTCCAGAAAGTGCTTGAGGCAATAAATTAAAGCAGAAAATAAATATTTCTTTGGACATTCTGATCTTTCTTAGAACGAAATGATTAATTAGAACTAAATCAAACTTTTATATAAAGTGGTGTGAATCAAGGAAGTTTATCGACTTATATATTCGTGATAATAATTGATTTTATTCTTAATTATAATAACATCCCTAAGATGTAAATCTTTTTCGAGTGCCCTACGTATGTTCCAGGAATCTAAGGATTTCACTATAATTGCCATAATAGTTTTCCAACTTTAAATTGAAAACAAGTTGACACACCATTTATATTACGGCCAATACCAAAATAGGTCCCAGTGTCATACCTGGAGTTTTACATACCGTATAATAGTTGATCTATTCATCATCTACGTGTACTTATTTGATAGCATAGATCGACGTACGTGAGGCCACGATAATCACTTTGAAGTGTTCAGTTCTTTAATGACTGAGGAAAAATATGATAAAATATGCTTAACAATAGCATCGTTTCTGGACAAATCTTTCTTAACCTGTGCACTCGTAGATCCAAGTACAAATATTTTCTGACACTATTAAATCTATCATGTACTTCGTCGCATAGTCCAAATGGACAATTTCGTAAAAAATCTGGTCCAATTAGATCACTGGTCTTGGTCCTGGACTACAAGTGCACGAGACCCCATATTGCAAGCATAAACAATCGCAATCAGAAATGAAACGATCGGTAACATGACTTAAAGTTTTATAATGGAATATGTGTATCATCAAGTAGGTTATAAATTCGTTTCAGTTCCGTTTACGTATAAAAAATAATACTTTACAGCGAGAACAAAATCTATTCGCAAGCTAGTTTACTGTCGAAAGAGCTCAAAGCGATGCCAAAAGCTTGTAAAGCGCAAAGAGGATACCTAAAGTCCATAGTGAAGACATCTTCTGATATCCTCCCGAATTGCATAACTATATAATCAAGTTCCGAATCGTGTACTATTTGGAAGTTTTTCACACTTGCCTGAGTCACTCTTCCGTGAAAATTGAGCACGTAGGATTGAGTTTCGTCGTTCCAGACAGGGGTTTTGTTGTGTAACACTACGATGTCGTCTAGGTTTTGAGCCTTCCACCTCTCTAGTAACGTTTCGCTGTCGTCTTGAGGCGCT
Organism: Chrysoteuchia culmella; assembly: GCA_910589605.1. NCBI lineage: Eukaryota > Metazoa > Arthropoda > Insecta > Lepidoptera > Crambidae > Chrysoteuchia > Chrysoteuchia culmella. The sequence continues at coordinate 20,947,402 of OU342652.1, forward strand.
ATCGTGACTCGTTGCCGGTCGGGAGTCATTCCTGGGAGGATCACTGTCATTTTGCGAGGACCTTTGAAGCCTAGGACGTTGGTGTCCTGGAAGAGATCCAGGATTTACATTTTCTTTACACATAGAAACAGGTTATTTCAACTCCACAGATCTATTCTATCACAACAGTGTAACTAGTAAAATGTACAGTTAAGGCAGATAACGCTATACAAAATAGTCGATCGGTTTTGAACCTTACAATATTTGATATTAGGTTCAATTCAATTTTTATTTGGAATAATTTGACAGTTTTGTAAAATCTTACCTACTGTTAACTGCAGCCCTACCGCCTAACGGTATAAGTATCGCTATAGCAATGAAGCTTAAAACTCACACACCAAATATAGCTAATCTGGTCCCTCTTATGATACCAGATTCCACCATCAGCCTGTGGACGTCCATTGCTGGACATTGGCCTCTCCTAGCTGACGCCTATTGTGGCGTTCATAGGAGGCTGTTAGCCTACTGCTACCACGCTGGCCAGACGGGTTGGTAGAGGGTTTGTTTCAAGTTTTCCTTCTCTCGCACAGGTTTTCAATGCGTCAAGCCTCTTAGTCGACTCTTACGACATCCCAGGCATGTAAGGGAGTGGTGACACTTGTATTCATAGACCGTCACCACACGGCACGTCACCACACGCACATACCATATTATACTCACATAAAAAACCCCCAACACAAAAAAATACTCCTTTAAAGTTAAAAATAATATTTTTTTACCCTAATTACTTATTTATTAAGTTTATTAATTTCACAGACGTCGAGGGACCGCTATTATGAGCTGAATAGTATCGTGCAAGTGCCTAGCGATAAGTACATATGTGACCCCGACGTCTAAATATTTTATTATTAAGATTTTTGTTTTTAAGATCACATTGGGCTATGATAGGACATATGGAAGGTAGTCAGATCTCCTCATCAACTATTAAAGAGCTGATGATCTTCAAACGAGTGATCAGATCATGGTTACCTTACCATATACATTCAATATCATTGAAGTAACACGGTACCAAATTTCGAATCGATCGGACATAAGGAAGTTAGTCAGGGACTGATGAGGGAATCAACTAGGAAAGAGCTGATGATCTTCAAACGGCTGAACAGATTGTCTTGAAACATGGCTAAGAACACTCGGGATAAAATTATATATGACACAAAAAAAACTAAACCAAAATAGGTTCATCCATTTGGGAGCTACGATACCAGAGACAGATACACAAACAGACAAGTTAAACTTATAACACCCCTCTCTTTTTGCGTTGGGGGTTAATAACGGCAACCTACTCGCGCCTCGACCGGGCGTGGTCGTGTATCCGTGGTTGTACGCGGTGAAGGCGGTCCCCAGCAGGGCCCTTATTCACTATGACCACTTAGCGATTTCTTGCTCAAATCACGCCAATCTCGTACATGGTAACGACTTTTTCAAAATTCGTATTCTCTATGACACTCACAAATATAGTTGTTGTACTATTACATGACACTAACAAATTATATGGTAATTATTGTACAAGTACAATAACTTTAAAATTAGTAAGTTGGTATCTTAGAAAACCACAGACCTATATCGAGATACGGTAAAAGTGAACCTACCTTGCGTGCCAAAAGTTTGATCCACGGTCAAAGTTTTACGACCTAAGCGAGTCCGCTTGAGACCATTGCCATGAAAACACGCGTCACTCAGAAACGAAAATGATTAATTGTACAGATCATTTACACATCACTAATTGTCGCTCGTGACGTCATTGTAGGTACGAAAGAATCGACACGCTCTAGGTTCTCATACAGTTTGAAGCGCTCTTTTCGTCTATCTCGATGTAGGCCTGTCAAGAAAACGAATTTTGAAAATGTCGTAACCACGTACGAGATTGGCGTGGTTTGAGCAAGAAATCACTAAGTGGTCATAGTGAATACAGGCCCGCGCAGTTCGACAGTCAACCCTAATAGAACACACTAAGGTTGATAAACGTGCAGAATATACTCACGTATATAACAGAGCCAACCCATGCCTCGTCCGGGCGTGGTCGTACGTGGTGAAGGCGGTCCCCAGCAGGTTGGAGCGCAGCTTGAAATATTGCCTACATTACAATCGATATTGAACCCTATTTGAACACACTTAAGTTGATAATCGTACATATAATACTCACGTAGATAACAGTAGCCAACTCGTTCCTCATCCTGGCGTAGTCGTGCTTCCGCCACGCCTTTCTATTGTCGTACACAGTGGAATATTGACTACATTTCCATCGATGTTCAACCCTAATACTTGAAAATTGAGTAGAATTTACCACAGATAATACTTACATAAATGACAGCGGCCAACTCGTGCCTCGTCCGGGCGTGGTCGTGCTTCCGCCACGCCTTGCCGTTGTCGTACGCGGTGAAGGCGGTCCCCAGCAGGTTGGAGCGCAGTTTGCCCGCGAAGCTGTCCGCCGTGCGAGTCAGCTCGGTCGGATCCGTAGATATTAGGTAGTTGGAAGTGGCCGATTTCTTTCGTTTTCGAGCTGGAATATATATTATATATTTTTTTTTATGAACGATGGGGAGACTCAGCCTTTATCATACCTGGTGTTAAGTATTGATAAGGCTGAAGATGGAAGCTAGCCTCTCCCGGAATCCTCAACCACTGACAAGGTGGCTATCTTATCTCTCACTGCCGGAACCAATAACGATGAAAACATTGTTGGCGGCAGACTTAGATAAGATGGTGGTAGCTAGTCAGGTGGACTTACAACAAGTCCTACCACCAACCAGATATTAATATGTATCAGATAACATCACAAAGTCAAAGTCAATATCATTTATTCAGTCTAGGCTGTTACAAGCACTTATGAACGTCAAAGAAGCTACGCCATCGGTTCACAAACCCTACGGCGGGAGACCTTGTAACGAGAAAAACCGGCAAGAAACGGCAGTATCAATTTATTTTAGATAAAAATATTTAGGCTTTAAGCAAATTAAAAAAAAATTAAGATAAGCAGAGTGAGGTAGACCCATTTCCGCTGGCGGACATGACGCACAGATCGCGATATCTTGACATGGCAATCGGTGCACTAGTTGAGGCGGAGAAAGGCGTGCGTAAACGTAACTACGTAGCACTAGTAAGCTTCGGCTACATTTATCGACATCATTCTCATTCACGTGTCGATGATTGCTTATGGTTGTACGCAACTGTTGAAACCCACGACTAGAAAATTGCAATGTCAACCTGTCGCGAACAGTACATTGATTTGATTCAGAGATAAGTAGCTAAAGCACTTGTGGTATAGATATCAGCATAAGCACAGTACCATCGAAAGTAGGTATAACAAAATTTAATGAATCCAACTAATATTATAAATGCATAAGTTTGTGAGGATGTTCAGATAGATGGATGAATATTTGTTACTATTTCACGCAAAAACTACTGAACGGATTTGGTTGAATTTAGGGGCACATAGTAGTAGATAGCCTGGATTAAAACATAGGCGACATTTTATCCCGATATTTCCATGGAAACGGGAACCACGCGGATGAAACCGCGGGTGGCCGCTAGTTTATAATGCGAAAGCTTGTGAGGATGTTGGGATAGATAGATGAATAGATGTTTGTTACTCTTTCAAGCAAAAACTACTGAATGGATTTGGTTGAAATTTGGCAACAGATAGTAGATAGCCTGCATTAAAATATAGGATACTTTTTTCCCGATATTCCCACGGGAACGGGAACCACGCGGGTGAAACCGCGAGCGGCTGCTAGTAGATAAGAAACACCAAAACACGGAACAAACAAAGGTTCATCACATAAATGTGTGTCTCGGCTGAGGTGAGGATCGAACCACCAACCGCTGACTCAGTAGGTATGATCAATAATGCTGCGTTTACCGGCAACAAAAAGTGAGAATCCATTAATTGCTTGATAAATATATTTTTTTGTCTAGAATTATACTTACAGATTTTAATGAAATTTGACTTGGGAAAAGACAATAAAAAATATAATTATACTCGAAGACATTGTCTTTGCTCGCCTGTAAGACTCATAACTTTCAATGTCCTACAAACCTTGCCAAAAGAAAAACAATTATTTTGATTTATTTGTAAGTAACATTAACTTAGGTACATAAAACGAAAAATAAAGTTTAATGGATCTGAAACTTGGCTAAAGCAGACTTTTTTTTTAATTAAATAGTCTTACTCTTGGCCTCATTCTGCATCAAAGATTAGGAAGAGGCCGAAGATGGAGCGAGTTTGCCTAGAAAATGCCTATTCAGAGCTTTAAATATACCAGGACTGTAGGCGGCCGGGAATATAGGCGCGGGCAGGGAATTCCACTCTCTGGCTGTGCGCATAATAAAAGATGTAGAAAAGCGCTTTGTACGCAGACGGGGAATATCAACCAGGTAGGGGTGATAGCCCGCAGTACGCCTGGACTCCCGGTGGTAAAAAGGAGCTGGCGGCATGAGCTCATGCAGCTCAATAGCACACTCTCCGAAGTACAATCTATTGAACACCGACAATGAAGCAACTCTTCGACGATGAGGGAGACTGTGCAGCGTGATATTCACCAGTTTCTCATCCCCAACGAGTTTTCTGGCTCTGCGTTCCACCGAATCGATGCGGCTAGCTGGCGACTTTTTAATTGTTGCCATAACAACGCGAAGAATTTCGAAATCGTAGCAACAGAGGGAAATGTATTGTCTGATTCTGTGTTTTGCGCAAAAGCGTGACGACAGATAACTTATTACTTTTGTTTCTTTCTTGTATTCTAAGGAAAAACATAATACCTATCATGATTCGGATGCGCATGTCGACAGTTTCCCGGCTATTTTGCGCAAAAAAGCGGGATTCCTGTTGCGTCGAATCCGTGGCAGCCCGAACAGATTTTAAGAAGCTTCGCCGATTATGGGGACTGTCCATTGATCGAGCACATGTGCTGTATCACTCGCTCCGTTCTAGTTATTAAGTACTAACATAGAAATTAACCTTTCGTTTTGTATCACCTACTAACCAATTATGGATCTTTGTTGGATTTATTTTTTTATAAATGTGTGTGTTTTTTCCTCGCTAGTAGAGACCTGCTGTCATGGATACCTTATATTATTACTAGCGGAATAATTTGTAGCCTATGTGCATTTTGATGTCAACTATACTACTGTGAAGTTTCGTCTCATTCGCTTCAGAATTTTTTGAGTGAAAGAGTAACAAACATCCATCCATCCAAACATCCACACAACTGAAGTGAAGAGCAAGTTTCGCACCCTAAAGTTGCTGTCTGTCGGTCTTTTACAGACTATACTTCGGAGAGTGTGCTCAGGAGCTGCATGGGCTCATACCGCCATCCCCCTTCTTCCATCGGACATCCAGACGCACTGCGGGCTACCACCCTTTCCTGGTTGATATTCCTAAATGTCGCACCAAGCGCTACTCAACATCTTTTATATTGCGCACAGCAAAGGCAGCACTACCTCCCTGCGTCTGTATTTCCGAGTACTAACATATACCTTGGATTTTTAAATCACTTAGACACGTAGCTACCAAAAAAGTGCTTAATCTTATTTATGTTGTGTTAGTACAGTCTATCATAATTTATTGCATAACAGTTTGGGGAGGAGCACTAAAAACAAAATTTTTAGACGTGGAACGAGCACAAAGAGCTCTATTAAAAGTTATGTTTTTCAAAAAACGCAGGTTTTCTACTCATTTACTGTACAGCTTAGCGGACCTACTTTCTATTAGGAAACTGTACATCCTACACGTTATTTTAAGAAAACACAAAACTTTGGTACATAGACCTAATATTACCCAAAATAGAAGGAAGCACATTAAGGTAATAGAGACACAATGTACACGCACTAGTTTTGCTCGAAATCAGTTTCAACACTTATCAGCATATTTATATAATAAAATAAACAAAATTTTAGAAATATATCCAATGACTTATCGGGAATGTAAATCTAACCTTACCAAATGGTTAAAGACATTAGATTATGACGAAATCGAAAATTTTATTAAACATGATCTAATATAGCCTCTTTACTTAGAACATACATACGTACGCACACCCACACACACCACACACACACACAACACACACACACACACGCACACACACACACACACACACACACACACAAAACAAGCTCAATTTTGTACTTATATGTTTCATTAGTCAAGTCTTAAGTTTTAGTAAATTAATTGTTTATTTGATTATAACTGTACTGGTTTATAATTCTGTACATGTATGCTTTGTTAAGGAAGAGTGACTCCTTCTGGCACAGGTGCCTTGGCACTTAAAAGAGGGAGCCCACCTTTAAATCTCTGTTAAACTACTTTTGTTACAGAAATAAACATTTTTTCATTTTTTTTTTTTTCATACCGACCACTTCAAAGCAAGGGTTCCTTCTGGTTTAGCCTGCTCTATCGTGGATCCTGTCAGCCCCTGTGCTTGATGACGATCAAGAGCAAACACATTCAAAGCAATTTCTCATTATAATATGTATTTGAAGGTAGGTTTCCATGACAGCAGGTCTCTACTATGTCCTATATCGCTCGTAATAGCGGTGGTTTTTATGTGCAAGTGTAGACCCTTATGTACACACATCGTCATTAACTTAACGACGCGACGTGTTCTCAAACTTCACGAATTATCGAGAGAGCCTCAGTTTAATAAATAATCAACCGCAAGTGCCTAAGCGACCAGAGGTGACCTAATATTAGTGCGTCACCATGGTTTTGGTTGCTTCGCAAACATTGAGTCATTATCGATAGCTCATCCACACGGTGCGTACTTACAACGCTAATTAATTTCACGGATAGATGATGTTCGATTTATTCGACCAAATATATATGAATTGAAACGTTTACTAGTGACGCTTTTCATTAATCATCACACACATAGATCTGAATCCGAAATAAGTAGCTCGTTTTTGTTATGAATATATGTATGAGGAGCAACGGAGATGATACAAAATATTAAATAATGATTATTATTATCATGTCGATAATTTCCGGCGTTAAATTTTAATCGCGGCATGGACAGACGGACCGAAAACGACCATATATTGTCGTAGGGCCCTCGGTCGATGATGAGATAAAGTAGTCAAATTTCGAGAAGAGAAAAGATGGACAGCGCAGCGCGTTGCAACTTCGTGCGTTAGGTCTGTCATTTTCCAGAAAATTACATACATTGTATCAAAAGTATGCGGTGCATGCAGTTCGACCCGCACTTTCTTATCAGGCATGAACACTGCTAAAGTACTCATTCAACCCTATATCAAAAACATGTCCCATAGGACCTTAATTTTATCCGACTTCAAAAAAATAAGATTATCAATACACGGCGTACCTTGTACGGAAATCGAACCAAAAGTACCAGGGCAGCAAAACCAACCAGGAGGTCGAATGGGCCCCTTAAATATAATATTTTTAGAAAGGTCGACTAGGGACCTGAAAATGTGGTCCATCGGGTACTTTTTTCATTAGGGTCGAATCTTGAGGGTCGAGTACTGAATCCAAATTAATGTGTAGAAGAAAGAAATAGCTTACCAGCTAACAGGAACACCTTCTTCCCGTAATCCTTCTCCAGGTGCAGAAAGTACGTGGGATAAAGGCCCCTGTCCATGCCTTTCCGGTCCCTCGCTATCCGGCACTTGTAAAGGGTACCATGTTTGGCTGGCGTCACCACGAACGTTTCTACTGCACCCTCTACGGAACCTTCGATTTCTGCTGCCTGGTCAAAACATTCAAATTACGTTTTTAAAAATTGTAGCAAATTAGTAACTAGTAATTTAAGCGCTCGTGGCGGCGCTTTAGAGTGTTCGTGTTCGATCATGTTTGTTAAGAAACGTTCGCTCCGGCAAGGTGTCAGATGGGTGACCGTAGTGGCATTACAACAGGGTGCTTACATGCTTCGGAGGGCACGTTAAATCGGTCGGTCCCGGCTGTTGTCATCTGATAACAGTCGTTAAGCCAAGTCAGAGGCCTTAAGGCGGCTTGGTAAACTCGTTGACACCAGAGGTCTAGAGGTGGTCACTAATCCTCATTAGATAAGAGAAGAAAGAGTAAAATCAGTAAAGCAAGCAATTGCAACAGTTCGCCAGCTTGCAAGTTCGCAGTGAGACAATCAACCAGGCCTAGTTCACTCCATGTACTTACGCGCGATAATTGCCTACTACCGGTCGGCGGACACTTAAGTGTCCAAATTCGGAAAGATTAGATAGCCAGTTCCTCAGTGATTAAGGATTGTTCCCCGATTGTATGTAATGTTGAAATTGATTATGGTGAAGCTATACTTTACGAGCAAAAAATATTGAATCACTTTTCTTACAACTTGTAAGAAAAGTGATTCCATATTATTGCTCGACAGTGTAGTTTCATTTCGACGGAATCCTCAAAAACGCGACTTGCATAGCTGACGTAGGTACATAGGGTGTCACACAGAACTCTGTCGTTCGAAGTGTGAACAAGGCTAGGAGTCTAACAACGTCATTGCCTTATACAAGTAAAGCCGCGTCAAGTTAGGGCCTCTAAACAACCAAAACCGCTAAGTATAACACTTTTTCTAAAAACTGTGGCAATCATGCACTAATCTGGTAGGGAGACCCGTACCGCTTCACTGGCCGACCTTGCGCTTGGGTACCTACTAACCTTTTTTTAGTTATAATGAAGGAAAAGACCGCTAATTATGTAATGGCCTCATCCAGGGACGGCTGTGCCAAGTTTGAGCCTTTAATCTACAAAAATCCGTCAGTAAGCCATCATCAATGGAAACTAGTGTACTAACCTGACTGGGTGACCCGTCCCGATTCACAGGCCGGCCCTGCATCGGCGCGACCGCCGCGTCAGCGCATACGTCGTCCGTACTGACGTCCCGTCCCATACTGCATACCGGGACACTTTCTTCCTCCTCCTCTCCACTGCCTGAGCCGTCACCCACCGTTAAGACTTCTATCTGATTGCCTAGATCTGTGAAGGAAAATTTAGTTCAAATATTGCCATCTCATGATGGACTGGGAGTGAAAGGAAACATAGCATGTACCAGCTGCTATCTTTCCAGTGCAGTTAGGTAGTAAAAGCCTATCGATGACAGAAAGAAATAAAATTTATTTGACTAAAAAAACCAAGATACAACCACTAATACACACAATTTAGTCGAATTGGTCCCCAACCTCAGCTATAGCTACAACAAGTGTGACGCTGATTTTCAGGTGGAGCCAGTAGCAAATAGATAGCACTCTACACACAAAGAACAGTTACAACAAATGATTAGAAATTAAAAGAGGTAATAAGCATATTTATTGCCTAACAAAAAGAACAGAAAAAATAAATGGACAGGGTATATTAAAAAAACAATTGCAGAGATCATTTTAGACCCAATTAATGCCAAAAGTAGCGTAGTTGAGGCGTGGGTGGGACACGGACAGTGATATACATTTCACTCTCAGTAGCACCTTCTCTGCCAATCGCGCAAAGGATTTATGTCTTGTTTATGGTATGTTTGTTTGTTATTATAAGAGTTTTATAACTGTTTATACATGCCAATGCTATCTAATGCTACTATAGTCTGATTTTTAATTCATCGGAATTCTGACAGCTATCGCCTTTTGTCATCTTACTTAACACAAACCTTTTCCGTCATGTACGTTTTATATGCATTATATGGATATAAAAAAATAAAGAATAACTATATAAATATGACAATATAAAACAAATTAGTGTTTGTTTTGTTTATTTTAAAAGGGTGAATAGAAAAAAAAAAGAGTAAAAGAACATAATTTTCTTATCAAATATTTATCAATTCTTGAATTAAGTTTTGGCTTCATACTATTTTAGCAGTTACACAAAGTGCTGATGATGAATGATTTTAAATAAAATATATTTTTAATTGATGTAAGTATTTACCAACAAAAACAATAATATTTAGTTTATATATAACAAACAACAAAAATATTTATGTATGAATTTCGTACCAAAGATTTGTAACTAATGCATCGGGGTAATCTAGGGATTCCAGTGAAAGTAAAATATTTTCCATACTGACCAAACTTCGATAATTTGATATTAAAAAATCTGATTACTGTTTTAAAAATGTTAAGTAAATTTTCTAGTCCTAGTTTTTCTAATTGAAACCAAAATGAAAAAAGTTTTTTTTAATTTGCTTAAATTGGTTTAAATGCGTTTTGGTGGGAACGCCATTTTAAAAAATCAGAGTATAGAATTAAACAAATTAGTTTTTGCATTTGATAGACCTATTCAGGAAAGAGGTCATCCTCGGTTAATAAGAACGTAAGCTAAGTAATAGAAATACATATTTTAAGTTATGGCGCAATGAAAGTCGCGTGTTTAATAGCAATAAAAATGACAATGTAAATATTAAAGAGCGAGCGAAATCACGCACTGGAAGCTCACGAAACTAGTTGTGGGTTGTGATAGGGATGTTATAAATCTTTACAAAACGTTTTCTAAATAGAGACTAACTAATGCTTTATTATTATTATGCACTAGCACAAGTCCGCGAATTTGTCGGCGTGTAAAGCGAGTCACACATTAAGCAGATACGATAAAATATAATTATCTGCGCTGTGTGTGTTAGTTCATATGAAAATATAGAGAGCGATATTGAAAGATATGCGCTCAGATACAGATATCTTATCGAATCTGTGTAGTGTGTGACTTGCTTTATATGGTTATGGGTCTTATGCAAAACATCACGTTTTGTCATGGCCATGGATCTATAACCTTTTTAAGAATTGAAGTTTGTAATAATCCGTTAGAAGAGATTTTTAAATATGAAAAATATGTAGGTATTATAATACAGTGGTGGTCACATAATTAAAGACACACATGATTTTGACCTAAATACAACAAAATAAATGATATTTAGATACCAAGAAAGGTATCAACTCCATTTTAATTGTCATTTTACGCACACTGACGTCATATTTAAAAAATGAAAAACAGCAAAAAAGTTATATCGGCAATTAGTTAAGTCTTAATTCCTATTCGAAATGTAACACAAACTTTTTTAATAAATTTGCCACTGCCGCTGGTCAGCTAATTAAAGACAGTGCGTATTACATGTTCTAAATTTAAAATAAAATTAAAAGAAGCATTTTTATTTTTTTCCATAATGGCGCGAATTTTCGTGACACGCAAAAACTAGCTTAGCTCATTAGGCTTATTATGAGTTTGGCAAACTCGACGTTACAGTAAACGTTAATGTAAAATGTAGCTCTGTCTCTTTCATATTTAGCGACTGTTTTACCGACATGAGCAGTGAATCCGATAGTCTACGCTCACGAGTCCTGTAAATGTCATGTTAAGCAAACTCGTAATAGGGGTACAGTTTTAACCTTGCTTTAAGTTTTATGAAATTTAAGTTGAAGTAGGAAAAAAAGCGCGGGAAACTCATAACAGGGCGGACCTTCTTTTTATTTCAGAAATTTTAATTTCAATAATTGTTAATAATTCTGATCAGTTGAGTTGTTGTGAGGTGTAAATATTTAATTAGTTTGTTTTTGTATTATATTAGTGTATATTCTTCTATCCCTGGTAAGTTTTTATTATAGTTTTTTATATATGGATATTATATGACCGAGCCCCCCGATCTGGATGTTGCGTCGGGGGACTTGGGCACCGTCCTGAGTCCCCCGGTGGGTTTTAATGTTATTGTATCCGATAAAGGAGATGAAATGGACACTGATGCATCAGTGGGCAGCAGTGTAGGCTCAGGATCTCGGAAAAGATTAAAAGTAAAAAAAATATGCAAACAATGTAACAGGAAAAGGAAACGAAATTCTCATGAGGGAAACAATGATCTCGATTGTCAATGTTGTGGTCACGATTTAATTTTGAAGAAAGGCTCTGACAATGTATTTAAAAAACCTGACATTTCTACTTATGCAAGTACAAATGTCAGTTTTAAGACTAATGGTGACTCCAACTCAGTTCCACTTCCCACACAGGCAGCTGAATTAGGCCGTAGGCAATACGTTTCTACAGATTTATCTCCTTATTTAATCCATGTCCAGAGAACTGAGACTTCTCCAAATGATGGGACTTATCTGCACCCTATAACTTTTGGCAATTTCCTTAAAAAAAATAGCTTCAAAAATATAATTCCGGGAAGTGTTAAACGTATTGGCAGAAATAGATGCACTGTGTCTTTTTCTACCATTCAAGATGCTAATGGTTTTGTTAATGATAATAAGTTGAAAGATTTTAAAATGCGAGCTTTCATTCCCACATTTAATGTTACCAGATTAGGCATAGTTCGAGGGGTTCCAGCTGAATGGACTCCTGAAGAAATTAAAGAAAATGTTACAGTTCCAATTGGGTGTGGCCAGATCATTAAAATTAGACGTCTTAATTATAAGGTATATATTGATGGATCAGTGATTTGGAAACCATCCCAGTCAGTTGTATTTACATTTGATGGGCAAGTTCTCCCTAAAAGAGTTTATATATGTTACAATGCACTACCAGTTGAACTGTACACATATCCAACAATTCAATGTTATAATTGTTGCCGCTATGGACATACCAAGTTAAATTGTCGGTCCCATCCTAGATGTTTTAAATGTTCTCAGGAACATAAAGGTGAAACATGTAATATAGATGAAAGCTGTGCTGTATGTTTAATGTGCTCAGGGCATCATTATGCCACTAATAAAATATGTCCAGAATTTAACAGACAAAGGGAAATTAAACTTAGTATGTCCCATAGCTGCATATCTTATAACGAGGCAAGTAAACTCCACCCAGCTATATCCAAATCTTATGCTGATGTTCTTCGTACAAAGCAGGATTTTGGAGAAAATAACATTAATAATAGACTCGATACACCATACCCACAGAGTACATCCTATAAAAAAACTGTTTTTATCAAACCCCGTCCACCTTCATCTAATAATACTATAGGTTATGATCAAAGAGCTCACAACAAGTTAATTAATGATTACAATATGCCTCATTCATCCACAAATGGTACTGCTTTTAAACAAAATAAAGATGATAATTCGCAAAATACTACAGTTATTGATTTAATAATTTCTTTTCTTAATTCACTATTAACCAATCATACACTGAAACCGACCAACGTTGCCATAATTGTTGAAATGATCACTAATTTAATAAATAATAATAATGGATCTAAAGGTCCTACAATGGAATTGCAGGAGTGTAGTGCCTAAAAAGAGTGATTTAATTTATATGATTAATAAACATAAAATAAGTATAGTAGCACTCTCTGAAACATGGCTGAAATCTGGTTTCCTGTTTGGGATTCCTGGCTTCACATGTCTTAGAGAAGACCGAACAGATGATTATGCAGGAGTTGCGATTCTTGTTAAAAATACAATTTCTTTTCAAAGATTGTCACTTCCTTCACATAACTTAGATGATATTAATGTTATAGGTATTAAATTATCAAGCGGTATTTCTATTATTTCTACTTATATTCCTCATCCATCTTCTGACATTTTTGATAATGAAATTGTTCCGTTGATAACAGCCATCAAAAGTCCTTTCCTACTTCTTGGTGATTTTAACTCTCACCACCGTTCCTGGGGCTGTGGTATTACCGATAATAATGGTAATAATTTTTTAGACATTATTGACCAGCATAACCTCTGTATTTTAAATACTGGCATACCGACTCGCCGCACTAAACCTGGCGAAAAGGCAAGTGCGGTAGACTTATCTATTTGTAATCCTGGGTTAGCTTCAGCAATTACTTGGTTTCGCCTTAATTCAACTTTTGGTAGTGATCATTTCCCCCTTATTATGTGTACCCCTATGAAAACTCCCGGCGCCAATTACAATCCTCGCCTCAAACACAGATTAACTCAATCTGAAACAGATTGGGTAAAATTTAAAAATATTGCCCATAACAAAACTAAAGATTTTCCCAACATTAGTCAGTCAGGAGTAACAACCTGTTCTGAAGCATTAGCCAAGTGTCTTATAGAAGCAGCAGATGAAACATTTCCTAGAAAAAGGGCTTCCTCAGGATTAATTCCTTCTCCACCTTGGTGGGACCATGAGTGTACCGCGGTTATCAAAACACGAAAAGAGGCTTGAGGAAATTTATAAACAGGATATGTCAAATGATAATTATGATCAACTTTGTAAGGTAATTGATAATACCAAAAAAATTCTTAAACAAAAAAAAAGAAATGGGTGGATATCTTTTTGTACATCACTTTCACCTACTACATGCCCGTCTGAAGTGTGGCGTAATATCAAACGCTTCAGATCAGCTTATAGCTCCTCATCATTCATAACTCTTGATCCTTCTTTGGCAAATTCTTTTATGGATCAATTAGCACCACCAACTGTAGCAGAATCGTACGATTATATTCCATTTAACTCTCCCTTATCAGAATCTTCTCTTAATGATCTATTCTCTCTTGCTGAATTAAAAGGAGTCTTAGATAGTGTAAAAGATAGCTCACCCGGTGAAGATGGGATACCCTATTCGTTTTTTGTGAATTTAAATGATGAATCCCTGTCTTATTATTTAAAATTAGTAAATGAGGTAATTGCTACAGGGGAGATTCCTCTTTCCTGGAGAACACAAGTTGTGATTCCAATATTAAAACCAACCAAGCCGTCCTGTGACCCTAAGTCATTTCGTCCGATAGCTTTGAGTCCTATTTTATGCAAATTAGCAGAGCATTTAGTTAAAAATAGGTTGGAGTGGTTTATTGAGAGTAATCAATTACTATCCAACAGTCAGTTTGGCTTTCGTAAAGGAAAAAGCACAATAGACAGTATTAGTATTTTAACTTCTGATATACATATAGCCTTTTCTAAAAATAAAATAGTATTAGCAGCATTTTTAGACATTCATTCCGCTTATGATAATGTTAGTGTTAGTAACTTAATTAAAAAAATGAAAGATCTTAATGTTCCTGAAATCCTTACGAAATTTGTTAATTTTATGCTTTCAGAAAGACATATTCACTTAGATCTCCCTGATGGCACGAGATTAACTAGGGTACTTGGTAAGGGTCTTCCACAAGGATCAGTCTTAAGCCCTTTATTATATAACATATATGCGAGTGACTTAGAGAGTTCGTTAAATAATATCCACATACTTCAGTATGCTGATGACCTCCTTTTATACTATGTTTGTCAATCTCCTGTAGATGCTTGTAGAGTTTTGAATTTTTCTTTGGCTTTGCTAAAGCAATGGCTGGATAAAAATGGATTAGAGTTGTCCACTGAAAAAAGCAGTGTAGTGTTATTTACAAGAAAACGATTTGTACCTGATGTTAGAATTTTATACAATAGAACTTTAATTGAGAGGAAAGATTATGTTAAGTTCTTAGGGGTAATGTTGGATTCAAGGCTTACTGGAATCCAGCATTGCGAATATGTTGTTAACAAGTGTGAAAGAGTCTTGAATATGATGAAGTGTCTATCAGGGGTGTGGTGGGGTGCCCATCCAACTTCACTTAAACTTATTTACAACGCGTTAATAAGGAGTATTCTCGAATATGGAACGTTTTTGCTTCAAGGGGGCAACAAAGGTGCTTTTAAAAAATTAGATGCAATTCAACACAAAGCATTGAGATTAATCTTAGGTACTATGAAATCTTCGCCTATCAATGCCATGCAAGTTGAATGTGTTGAACCTCCTCTTAGCCTAAGAAGACAATTACTCAGTGATAAATTCGTATTTAAAGCCTACCAGAATTCAAACCACCCTCTGTTTCCAAAATTACAGATTTTAGAAGAATTAATGTCTCTCAATTACTGGAAACACAAACCCCCTATAAGTCTCTCTATTAGCTATAAAAAGCTTCTAGCCCTAGAGGCTCCCATTTACCGTTCTGAAGTCCTACCACTATTTAAAATTAATTTAGACTCTCTATCCTTAAAACCTAACATTTGTTATAATGTAGGTGTTAATAAAAATGACATAGAAGCAAATATTGTTTTCAATTATAATACAGATGAACATTTTAGGGAAGCAAATTTCATCTTCACAGATGCTTCAAAATCGTCGGTCTCTGAAAATGTAGGAGTAGGTGTTTTCCTTGACCAGTATAATATAGTCCAAAAAATTAAGTTACCTCCTGAAGCTTCTGTATTTACAGGGGAATGTCTCGGTATTGACAAAGCCTTGGAATACATTCTCTTAATGAAACTTAATAGTACAGTGATATTTACTGACTCTAAAAGCGCTTTACAGGCTATAGAAAAATTTCCCTTCAAAATGAAACCATGCTATCCAATTATATGCGATATAAGGGAAAAACTTTGGAAATGTAAATTTTTAAATTATTCTGTTACTTTGGCATGGATTCCAAGTCATCAAGGAATTAGTGGGAACGAAAGAGCAGATCAATTGGCCAAAGAAGCGGTTGAGTGTGGGGACTTACACCCCTTTATTAACTACTGTCATGATTTGTCTTGCTTACCTAAATCCTATTTATTTGATTCCTGGCGACATCTCATAGCTAAAACTTCTCTGGCTAAAGGCAAAGTATATTTTAGCATTCAACCTGACATACCTAAAAAACCCTGGTTTCACCAATTTGAATGTAACAAAACCATTGTCAGCATCATTACACGGATGCGCCTTGGCCATGTATGCACCCCTGCTCATCTGGCTAGGTTGCACATTGTGCCCAGTGACCTGTGTGATTGTGGAACTGATGTTGGTGACCTCGATCACATATTCTTTTCTTGCCCTCGCTATGATCATTCCCTTTTCCTGAACTCATTGGCAGCACTTAATGTTCCATTTCCTACCCGCATGTCCTGCCTATTAATGGATCCATGTAAATATTATTATGTTTTAGCATCTTTTATTAATGTCAATAATATTAAAATTTAATTTTTATAAGTATTTACTATATATATATTTATTACCTGTATTTTAATACCATTCCAAATTCCTACCAACTCTCCTGATCCTTTTTTCCAAATTCCGTATACTTTTTTCATATTCCCTGTTTCCCTACCTTTCTACTTGACATTGGCAAAATAGTCAAACTCTATTGCCACAAAAAAAAAAAAAAAAAAAAAAGTTGAAGTAGGTAGTATGGGAAAAAGAAAAAGATGCAATCCTTCTACAAGATAATTCTGAATTTTTATGACAATGGTTGGTCGTAAAGGAAAATTGCAGATCAGTTGTGCGTTGCGATGCTCCAAAGGTTATGAACACCATCCGGCATTTAAAGAAGTTTAATACTACGGAAAATGTGCCTAGGAAACCTAGACCGAGAATAACGACCTCGCTAGAAGACTCAAGAATAGCATCGTTGGCTAAAAAATACCCTTTCAAAGGATCAGAAGATATTCGTTTAGAAGTATTTGGTCTAGAGGAGCGTCTGCAAGAACGGTTAGAAGGCGATTATGTGAGGCGTGTGTGAGGCAGATTTATTTGGAAAAAATCTCGTACGTAAGGTCCCACTCCCACTTTTGAAGAAAGAAAATATCAGAACAAGATTACAATTTGCCAAAAAATATGCACACTGGACAGAACGACTGCGGAAAAATGTGTTTTATCCGACGAAACTAAGATTAATATGGTTAGCTCTGATGGAAAAGTTTACGCTAAGCGTCCTCCAAACAAAGAAATGGATCCAAAGTACACAAAGCAAACAGACAAACATGGCAGGGGTAATATCAAAGTTTGGGGATGTTTTTCTGGACACGGTGTGGGACCTATAAAAAAAAATAGAAGGTAACATGGATAAATTTCAATATAAGAATATTTTAGAAGAAACGATGTTACCTTATGCCGAGGATCATTTGCCAGTGATATGGACTTTCAACACGATAACGATCCCAAGCACACTTCACCCCCTGATTATATAACTTGTTTCTATTGACGTTTGATTGAAAGTGCAGTTACATTGCTGCTTTAGTAAAGTAAGATAGTTGTCACATTGATTTTTACTAAAGCAGTTTCAATCAAAACCTGTTAGCAACAGAGTTAGATAATCAACTAGCAGTAGTGGTCAAAGAATTTCTTAGGATGCAATCAGTAACAGTTTTAGATTGGCCACTGTACAGTCCCGACATTAACCCGATCGAAAACTTGTGGTCCCGTGTGAAGGACATAGTGGCAAAAAGACGTACAAGACGTCACGTGCATCAACTTTACACGGCATTTAAAGAGGCATGGGAGCAGATTTCGATTGAAACCTGCAATAATTTGATCGCTTCAATGCCGGGCTGTCGTTGCTGCTAAAGGACATGCGACAAAATATTAATAACGTGGTTATATGTTTTTATACTACATTTAAATTTATTAAAATGAAGTTCGTTTCAATATTTTAAATATTTTTTTATCATTACTTTAGTTTATGTGTCTTTAATTAGTTGGCCAACTTTTTGTATTACACTCACCGTCAGAAAAATTGCACCTTTAAAAAATCTGAGTTTTAAACGTAGTTTAACCTTATTTGGAATCAATTTATGAGGGAAATGTTGGATATCATTTGAAAGGTAACGAAAAGGAGTACCCAAAATAATTACACTTTTTATTTTTTATTGGAATAGAACAAAAAAAAGATAAAGTTTACAAAACAAAGTACAAAAACAACTTAGAAAATACGTTTTTTTTAAAGGTTAGACTACGGATCACTGCCTATTGAACCTGCATTGACCCTTTAAAACCCAAAAATTGTAGGGCAATTGCTCAACCAGCGGCCCTTATAGAGGAACAAAATTGCATTTTTTTAGATGTTACATTTTTGTTATTTATTATCCTTTTTTATTGCGAAATCTTGTTTATTAAGTTCATTTATTGAGCTTTCAAACAAGGCTAATATTGGTGAGGGTACAAGCCGTACACCCATTTGTAAAGTGTTAATAACGCTTTAGAAAATTTTAAAAAGGTGCGATTTTTTTGACGTTGAGTATATTTCATACTGCTTGTAATAAAGTTAAACTTAGAATTTTAAATACGTAATTTTTCTCTTTATTTAATTTCAAACCTTTCACGATTACCGTAAGAATAATTTAAATAGTATTAAAAGCTCCTATTGAATATTATAATTTAAAAAAAATATAGAGTAGGTAAACTCTGAAAATTAAATATCCTATAAGTGTCTTTAATTATGTGTCCATCACTGTATATGGGCTGCCAACAGTGCCAACAATATTAGCCCATATATAATACCTACTTATTTTTTTATACATATAATATACATGTTACATTACATGCACACTGCTTTTTTAAAACATTAATTTAGAAAAGTCATAATTGATGAATTGTTTATGAAAACTTACCTTTACTAGATCAACAAACAACAGGTTTTTACAATAAATGTTAGTCATAATAATATGAATCAAAGGTAGGTAAGGTACCTAATAAATAAATGATGAATCGTAATTTTTATTTGTGAGTAAAACATCAACTTATTGACTCATGCCATTCATAGAACAATAAGGTATTGATGCTGATTCAGATTGGCACAGCGACGGCGTTGTGGCACACTGCACATATTGGGCCAGAACACTGCCTATGGTCCAGAGGTCCCGGGTTCGATTCCCAGCAGAGGTACATATTGTATTATTTGGTTGGTGGTCCGCCTGGCAAGCTACCACCATCTTATCTAAAGTCTGTTGCCATAAAAACTTATTAATATTACATTATTTACGATGGTTAAAATCATTCCAATAGAATATTTTAAAAAACAGGGACTTCATATTATTAAAAATATGCAAGGCACTTTCACTTATTCAAGTTTGGGTCCTAAAATTTTGTTGTCTTTATTTTCATAGCAGTCCTGTTATGAAAATAAAGGCCCCCCCCGTTTCCACTGGCGAAACATTTACAAGAAAACATGACATCACGTTACTGCGACAACACGTTAGTGCGACACCATGCTACTGCGACAACACGTTACGGAGACACTAACGTTACTGCGACACCACGTAACTGCGACATCACGTTACTGCGACACCATGCTACCGCGACAACAGCTTAGTGCGACACGACGTTATTGCGACAATATGTTATTTCTGATTTCGTTGGAGAACTCTTTGAAATATGCAGTTTTGTCAATACCAATATGTTTATGATTTTCAAGTTTTTGTCTCCAAAATAATGCTAGATTTTTATTAATATTGAGATTGATAACTCGAAACCTTTGGGTTTGAAATAAAACGATCAGCAACAAGTAAGTTTATTTCTTTTTAAAACAGACAGGATATACAAAAAATTATAATACAGCCTAAGTATGTCACAAGATGGCGCTAGTAGTATTTATAAATCTGTATTTTGACATTTATAACAGGGTTGAAAAGTTTTAATAGAAAAATATTAGAAAAAATCGACTCACAAGTTATTCTCCGATTCCGATTCTCCTAACGTGTTGTCGCAGTAGCGTGGAGATGCACTAACGTGTTGTAGCAGTAATGTGGTGTCGCACTAACGTGTTGTCGAAATAGCGTGGTGTCGCACTAATGTGTTGTCGCAGTAGCGTGGTGCCGCAGTTCCGTTTTAACATCCACAGAGAGAATGCATTATTTGACATCGAGTCCCATTGGGCGTCCTCTCAGCGGCAGCACTGTATTTTACAAAATGTTTTCTTGTAGTTTTTTCGCCAGTGGAAACTGGGGGTCATTTTACTAAATGCTTTCAATGCTTTCGGTAATAGCTGCTAAATACAATGTGTCACTTGGATTTGAGTCATATTTTTAAGTTACGTGTACATGTATATTCAATAGTTAGGCTAGGCTAGTTTTAATTTTTTACTGTATCTTATTTGTGAAGACCTGTAAATGACTTTATGTTTATATTTAAGTATTTTAATGTATTAGGTTAAGCAGTTGGTCTTCCAATAAATAAATAAATGTTTTCAGAAGACAAATCATGGTTTTATCTACTTAGAATAAAATCAATATGAAACTTAACTATAGGTACATAGTTTTATAGTTATTTTTTAGAGTGTGAAACAATCACATAATGGTTTCAGAGAGCATAATTGAAACGCTAGTCTTTCCAATATAAAAAATATATAATAACAAAGTTTAAAAGATTTACTCATGCTGCTATATTCAATAAATCATACAATAAAACAACATTATATCAAACCCCATTTACTATGGATTTGCACTGAAAAATACTTATAAGAAAACGTGTTGTAAACATAGCGCCTATGTGGCTGAGAGAATACATTATTTGACAGGTCCTTTCGAGTCTTTCGGCACCTTTTTGGAGGCCACAATTAATTTACAACATTTATTCTTGTAAATGTTTTTCAATTGCAAATGCAGGGTTAGATATCTGGTTAAGCAAACACTCACCATCATAGGTAGATATTCTATTTGTTTGGAGTGGGATTACTTGATCTGGATTGACAGGCGACATAAGAAATTGCATCGGCCCATCATAGCCTGTTGTAAAAATAAAAATGCGCATAGCAAAATTAAATGCACAACAAACATGCAGTTATGAAAGAAACACGAAATTAAGTAAAGTACACTTAAAAGACAACATATTATTTATGCCTTATCTAATGTTGATGAAGGACATACCATGAAGCTCCCGGGACCTGCTTCCAGATATAGGGCGTTTAGCAGATCCTACCCTGAGATCATTGGCTTGCACCATCCCTGAATGTTGTCGTTTCTGCTTCATTTTTTGCTCCATTAATTGACGCTAAAAAGATAACTTCACTATTGGTTTGCTCGTATGTTTGGTAGCTATATATTAAGTAGCTTATCCTTCACAAAACAAACTGAAAAGAATTTTCAACGTTCAAACTTACTTGCTGCTCTAGCTTTTGGTCTCGGCCGTTGATCGAAGCCATTGTTATATCAATACAGTCTGATTAGGAAAGAACACTGTAGCTTGGTTCAAATACACGATATATCACTATACTTTTATCTCAAAAATTTTAGAAATATTTAATTAGCGTATTGTAAGCTCATTTTCGATTTTTGTTTATAAATCATCTTGCCTACCGTTGCCCAGGAAAATAATGTTGCCCGCATATTATTGCAATTTTTACTAAAGAGTAAAGACCCATGCATGACCCATACCATTTGGTCAAAAATTTGTTTCAAGCAAGACTTTCAATTTTCTTCTACTAACTTTTTTTTACAAACTTGAACACCCATTTGCACTAAACTTAAGAATCGCCTAAAATAAGGCAATTTTTATCTATATTAAGAAATTCATAAAATTGATCGCCTTTAGGCATTAGGCAATCGATTTTTGATTACAGTCACCCCGTGTGTACCTTACACCTTTCACCTTGGGTGCTATAAAAACCTTTAGTGCCGGATAAATAATGTCTTATTTCGGTATTTAAAACATTCGTAACGCAAGCGTATAAGAATTATTGACATTTAAAGATGGGCCTCACGGAATGACGCTTAAGATTATGGATGCTGGAAATATCAAAAACTAGCAAACGACAGTCCAGTTTCAGTCCCAATCTTCAGTGACGCAAAAATAAATAAGATTTAACACTCGAGCATCGTACAAAATAGAACACATCTCATAAAATCGACGTTTAAACATGGTACATACACAACCGTGTGGACGGATTTTCGTTTGCCAAAATATCAATAATCATACCGTTTGGAGCCAAACGAAGCATTCTATCAGCGTTACGTTTGATATGTGATAGTATTTAACACTAGAAACCCGCTCAAATAACAAGGCATCAACATGAAAAGCAAAAACTATATTTCGCACCGTCACACTGTGTGGCCCATCTTTGAAACCGTTACGTTACGTGAATTTTGCGTTACGAATGTTCAAAAGCAATTCACAGAAAGATAATTTCCGTCACTGAGGATCTAGCTTTACCTGGAACCAATCGGTACAGTACTAACGATACAATTCGAGATTGAAATTTGTATGAAGAATGAGTTAGGATGACCAAGTAGTATTTTTTGCGGACATCGTGTTTATTAATTTTATTTATTTGGAACTTTGTCAACAACGCGATTAACACTAAAATATCAACAAAAACCATTACCATTTATAACAAATTGAAACCTTAATTTACAGGTTACAACTATATGCATTATTAATAACTAATTAAATTAAGTTCAAATTAAATGAGGTGCCTACGGTAAAATGGCCAAGGTATTTAGATTTGCGCAGACAAATAGGTCTTAATTTGCTTTTAAAGGATCGGCATTATATCGAAGTCACCACAGTATACTTTGACATTAAATTCTGTATTGTGGTGGAAGCATTCTATTTTAATATGAAAATAAACTTGTGTAAGAAGTTTAGAACTACCTATTAGATTTAGAACTTAAGATAACAAGCAATGTCTTGGCAATTTGGTGGGAGATCCATATTTTGACTCGGTAGGCCCCAAAGGGTCGGTCAGTGAGGCCCCTGGACTGTCAAAAATTGGCAACAATAGGCTTTACACCAAGCTTACTGAAATTAATGGCTTGTTACCTTAACAATCGGTGTCAATATGTTAGACTAAATGGGTATGAGTCTGAAGTATACTACACAAGGTCAGGAGTCAGTAAAGGGAGTACCCTGGGGCCCACATTGTTCCTGATTTTTGTCAATGACCTACCGAGGTGTGTGGAAGAAGCAAAGTGTCTTCTCTTTGCTGATGATCTCAAGCTGAGCTTGAGTATCGTGGACGATAGTGACACTAATATGTTACAGCAGGATGTAGACTCTGTTTGGAAGTGGAGTCAAGATAACAATCTGCCCCTTAACAGTGACAAATGTAAAGTTATCACATGTTCTCGCAAGCGACAGCCGCTACATGCAACTTACTATATGTCTAACGCACCTTTGGAAAGAGTAAGTAATATTAGAGATTTAGGTTTAGAAGTAGATACAGAATTGGGCTTCCATACGCATATAACAATAATCTGCAAACAGGCTAGCAAAATGTTGGGCTTTGTGATAAGAACCGCGGCCCAGTTTGACAACCCGAAGGTTGCAGTAGTTTTATACACTGCATTCGTTCGGAGCAAATTGGAATATGGCGCTGTGATTTGGGATCCGCATGAGGATAAGTATGCACTTTTAGTAGAAAAAAATCAACGCAAGTTTGCACGCTGGCTCTATAAACAACATTATGGGTATTACCCTTATCTGTATCCATCAATGTTTGTTTCGGGTATGGTGGATTTAGAGACTCTGAAATTTAGAAGACTAATGCTGTTGTTAAAACATTATCTGTCTATCATACACCACAAAATAGATAATCCGGTAATATTGGAACAAATACGGCTGATGGTTCCCAGAAATATTCCTCGGGATGCGGATGGTCTATTTGCGCAACGCCGCAGGCCGCGACTGCTGGCCCGGCCGACGACGCGCACGAAGCGCGCCGAGTATGCACCTACCACCCGCGCACTGCGCTGTATAGGAGATTTGCTCACCCAGCACAATGATATTGACATTTTCTTTGACCAATTAGGACATATCATTAATAAATTCCATTTATATCTGAATGACGTGCATATTGACTGACATATAATAAAATTATAAGACTGACGTAACATTTTTCATTGACATAACTGTAAATATTGTAACGTTGACATTTATCTGAATCTTGTGATTAATATCAATTTATTAGGAACTTAATTTTAGTTGATGACATTATAAATTCTAATTCGACTGAGTATTATACTCTTAGTTACATAGTTTATTTTTAATTTGACATTTTTGCTTCTAATTTTTATTCTATATTCTTTGGACATTATTTTGAATTTTATTTTCATGATTATTATTTGACATTTGTTTTATTTTTTATTTTTTATTTATTGTATTGTATTTGTAATTAAGATAAATTCTAATGTATCCATCTATATTATTGTTAGATTAAGCTTACTGGCGTTTTGGAGTATTCTGTCAGCCTGTAAGTTATTGAATTGAATAAATAAATAAATAAATGTAGTATTATTATAGTATTAGACACAAGAAGACATGATATGTGACAGTGACGTTATTAAAAATTTAAAATTTTGGACCAACTGCATTGCACAACCAGTTGTGCCATGGATTCATTTCGATAATTACATTAATAATTACTTGTTTTGTGAAGATGATATCAATTTATATTATATGGTATATTCTTAGTTAGGTACCATAAATTACACTCTTTAATTAAATTACATAATAACAACCAAGTTTAAAACAAACTATATTATAAATGAATAATTGGTGATATGCGTCACAGGTCAATCTTCTTTTAACGGATGAACATACTATATACTTTTTTTTTGTAAATACATACATACTTAGCATACATATAAAACACACAGACCAAGACAAATAGACATGTTCATGCACACAAATATTTGTCTTGTCCGGGGATCGAACCCGGGACCTCTGGTGCAGATATACAATATTCTGTTATTATTTACTTTCTTAGCGTGCATACATGATTTCTGATTTGAGATGAAATATTAGGATTTGTCGTGAAAAGCAAAATACAAAGTTCGAAGAGTACTCGAGTCCACTGAAGTATTCGAATACTCGTGCGTACCAGTACTCGAATACCTGTCCAAGACTTCTGACTCGAGTCTTAATTTGATTCTTTTTATAACGATTACCAAAATTATCGAATACCAAATATAGCCGTCTCGGAACATCACTAGGCCACAGACTACAGACAAGACAGACCATCATCACCGCGGAGAAACAAGGTGACATGACTAAGCCTATCATGCGCCATCTTTCGCCTTCACCTTCAACATCCGCAAATGAACTCTATTACTATGGAGATAGTTTGAGTGCCAGAGAAATTCCGCACGACATCTTTCGTAAGTCGGACTTAAGAAGTTTAGACTGTTTGAATGGAAATTGTTTTTTTATTTATTAATCATGAATTAGGTACATTACATCTCAGTTATGTTGCTAGAATCAAAGCCGTAAAACTAGCTAATTAGCAGGTTACTTTAGCCTTTTTGTCCATCAACGTACGTAAATGATTGTCACCCTAATTTGAGATTTTCATACAAATTTCAATCTTGAATAGTATCGTAAGTACTGCACTTATTGGTTCCAGGTAAAGCTAGATCCTCAGTGACGGAAATTCTCTTTACTGTAAATTGCTTTTCAACATTCGTAACGCAAAATTCACGTAACGTAAGGGTTTCAAAGATGGGCCACACAGTGTGACGGTGCGAAATATAGTTTTCGTTTTTCATATTGATGCCTTGTTATTTGAACGGGTTTCTAGTGTTAAATACTGTCACATATCAAACGTAACGCTGATAGAATGCTTCGTTTGGCTCCAAACGTATGATTATTGATATTTTGGCAAACGAAAATCCGTCCACACGGTTCTGTATGTACCATGTTTAAACGTCGATTTTATGAGATCTGTTCTATTTTTGCGTCACTGAGGATTTAGGGACTGAAACTGGACTTTCGTTTGCTAGTTTTTGATATTTCTAGCATCCATTATCTTAAGCGTCATTCCGTGAGGCCCATTTTTAAATGCCAATAATTCTTATACGCTTGCGTTACGAATGTTTTGAATACCGAAATAAGACATTATTTATCCGGCACTAAAGGTTTTTATAGCACCCAAGGTGAAAGGTGTAAGGTACACACGGGGTGACTAACTAGACTCTGAGAATAGCCCTATATAATTTGGAATAAATAGCATAAACTCTGATTTTTAATTCGTCGGAATTCTGACAGTTCTGTAGTGGGGCCATTAATAACACGGTCCCGCCAAAACCGAAACGCATTTGAACGAATTTAAGTGAAATAAAAAAGAAACCTTTGTTGAATTTAAGGTATCAATTAGAAAAACTAGGACTTAAAAATTAATTTCAGAGTTAAAATAATAATCAGATTATCGAAGATACAAAATCAATACGGAATATATTTTATTTCACTGGAATCTCTGACTACTAGATTACCCCGATGTATAAGTTACAAATCTTTGGTACGAAATTCACAAATAAATATTGTTTTTGTTTGTTATAAATAAGCTGTAAATATTTTTGTTTTTTAGTTGACGTATAGTCAGTAGGTGACATCAGTTAAAAATATATATAATTTAAAATCATTTAGAAAGAAAGAATCAAATAGAAAGAAGCCAAACCTTAAATACAAAATTGATAAATATTAATGTTATTTTACTCTGCTTTTCCATCCATTTAACAAAAAAAAACACTTTTTTATCTTATATTGTCATATTTATATAGTTTAATTAATAATATCCCTATAATACCTAAAAAAACGTACATAATGGAAAAGGTCTGTGTAAAGTAAGATGACAAAAAACGATAGCTGTCAGAATTCCGTCGAATTAAAAATAAGACTATATTTTGAGTGTGCGTGAGCCAATAAATGTTTTTCACTTTATAGTGATGATGTTTTTAGTCAGATAGCAAAAGCAAGAAATGAAAGAATGAGTGCGCAAACTCATGACCATTTGTGTAGGTAGAACAATGTGCTCTACATTAGCCCTAGCATAAGCGGCTTTTATCGACACTCGTAGCTCGTAGCTCGATAACGTGTCGCTGTCTCGCCTAGCTCACATCACAAATTATATAGATCTTAGAGGGATAAGCTAGACAGCTTAATGTGCCATAACATATCACGTGATATTGTGGTATTCATGCTAGTGCCGCACACTAGTGGAATTTAAAGCACGACAGCAGTGTAACTTCCTGCTTTTCTATGGGGCGGTGAATTTTAAGAAATGTAGTTTTTATATTTATTTTAAGCAACAAAAAAAGGATGTGTTGTTATGGCGCAAAAATGTTTTCACAAGTCTCCGTTGTTATTGCCTATTTAAAAATGTGCTAATTATCTTTTTCTTTTTCATTAGCTAAAAGCCCACTTCTTAATAGTACAATACAATAATCACTTGGTGCAAATACAAAAAAAAAAATTAATTCCTAGTTTTTTTTATATACTACCAACACTTTACCATAGTGATGTACTGTGCTATGATTTAAGAGCTGAGTGATGTTAACGATAATAATAAACGAATTGAACAGCCATTGATTTTCAATTGAACAATTATCATTGTATTCTAAACTTTTTGTAACTTTATTTTGTGTTATGTTTCATAGTAGATGTTCTCATCCATATAATTAACCGTAATACCGTATTTTGTATTATTGTTATTAGTTTGTGTTATAACAGTCAAAGGAGTAACTTTTGTTGGCATTAATCGATACACAGATATATTTCTTACTTATTTTGTGAAGAACATTATATTTAATAGGTCTCGTCTATTTGATAAGGACAGCATACCCAAAAAACTTAGACTTTCAGAATAAGAATGAAGTTCCTTAGCTTTGCCGATAGAAAAGGCCAAATATCTGACGAATCGCTTTTGAAGTCTTTCTTGAATTCATTCTTGTCTTCTGAGAATTAGTGGCATAGTGAGGTCGCCAGACTACACTACAGTACTCTAAAGTGCTTCGAACGAGACTGCAGTAAAGAATTATTTTAGTTTTTGGATTGCGAAAGGTTTTGCTGTTTCTCATCACAAAGCCCAGTAGTTTGGATCCCCTTTTAATTACGTTGTCGATGTGTAGTACAAATGTCAGCTTCTGATTGTATAGAACACCTAAATCTTTAATTATTTCCTTTTGTTCGATGGTACGGTCGTCTAAATGATAATTGATATTAATTTTTGAATGTTGTCTTGCGAACGTTAAAAAGAAACATTGTTGAAGTGAAAACTTCTTTAGCGGCGTTGTGCACATCAGAGTTTAAAATTTTTGGGATGGGTAAAAAAAAGTTAAAGTCACGTCAGGACACGTGACCTGATCGAAAATTCGTAAGACGGAAGGAGAGTAGAGCGTCGGCGCGGCGCAAGAGAGGAAGTGATATCCCCCTCTCTTTCTACCGGAGTGCAACCCATAGTTTTTTTTAAATTGATATAAATCAGGTTTTGGCCTTTGAAAAATCTGTGTACACTACATCAAACTGTTTTCCGGCATCAACAACCCTTACCAAAGACTCAGTTAATGTAACAAGGTTCGTGCTAGTGGATCTTGCACTGACAAAGCTGTGCTGGTTTTTGCTGAGATACAGCTTCATGTGTTCTCGTAATAGATCAGATATTAACGTTTCAAGAACTTTGGCGAATACCGATAATATAGAGAAGGTCTGAAGTTCTAAACATTAGCTTTGTTTTCTGACTTGAAGCTTGGTATGTCTTTAACCACTTTCCACTGGGATGGAAAAAAGCCGGAGGATAAGGAGGCACTGTATAGGACAGATAACGGTAGAATTAAGGCCGAGGCACATGCGATTACAAATTTTGGTGGGATTTCGTCGGGGCCCGCCCAGTTTCTACAATCCACTGATTTTAATTTCATTAGTAACGCGTCTCTTGATACAAAGGGAGCTGTAAAATACTGGCTGTTAGCCTTAAGAAAATTCTTGCAATCAGGCAGGTCAGTATATGGAGATTGATCAGACGTAAATACGGAAGAAAAGTATGAGGCAAAAAGTTCGCATATGTCAGGCCCTTCAGGGGGGCTATCGCGTAAAAAATATGGATATGGACATGGGCTTCATTTGACAGCTAAATGACCATATATGGTAATTTTATGAGTTTCAACTGTCAAATGAAGCCCATATCCATACCCAGATTTTTTACGCGATAGCATAGCCCCCCAGATGAAGAAGTTATACCATCAGACATGGGAACTGGATAAGAGCTGGTCCCACCACGTTTACCTTTAACGAAGGACCAATAACTTTTAGGGTCATCATGTAGTTGTTTTTTTTATTTTCTCAATGTAGGTATAATAACAATCAGATGTAAGTTTTTCACAACGCTTGCTCAGTATTTTTAATTCTATTTTGTCCATTGGGTTACCGTATTTCTTGTAACGTGCACGTTACAGTAGGTACTTAGGATTGTGAATGTCAAAGAAGCAACGCCTACGCCATCCATATCGGTTCAAGAACCATTACCAGGAGATCTTGTAACGAGACAGACGAACCGAACCGGAAATAAATTCAACATATTTTTTTGTAACAATGTTGTTCCTCCTCCTGTTAAAAGTGGTTAAAACTGATAATAAGTATCTTGCGGCCGTCCTTCTTGTCAGTTAAAAGATGTCCTGAATTGCTGGTTGGAAAAAAATATTTGTAACAACGTAGGTAGGTATTGAAAGTCTATTTAAAAAAGTTATTCAATTTTGCCTGTAATTGAATGTTTAATAATTTCACAAATGCAACCAATTGTTTTTTTGCTTGTTGACGTTCAGTCAGCTGTCATTTTTGTTCAGTTATGTCATTTCTTTCAAGATGGCTCCAACCCGGAGTATTCTAGGATTTTTAAATCCTAAGACCATTAGCGCTGTTATTTCTTGTAATTTATCAAAAACTTCCTGTAGATTTGTACACAAGTGTAGCAATAATTGTGATCGATACTTAGGCGCTGCGCTTCTTTCTGGTACCGGTCTAGGTCATAAAAATTTTAAGTGTAAGTTTTACATGCTTTTATTACATCATCTGAATTATTGTGTCCAATTCGTTAATCAGATTAATGTTACTATCACTATAAAGACTCTAATGTGACTACAGTCAGTACTGTTATTGGATTTAAAATTATCGACTACTGAAAAACTTAACCTCAAATGATGGTTTTCAGATGTCGCAACTCAAAACTATAAGTACATTCACACGACGAACAATTTGAACGCTAGAGTTGATTATTATAAAGTGCTCGGTGTATCTAAAAATGCGTCTGCTAAAGATATCAAGAAGGCCTATTATCAGTTGGCTAAAAAGTATCATCCAGATGCAAACAAATCAGATCCAGAAGCCTCAAAGAAATTCCAGGAAGTTTCTGAAGCTTATGAGGTAACTGTTTGAACTGTGTGTGTGACTATCTTATTTTATTTAGATACGGTCAGCTTTTGCTACATAGGTAGTTCAATTTGACTTTGCTTGTATTCATGTATTGTATTCAGTTATGTTTTTTACTTCTTGACAAATAAACCTAGCCTGTTTAAGGTCAATTGCTAAGTTAAATATTATTACAAGATGTGTAACTTCTTTAGTTACCAAAACAAAACTCTTCTTTATACATTTCAGACTGTAATCTATAATTATTATACAGTAACCAACCCAGCAATTTGTTAACAACAATAAATTAATGTTTTGCAGATCTTATCAGATGACTCTAAGCGTAAGCAGTATGATACATATGGCACAACATCAGAGCAGATGGGCATGGGCAGTGGCCCCACTGGTACTGACGGGTTTACCCACCAATGGCAATATAAATCAACCATAGACCCTGAAGAACTGTTCCGCAAAATATTTGGTGATGCCGGATTCAAGAGTGACTCTTTCAGTGACTTCGCTGAAAGTCAATTTGGATTTGGTGCTGCTCAAGAAGTATGATTATATATTTATTTTATATATTTTACTAGATTTTGAGCTGCCCCCTTGTGCCTCAAAAAGTAATGGAGCTCAAGGAAATAAAGCTGTGTAAGTTGTTCATAACAAAATATTTAATTATATAAATAAAAGAACTATCTTTTAGGTAATAGTCAATCTTCGCTTTACGGAAGCAGCCCGTGGTGTAAACAAGGATATCAATCTGAATGTAGTGGACACATGCCCGAAATGCCAGGGTGGTCGATGCGAGCCAGGCACCAAAGCCATCAAGTGCACATACTGCAATGGCAGTGGCATGGAAACATTTTCCAGAGGTATGTTTAATTTGTCTATACTATATAATAAAGAGGAAAGATTTGATTGTTAGTTTGTTTGCATTAAATTGGCTCAGAAACTACTGAACGGATTTGGACACAGATAGTAGATAGCCTAAATATCACGTAAAAAATATAGATATGAACATGGGCTTCATTTGACAGTTAAATGACCGTATATGGTAATTTTATGAGCTTCAACTGTCAAATGAAGCCCATATCCAAACCCATATTTTTTATGCGGTAGGGCCCCTGGTTATGAACATGTATAGTTTTTATCCCCATATTCCCATGGGCACGGAACCATATGAATCCGCGAGTGGCCGCTTGTAATTGATAAGAAAGTATTATTTAAAAAAAACACAACTTTTTAAATTAAATATATTCTTTTTTATTTAGTCATTAATATTAGTATTATTATTAAGTCGTATTAATTAGTATTATTATATTATTAAGTCAATGTCTAGAGGTAAATCCCCTGGCCACGACGGGCTCAGCATTGAGCCTTAAGTTTGCGGGTCCACATCTACCTAGAGTATTATACATGTTGTTTAACTTTTGTTTGGGACACAACTATATGCCAGTAGATATGATGAGTACAATAGTTGTGCCCATTGCTAAAAACAAAACGGGTGACTTATCAGATAGGAACAATTATAGGCCTATATAGTTGGCGACTGTGATTTCGAATGTGTTCAATAGCCTGCTTAATACATAGCTGAATAGATATATAACGACACACGATAACCAATTTGGTTTCAAACCTGGTTTGTCCACAGAGAGCGCTATACTGTGTGTTAAGCACGCTATAACATACTATACAAAAACTCCTGTTTTTGCGTGTTTCCTAGACCTCTCAAAGGCTTCAGACCTGGTTTCCTACGACTTGCTATGGAGAAAACTTGAGAAAGTCGGAATACCAATTGAACTCATAAATATTTTTAAATATTGGTATGGAAACCAGGTCAACAATGTACGATGGGATGGCGTTCTCTCAAGATCATATGGATTGGAGTGTGGAGTGAGACAGGGGGGTTTGAGCTCTCCCACCTTTTTCAATCTATATATGAATGAGCTGATAGGCGAGCTCAGCAGCACCAGGATCGGTTGTTACATAGACGGTGTCAGCGTAAACAATATCAGCTATGCGGACGATATGGTGCTGCTGAGTGCTTCTGTGCCTGTGGCCTGAGGAAACTAGCTGCTATTTGTGAAGCATACGCCGAGTCACATGGCCTGATATATAATGTCAATAAAAGCCAGCTTATGGCAGGCCTGTTTCACTCCCGTGTATGCTCGAAAACATACCTACGCGCGGCGGCCCCTCCGGCGGGGCCAATCTAGTAGGGACTCACGAGCGAGCAGTGACGCACGCGCGAGTTTTGTTTGTCACCTACTTTCCGTAGTTAACTACCTTAAAATAAGTTAAATTTAAAATGGCAACACGTAAAAAAAAAGCTCATAAATATTGTGCAGTGTTCAACTGTTTAAACACGAATCGCGATCCAAAGTTAACTTTTTTTACGCTCCCTAAGGACTATGAAAGGCAAGTTCTACTTTAAAGTGGTTATTATTATTATGAAATTCTCATTCATGTTAGGTTTATTACGTAGGTTTAATATTTAAATAGGTAGGTTCCTACTTATTTTCGTAACCTTAGGTTACGAAAATAAGTAGGAACGTAGGTTGGTGTAATAATCTTTCACGAGTTTGATAGAATTAAACGAATTTCTGATGTTCAAACATCAGAAATTCGTTTACTAACGCTCTGTTTTGTCGTTATAGGTTATAGGTAGGTTTGTAATTTTTTTTAACTTTTGGTAGGTATCTATTAACCTTTAATATATCTACCTTTTGATTATACTATGCATATGCCGACACAAAGTCTACCTATAAATAAATGAATCACAAAGAGGCAACCCTAGCTGCGTCAGAAAGAATACGAGTTACGCGATAGAAAGAGACGCAGAATGTAGGTGAATATAATGCTAGGCATTTAGCGCAGCGCGACGTGAATTGGACTTTATTGCGTCGTGAGCTAGACTAGCAATTTATTTGATTGGAGTTGCGAAGTGAACCTTCTGTACTTGTACTATTAAGCATTCTGTGCTTATGGTCTTTGAGGCTGGAAATCGACGGGTCGACAAAATACCACAAAGTGCGAACTCAAGAGAACATACTCTTTTAAAAACCTTGGACACCTGTTGACGCCCGACCTCAGGGATAACGAAGATATAGAAAGGGAGCAGAGGGTTTTGTCAGTCAGAGCAAACATGTTGGTTCGCAGGTTTGCACGCTGTTCACGTGAAGTTAAAATTACATTGTTTAGGGCTTATTGTACATCCTTTGACACGTGCAGCCTGTGGTGTAACTACACTCAAAGTGCTTATCACGCCCTCCGAGTCCAGTATAACAACGCGTTCAGGGTGCTGTTGGGGTTGCGTCGCTCCTGTAGTGCATCCGGGATGTTCGCTGAGGCCCGCGTTGATTGTTTTTACGCAACTAAGCGCAAAAGATGTGCTTCACTGGTGCGCAGGATGCGGGGGAGCCCCAACATCATCTTAAACATGCTTGTGTGATGTTGTTTTCCCTCTTTCAATAATAATATGAACTTACTCTATGGACTTACCTTTTTCGGCTAGGACATCAACGGGTAAATGAGACAAAACATTATTCAGTGACAAGTAAATTGATAAACCAAAAACTAAAAAGTGTCCTGAAATCAACACATAAAAATACAAAATAGGTACACTGTTAAAACAATTAAAAGTTACTGTTTTAGTGATCTTAAATAAAATTGAAGGTTCATGAATGCCTGCCCAAGGATATCAGAAATGGAACTTAATTGAATGTGATTAGAAATTGACGATGATGCTACATTATGGGTGAACTCCTAAACTTGCGGATGTGAATGAATGGTGGTTGTTGATGTGGATATTTAATTATAAAACTAAATGTTAGTTTTTGGGTTAATTTAATAGATGGATGGGGTCACCGCTCTATGTGTGATCCTCTGATTATATTTTCACTGCTTGATACTAGCAGGATAGTAAAACAGCCGGAGGCGACTCCCGGGCTTCCCTGATCTGTTCTCTAACGCCGAGCGTACTGAATTTTCTGCTTCGCGGGCGGAGTGGTGTTTCGGAGGGGCGCCGTACGCGTCTCGTCACCTGCGGCTTCAGCTATTCACTCATAAAGGAAATAAACGTAGATAGATATTGTTTATAATATTAATAGTTTCGACTATGTACATACTAATGTGGTGATGGTATTAATTAATTCTATTCTAGTTTATAATAACCTCAAAAAGCAAGGTCCCTTCTGTCATATCAATCACCGACCATCTATCCCCTCTCAGTGTCATACCTGTCACTGTCAATCTGACAGATGGGGCGTTACTTGCGTTTGCCCTGAATTAGCACGTAAATCAGTGAAGATAATATTACTGGTGTACGATGGCCAAAATCAAAGCCAAGGCTGATGCTACCTCTGAACAATGAAAACCTGTAAAGTTAACAAGGTTCGAAGAGCAGTTTCGGGCACCACAACAAAACATTTTAATTCAGTCATTCACTGAATTAAGCATCTTTTTTCCTATTCAATTTTTTTATTTACCAGTTCCCACCCATCGTACCTACCTACCTACCTCACCTATCATATATATTTATATATATCTTAATGAAAGGAACTTTAAAACTGACCGAAGTGCAGTCACATACAGCCTACAAAAAATACCACTTTACACTTGCGAACAGACTTGACTGTTCATATATCAATCGTTGCTGTGGCATAGCAAAAACATGATGTATTCATGCAAAATATAAATAAGTACTAAATAGTTCATAAGCAAAACTGTAACTAACAAAATGAGTTGTATTTTATTACTCGATTAAATAAATAAATAAAATAATATAATCAGTTAACAAAGACTGTCATACAGCCTACAAAAAATACCACTTTACACTTGCGAACAGACTTGACTGTTCATATATCAATCGTTGCTGTGGCATAGCAAAAACATGATGTATTCATGCAAAATATAAATAAGTACTAAATAGTTCATAAGCAAAACTGTAACTAACAAAATGAGTTGTATTTTATTACTCGATTAAATAAATAAATAAAATAATATAATCAGTTAACAAAGACTGTGAGAAACTGGTACCTTAATTGAGCGCCTTTATTTCAGGACAACACTACAGTACAGTAAACTTTAACACGGAGTTTGTACTTGACTTTTGTGTCTTTTCTGTATGACCTGTTTATTTATACTTATGTGTTTGTCCTGATAGTTAGATAATTCAAAGCTTGCTTCACCTCGAAACTAGTAACCTGTATACATTTTAATCTTAAGTATGTCCCTTCAAGTCCTTCCAAAAATAGTCAAAACATTTCTTTTGAATTATCAATGAGTTGTGAAAACTACTCTATCAAAAATGTATTCGGACCAATGGCATTAAGTATCAAGATTATGGATATACCTTTCAGAATTAAGCCAATCTTGATTTAGACCAATCATTAGAGCTAAAGCAATTGATTTGGAGCTTTTGTTTTGGACACCACAAATACGGAATACTTGCATAGATCTTCCTTTTCTAGGTCCATTTGTTATGCGTTCGACTTGCCGACACTGTCACGGCACTAGGATGTTAATCAAGTTTCCCTGTGTGGAATGCGAGGGCAAGGGGCAATCGGTATGTAAATTCATTGTAATCTTACCTGAAAATTTTTCACAATTCAATAATACAAAATGGAAAGTATGTATTAACATGGTTTCATGGTTATTCTAGTTCATAATTTTTATGGCTAGGCAAAGGTGTTCTTTGTAAAATATAAGATTTTTTTTTAGACTACACAGTAAACACCTACATATTGCAAAGATTTAGAATCTGTTTCACCACCAACAGAATTATTTACCAGATATTATTTTCAGAACTTATTTCATGGTGGTGAAACCGGTCCTTAATATATTGATCTTCTAATAATTATCATTTATAGAATGGTGATGTTGAAATTACAATAATCGTTATAGTGTATATAATTTTTAAACTTTAATTACATAATTAAGATTCTTACTATCCATTTCAGGTTCAACGCAAGAAGATAACCGTGCCGGTGCCAGCAGGTGTAGAAGACGGACAGACTGTCCGCATGGCTGTTGGCAACAACGAGATATTCATCACGTTCAAAGTTGAGCCATCAACTTACTTCAAACGAGACGGTCCTGATGTACATACTGATTGCTCGGTAGGTTGAAAACATACTTTATAAATTATACTAATGGATCGAAATTGTAAAACGCGTTTCCTGAATCGCATGTCATCCAAAAATTACGTAACTATAAATAGATGTTGACAGCCGTGTGGTGACGGCCTAAGTATACAAGTGTCACCACTCCCTTACATGCTTGGGATGTCGTTAGAGTCGACTAAGAGGCTCGACGCATTGAACACCTGAGAGAAGGAAAACTTGAAACAAACCCTCTACCAACCCCTCTGGCCAGTGTGGTAGCAGTAGGCTAATAACCTTCTATGAACGCCACAATAGGCGTGAGCTAGGAGAGGCTTATGTCCAGCAGTGGACGTCCACAGGCTGATGATGGAAATAGATGTTAAACTCTATCAAAACTAAACATAGTTTTGCTTTCTGAACTAACCAAGTGACAGTTTGCCAGTAGTTTTCATTTTTAAAACACAAATGAGTGAGTAAAAGTGTCCAATTTTAGCACTGGTGACCAGACAAATATATAAATTACCTCTTAAATGTCAAGTTGATTTGTTAACTTTGAAGTAAATGGCATAAAGTTAGCAATAGATTTTTAACATATCATAAATCATGACATTCTGTTGTATTAGACTTGCGTTTCAGAAACCGGTTTTATTGTTGCTTAATTAAATTATTAAATAAAATCTAGACTTCTATAATAATTAATCTATTTTCAGATATCGGTATCTCAATCTTTGCTTGGTGGGACTGTTAGAATACAAGGTTTATATGAAGACCATACTCTACAGGTAAATATGTATTATTATTTATTACTATATTTAGAAGCTATTGCTTCTGACTATAGCTGCTATGCTGCTTGCTATGAGCAAAAACAGTTTCCCCTTGCGCTTTTCTTAGTAAGCAAAGTCAAATTGCTAATTTTATACTTATGGTAAATTTTTAAATAGAAAAATATTGGAAAAAATTAACTCGGCCACAAGTGAATTCTCAGAGGGGAATCGAACCCGCGACCTTTGGAAATCCGGTCCAATGCTCTAACCGCTGAGCTACCGAGACTTGCGAACCACCGTCGAAATTCTCCAATACTTTTATATTTTTAATACGCTGTAGGCCAGCGTTGTCACATCAATGCTAGAAATCTCCTTGCATTCGAAAGAAACATCTTTTCAGGTGTTTAACGATCGATTAAGATGCAACTGCCAATAATTTTAGTTAAACAAATGTCCACTAAAAATACTTTTGGCCTATTTCACATATTTAGTTGAGTTTCTATTAAAGTTACTAGGACGTAACATTTCGTTTATTTTTCAAGAATATAAATTTTCTTTTTACATAAAACTTTCACACGTGAAAGTAAACCTATTGTTTCTGGCCTGACAAAGACTTTTTCATGTCTCATATTCTGAAAGTAACTCATAACTTGCCTAAAATGCGGGTTGAAAGTGATATGTGGCGGCCTTAGGGCTGTAATACATTTGAAAAAAGAAAAGGGGGTGTCATGTCAAATATCTGTATGTATCGATATCTGTAATCTCTTTGGACTTTTATTTACCAAAGGTATGTAGGCAAAGGCACAGAAGCCTATACAGCTTATTTTGCTACATTATTAAATAATTAAAATCGTAGAAACCTTACAAAATTTTTTTTTTGAATATTCTGTTTGTTTTTACTTTCCTCATATTCAAAATGAAAAGTAGAGTGTTTACTTCGGGTGTATGGACCCATAACAGTCTCGAACTATCGGCGCCCTCACTTCGTTCGGGCGCCAAAACACTCGACTGTTATGGGTGTCATACAGCCCTTGGTAAACAATCTACTATAAAACAGCAATTATTATTTTTCTATTTTAATAAACACTTGTTATGTTCATACAGATAATGCCGGGAACTTCTTCCCATAGCACTATCCGTCTATCGCGCAAAGGGATGAAGCGAGTCAGTCAGCACGGCTACGGCGACCATTACGTGCATATTAAAATACAGGTTAGTTACTCAGGTTAGTCTTTTTTTATGAAAAACTGCGATACACTTAGCCTTCATCATTCCTGATGCTAAGTATCGATAAGGCTAAAGATGGGAGCGCGCCTCTCCTTTAATCCTCAACCACTGAGGAATTGGCTATCTTATCTCTTAATTGCCGGAATACAAAAATGTTGGAAACTTTATTGTGAACACAACAATGCTGAAAACTTTGTTGTTATGGAGTCAGACAGATAATATAGATATAGTTAGCCAGGCGGATTTACAACAAGTCCTTCCACCAACCAAACCGAATACAATATGTACCCCGGGACCTCTGGGTCTGATGCCGGTGGTTGTTACCACTAGACTACAGAGGCGGTCAAACTCTGCAAAGTACAGTCAACTACCTCAATAGGTCGTTGGTTCAGATCCGGCTCGGAGGACCAAATCTGTAGCGGACTACAGTTTTACAGCTTTGATATTAGAGAAGGGTAAAACGTAGAAAGCACCAAACCCAATGAGCGCTGTTGTCTCATGAATATAGCTTCAAATAAGAACATCAGTATAGGCTGATTAACTAAACTGTCACGTACAACACTTTTACACATAGTGTCTGTGAATAAGCGCGGCGTGACGTTGCACTGCATAGTCGTCTGTCTGTCTCTCTTGCGCGGTCAAACTTACAAAGAGACAGTTAAGTTATTGTTTTGCTTTTGCTACTGTACAGTGAAATGATTGGTTTCGCCTATTCCTTTTTAACCGACTTCAAAAAGTAAAAAATAAAACTTTTGGAGTCGGTGCTAGCTAGCTAAGGCCAAAAAAAAAATATAGTTAATCAAAGTGCAATGTAGAATGCCTTGGCTGGCATCTACTCCAAAAGTTTTATTTTTTACTTTTTGAAGTCGGTTTGATTTTTTTTTATAAAATGTTTTTTTTTTTAATTGCATTAGTGTGAGTACTCATAACGCGCCAGCTTTCGATAATTGTAATTTCTGGTATTTGTGAAGTGAAACGAAGCTGAAGTCATTCAAAAAATTCTAATTCAACTCAAACTTAAACTGAACGGACTAATTTAAAGTTTAGTTGTACCAATGTGACATTCAAAATTGATCTTTATCTCATTGTCATAGGTTCCTAAATCCTTGAGCGCCAAGCAGAAGGCGTTAGTTTACGCATTCGCAGAGCTCGAAGAAGACACTCCTGGGCAAATACACGGCGTTTCCTACGACCGAGATGGTAAGAAACGATGAATCCAGCTTGTAGAATTAATTGTTCACTTCATGGGTGCTTTCATTCCGTTTTTTTACTTCGCTGTATGTAAGATACTTGACTGATGTAGACTGTCAGGTACTCGAGTCTTGATTGATCTAGATGTCAGTGTTTAGAGTTGTGTGTAAGAATTAGGCTGATAAAAATATAAATAATCCTAACTAGTGGAAATATCGAGATAATTTTTTTATTATGTTTTAATCCAGGCTGTAAGCTATCTGTGTGCAAATTTCATTCAAATCCGTTCAGTAGTTTTTGCGTGATTGAGTAAGAAATATCCAAACTTTCGTATTTATAATATTAGTAGGATAACGACGGCGATTTCATACAAAACTCATTCCGATTTTTTTTTAAATTTGCATATTCATCATTGTTTTCTTTTTTGGGTTCAGCAGTCACGCTCGGTTTTCATTTCTCAACCCTACCGTCACTGTGATAAAAGCCAATTTGTTTTGCAGAAAAATCGAAAAATAGCGGTAGTACAAAAACTGGTACAGAAAATATACACCGTTTGAACAAAGATAGCGAGGAAACGGATCAAAACAACGGCAAATCTTGGACTTTTCTAGAAAGTCTTGCGGATTCTTATAGGAATAATAAGCCTGTGTTTCTGACAGGTTTCTTTGCGTCGATTGTGTTGTGTATGTACGTTATTATGAGTGATAAAGTAGGGAGTAGACAGATGCTAAGTTATGTGGATGAGTGGGATAATAGGGAAATACGGGATGTGGATAAGCCTCTGGGTTATGAGAGGACTATCAAGAAGCGAAGGGGAGAAAACCCAGAGTTGTACGAAGCTTGAGATGTATGAGTGAACTACAGAACGAATGGTTATTGATTGACAGTTATAATAACTATATCTACATTATGCGTTTATCTATGGGAAGGTAGTTTCTAATTAAAACTGCCATACTTTACCTTGAAAATGAGATAAATCATTTCATGTAAAATGAAGATGAACCAATATTTTCAATAATAATTCCATATCTTTATATTTCCTCTGTAAAGTCATGAATTTGGCATTGTACATTATTTATTTTAGATGTAAATAAATATTATTTATGACGGAGTATATTTGTTAACTAGGGTCAGTTTTGGAACACTGCATTAAATTTTTATGGCAGTATATATATATCAATTTCTTCTCTACAGCATATAAAAGAAAAGGATGTCTTATAGTTACTAGAACGTCTTTCTGTCATTTTTTTAATTGCTCTTTATTAGAATAAAGCCCACTGCGCTAAGCTTGATTATCACATTTAACTCAGAGTTAATGGTACTTTGCATACATCTCTCAGTTAAATGTGAACCTAGCTTGGCGCAAGTGGCCTTAATGAGAGCAGTAGGGTTAGTATGAGTTTGGCAAACTATGGCCGTTTTCGAAAACTATCGCTTTGTATCTTTCACATCCATAGACTGCTTTACCGACATGAGTAGAGCGTCCGATTGGTGTCGAAAATGTTGACAGTAAATGTCAACTCGTAAGGGTACTGCCCCCTGCTATGTCACTTGTTTCTATCAACGTTTGATTGAAAGTGCAGTCACATTGCTGCTTTAGTAAAAATCAATGTGACAACTATCTAACTAAACCAGCAATGTAACTGTACTTTCAATCAATTTCAATCAAAATCTGTTAGCAACAGAGTTAGATAATTAACTAGCTGATGTCAACAAGAGTTTTGAAATAAGATCATTGTAATTTGCAACCGAGTTTAAACTTCTATTATAACGTTATGAAAGAGATGTTTGCTTGTAGTTTAGCGAGATATATAGTATGATGGTTACTTTTACGTTGACATTGTAAATATATTCATGAATATACGAAATTGTAATGTTGTTTGTTGTTTCATTTCAATCCAAATAGGAAACCCTTATTTTTAACCATCATGCTATATACATGACAGATTATTACAGAAAGAAATAGTAGTACAGCATTTGCCTGACTCGATCACAGATTCATTCGATCATCAGATAATTCGGTATTATAGACTTAAAAAAAAATAGATTATAAATAAGCATTTCAATTTTCTTATTTGGCTTCTCTATTAATATTTAAAATATTTTTTTTTGCATTTTAGATGAAAAGATTTAACATTATAAGGGGGTCTTTAGTGAGTTTTCTTTCTTACCTGATTGTAGATAGCAAGATCTATTCAAATAGAATAAAACAATGTTTCGTTTGCATAAAAACTATACATCACTAGCGATCGTAGAAAAATAGTTTCATTTGCGTAATATGTAGTCGACTTATTGGAGCACCTTGAGCCACTAAACGCGACCACAAGCTGCTGACGAGTTTTTTCATACATATTGTATAGTATCGGGGCAATCCGAGCATTTGAGCCACAAGCTACGGGACTCGTTCGCGCTCGCTACTAGTGGTTGCGTTTGTATCTCACCTCGCGTCATCACTCTGCCACACGAGACGGTTTCTTCTCTGGCGACTTGTGGCCGCCACTCAGTCACTAGTGGCGGCGATTAGTGGCCGCGTGTAGTGGCCTGACTGAGCCATTAGTGGTCGCGACTAGTGGCTCAAATGTGCGGTTGCAGTTAAATAAATTTCCATACAATCACACCAATTATCTAGCCCACGGTGAGTTTCATGAGAAACTTGTGTTATGGATACTAGATAAGGGATAAACATACTTATCCAATTTTTTTTGTAAATACATTACATAATAAACAATTAGAGTAAGACAAATAGACATGTTCATGCACACAAATATTTTGTCTTGTCCGGGGATCGAACTCCGGAGTTCTAGCGCAGATGGGTTAAAGTAGTAATACAATCAGTTTGTTCTATACTGTCATGTAGTTGGTAGGTTAAAGAGCAATATTAGTACACAATAAGTAGCGTAGTAGAACACACATGAAAAACATAAAATAAAAAATGGGTAACCTTAAAATTTTTTGCTTACAATTAAAATGTTTCAAAGAAAGACATTTCCCCATTCGCAGGTAAAAAAATATCTATATCTGAGTCGCAAGATATGGTAGATGCCGTCAAAGAAGCTCTTAAAGAGAAGAAAATCATTGAAGGGAGTTCCTCGGATACCCCGGAAGACGTCTTAAAGGAGACCAAAAGGAAAACCGTTGATGCGACCTCATCAGACACACCGGAAGACGATGTCTTAAAAGAGCCCAAAAGAAGCAAGGGATAGACATAACGCAGCAGTATATGGGCCTTAGTCCAATGCAATAAAGTCCATTATATAAAAATGGATAATATTCCAATTTTAAATCTTTAGTTCACTCTCCATCCCAATATTTTGGTATCTATCACAATTTTATTCGAGAATAAATTAGTAGTAACTACATATTTAATATTTGTAAAACATATTTACTAAAAACCGACACCTAATTTGAATTTTGTAGGTTACAATACTGTGATACAGAAACAATGCAGTTGTTTTATAGTTATGTTTACTTTTGTGCAGGACTAAGTTTTATTTCTTGGATTAATTATCAAAATTGAATAGATTGAACCTTGATTTTTTGTGTGTTCAGACATATTTTAATTATTTTTCAGTTTTGAGAAATTAAATGGGAAATAATCAAACGCTGTAAATAGCCGTTGACTAGTTTGTAGGAAATTAAAACGATTACAAGACATTTTCAAATGTTTTATTTCACTAACTCTATACAATAATATACTTATACAATAAATACTTACCTTTATCGCCTAGTAGTCTAGAGATAGGCCTCGGATTTGTTACCTATACTGTTTAGGAACAAATTCCTGTCCTACTTATGAAATCTTCTCGTAAGTATTCGTTTTATGTGTAATTACCAAACCATTGCGGAATAAGGAAGACAATCATTTTTCTTTACAAAACAGCCTGTATTTCTCCGACATAACTGTCATGGCGGCACCGTTGTGACGGCGCAGGGCGGCGAGCGTGCAGGCCAGCAGGACCATCGCTCCCTCCACGTAGAACCCGTATAGTACACGCACGTAATTTTCTACCTGTGAATGAAAACCGCGGTGTTATTACCTATCTTTGCAATAGCAACGTGACAGCAACGCGGCAGCGATAGCTGCATTACATCACGTATTACCATACCATAGCTGCCGCACGGTTGCTATGTTGATACGTGCGGT
Source organism: Chrysoteuchia culmella (assembly GCA_910589605.1). NCBI lineage: Eukaryota > Metazoa > Arthropoda > Insecta > Lepidoptera > Crambidae > Chrysoteuchia > Chrysoteuchia culmella. The sequence continues at coordinate 20,991,593 of OU342652.1, forward strand.
TGCTATGGTGATACTTGACGTAAAACAATTAACGCTATCGCGTTGCTGTTGCAAAGATAGGTAATATAATAACCCCTCCGGTCAAGTGCGATTCTGAGGTGTGAATAGAGACAGACATTTTATTTTCATTTTTACTGTCAATTAGATAATCGTCCTTGTATGTACTCTTGATATGGTAGGGTAAAGACTGCAAAAAGACGTTCAATTTATATACACATTTTGATGGAAAAATGTGTAAGTATATGAAATGAATGTATTTGCATATTCTTTGAAACTTATCAAGTTATCATTGTGTACTAATTCTTCTGGGTGTTCATTGTAAGTAAGCACATTATGTACCTAGGCATGTATTAAAAATATTGAAACTGGGCTAGATCAGGCCCGTCCAACATACGGCCCTCGGGCCACAATGTGGCCCGCATAAGTTCTTAATCCGGCCAGTGGCGACAATAATAGTTAGGAGAGTGCTTAATTAATCCTTCGCTATTGGGCATTTCATTTGGCCCGCTACGGTCACAAAAATACTAAACCTGGCCCTCTACAAAATCATGTTGGACACCCCTGGGCTAGATGTTTGAATTGTATAATGATATTATGAAATCACACCAATGGTGTAGGTATGTTAGGTATAGTATGTATACTATGAAAATTATTTGTTAAAAGACTTATTTCCATTTGTTTCACACTACCACCGATATAATAAACTTACATGTTCAAGCCCGCCAGTGGTAGTGAATTCCAAAGGAAACATGATAATTTCCAAAGACTGACGTCCGCGCAGCAGGCCAAACGATATTGCACCTACAGTGTAGTAAGTTACGGTCGCAAGTGGCACGCACCGGCCGATGGACAGCACATTGAACAGACACTGCAAAAAAAATCTTTGATTACGTGATTTTAATTTGAATGCCGCGTTGATGAACCGACTGACTGATATAATTGGTAATACGGCTGGTGGTGACACGTGTAATTTTTTTATGAACAACGGTAGACTCTTACTTAACCTTCATGATAAAAGGGCTGATTGATAAGTTTCCGAAACGACAAAGAAGTATTTAATAATCCATTTAAAATAAATGTATTTCTCAACCTAGTATCCTTCTATCTCAATGCATTTAGTCCAGCGCTGCTCTCCACTGCCGTTAGGTACACGAGTTTGATAAAATGTTTTCTCCAACCCCTCAACATACTATCTACGGCAACAATGACTTCATCATTTGTTGAAAATATGGGCACTTTACCATTTCTACAAGTTTGGGAATAAGTGGAAGTGGCATGGCGATCTGAGGAATAGGGTGGATGCAGTAGCAATTGTAAAAATATACTTAAACCTGTTTATTTACAAATTAATAGCGAGTGACGACAGCAAACATAAACCTTATTTATGGTTTCTTTTGCTGTTCCTCATGTATGTATTTAAATGTATAATTTTATATGTGAAAATAAATTGAAAAAAAAAAAATTCGAACCGCAATTCATTCAGGAACCTGCTGCTGCAAGGACTGCAACCATGGACTAGTGTACAAGCGCGTTCTTTCCATTGTTAAGAAAATTCACGACAAAGAAAGTTCTAGGTCTTGTCATACAAAATCCCATCAGTTCAATAAAATGCAAATTTGGCGTTTTATTTTCGAAAAGATGCCAGCATTAATGTATTAATTTTTTGCGTATCTCTTTTTTAAATTCGTCGTTTCGGATACTTATCATCAGCTTTCGTACTGGAAATGCTGAAGATGGAAGTGAGCCTGAGCCTCCTGGAACCCTCAACCACTGAGGAACTGGCTATCTTATCTCTAGCTGCCGGAACACAACAATGCTGAAAACATTATTGTTAAGGCGTCCGACTTAGATTAGATGTTGGTAGCTAACCAGGCGGACTTACAACAAGTCCTACCACAAACCAAACCAAATACAACATGTACCATGTACCACTGGGAATCGAACCCGGGACTTTTGGGTCTGACACCGGTGGTTGCTACCACTAGACTACAGAGGCGGTCAAAAATGGAGTAAGTAAGTACGCATTCTTTGTTCCAACTTTTCATAAATTCTTTGTTATAAGTGCCTATTCATTTTTGTTGTTGAATTACAACATTCTGCGGAATTAATCGGTCCATTATAGTACTATACTACATATAAGTAGGTATAGTTTTATTGAAGTGAAAACTTCTTTAGCCGCGTTTTGCACATCAGAGTTTTAAATTTTTGGGATGGGTAATAAATGTTAGTCGCGTCAGGACATGTGACCCTGATCGAAAATTCGTAAGACCATTTACCGGTTGACCTATTTCAAATTACATAAAGTCTCACACTTGAAAGATCTAGAGTGCGTTACCTATGCAAAATGTTGTGCTTTAGAGAGATGAGACTATAACAGATAATTGTAGCAAAATTTGTGTGAATTATAATTTTTAAGATATTTGAGAAAAACAGATTTTGCTGGAGTAACGTTTGAAACGTTACCCTGGCAAAAAAAGTCGCTTCAGCCCGAAACCAAATACATGAATAAGCTTTTATTGCGTAGTAAATGTTAGCAAATAGCAAAATTTGGTTGTGTTGTAGTTCTCGATTAATTTAATATTTTGCTGCGGTAACGTTTTGGGATTTCCCAGATCTTGAAAACGGTTCAAAGCAGAGGTTTGAAAAAAATACCAATCACAGACCTTAATTTGTTTAAATTTGTTTAAACATTAGTTTTTGAATTGGTTGACGCAAACCAATGTAATTAAATGGTTTCGAAAATCAGAAAAAACGTATTTGCAAGTCAAATGATGACAAAATAACACAAATATAAATTGAATTGACGTTTTCGGCTTTTAACCTCACTGATTTTTTTCAGGGTTATGTCATAGAAGACTAGGCGCTATTTCAGCTTCAATATTTGTGGTAATATTGTAAGTAATATGTTTTATTTAATGTGATGTGAGTGTCGTTTGGTGTTTGTCCGTAGCCTACCACAAAAAAAAAAGAAGGTGGTTTTTATAAACCGTGTCTCTCATTACGGGACGTTGGCGGAATTTCTGTAAAAAACGGAAGAAGCTATAACTTAAAAAAACAGCTGCAACATGCAGCTCCACAACGGCACAATATTTTCATCCGCTGACGTCACAGCACTGGTTTTCTGTGGAGATAACTGGTAGGAAGTTTTACTTACGCTTAATATCGCAAAAACGAAATATCGCGTTTGCCCATATATCCCATGCTCTACCTCCTCTATCCATGTCTATTACTGCTTACAACTGTCATATAGTGACTAATGATTGTTCCTGTCCCGCACTCCACAGAACTGATTCCTTGAAGTGCCTTGGCGTAACATTAGACCAAACACTCACCTTTAAAGGGCACATTGATTAGCTGGTGACTCGGCTGCATTGCATAAGCTGATCTACGTCATGTAGCTGATCGCAAGGTTATTAAGATGGTGTATTCTGCGCAAATCTATCTTAGAATACTGCATCACCTCATGGTGTCGGGCGGCCAAACCCCTTCTGATTTATTTGGAAAGAGCGCATATAGCAATTCTAAAGGTAGGCGCTGACTTGCCTTTTCGTTTGCCAACAGCTGACCTGTAGAGGAAATGGGATCTGCTTAACGTCAGACAGCTCTTCAGTCTCCGGACAGCACTTAAGCAGCATTCCCACGTACCTTATGACCCTAACCTTATGGTAGGCAAACGTAGAAAGGATAACGTATGTCGTACCCTAACGTTACGTACCAGCCACTCTCAAAACTTTTTCAGTTTTCTGGGCCTTTCCATTTATAACAACTTAAATAAGATCTTGCAAATTTATCCTCCTTCATGTCTTCCGGTGCAAAACAGATATTATTGCATGGCTCCGAACTCTCAACTACGACGAAACTGAGCACTTCTTGCTCCTTGTCAAGTGATCACAGCATAGCCAACACAAACAACTTTTTGTCCGCGACAGGACCTTATTACTTAGATCATAAAGTTGAATATATAACGAAGACTATCGTGTACTTTTTATGAATATACGCGATCTAAGTTCAATCTTTCGTTATATCTCGTCTTTATTGTTATTTGGTTAACAATAAAGACGAGTCGCGGACAAAAAGTCCTCCGTTATCCGTCGTCTGCGCTAGCCATTATTTATAGTGTTAACGATTGCAAAATCCTTTCTATATCGCAGGCTCTAAACTAAACGAACAACATCTGCACATGCAAGCACTCACTCACACACACACACACAACCAACACACAAACACACACATACACACACACACACACACACACACACACACACACACACAACCGCACACACAAACGCGTACAACAAAACAGCTTTTGCACCTTAACTCTCATAATATTAAAGTGGATATCATATTGGGGGCACTGGTGTTCTATACTACGGGTTTTCTCTGGAAATCTATCTCAGGCATCAGTCCTCACATAATGGCTTCCTACCTTTTTGCCAACAGTTAAGTACCTAATCCATTATTTTACCATTGTGTGATGGAAAATAAACATTTGTTTTTTTATTTATTATTTATTTATTTAATGACGTCATAATTTTTTTTTATGGAAAAAACTATATGACTGAAATGTAATGATGCGACATATTTTTAGAATTAGCACAGAAAGCCCTTTTATTTGATAGCACACTCTTCTCCATACTTATGGAAAAAAGTTCTGAAATCTAACGTGTGTGGTATGGTATCAAATGAAATTCAGTGCTGATTCTAGAAATATATCACATCATTATATTTCAGCATATAATTTTAATTAAAATTAAAATATTTTTCAAAACATACCATGTTGGAGCTCCTCCAAATACTATCACACCAAATCAGAATTGCTTTCTTAGAGCTTGATATGAGCATAATATGTATCATTTGAGCCATATTTTACAAAAAAAAAATATTCAAACGTATTGTATCTGGAGGAGCCAAACATGGTATGTTTTGAAAATTATTTTAATTTTAATTAAAAATATATGTCGGAAGTGTAATGATGTGATATATTTTTAGAATCGGCATAAAAAGCCCTTTCATTTGATACCACACACAAAACAAAAAGTTTCAGAACAAAAAGTTTGTTTCCCATACAAAAAAAAGATGACTTCATTACTTCTCTCCTATTATTGCTACGGGTCAAATCGATTAATATGGCCTAAAGATCAATCGTACCGATTCCCATGCTTTTAACGCCATATGCAGGATTTCACTAATTTCGTGGTGTATCGCGAGGACCAGTGCGACAACGTCACGTCGCGCGTCATCCACAGACACTAATATGTGTTGAACGTGCCGACCCTGGGCTTCATTTGACAGTAAAATGACCATATAAGGTAATTTTATGAGCTTCAACTGTCAAATGAAGCCCATATCCATATTTTTTACGCGGTAGGGCACAAAACACACTGTGTTTAAGACTCAAGCAAAAAATATATTTTTTTAACTTCATATTAATAATATTCAATTCCTTTATTATTTAATAACTTATTTCAATCAAATTTATGTCTCCGATCACTGTATAAATTATTATTATATTTGTATAATGTAATCTAATAATCATAGGTAATCACTGTATATGTTAATTTATTTTTACCGTAATTGTATAATCTTATGTTATTTGATTAATGCAAAATTTATTGTAAATGTTTATTGTAGTTATGTTTTTTTCTTATGTTTTCGCATCGCATGAATTTCTGTGTGTACACGTATTTGGATGTCAGTTTTGTTCGAAACTGGCGGTGCTCTCATTTCATGTTGTTATTGACTGTCATCTGTTGTGTATACCATAAATAAATAAAATAAATAAATAGTAGGCTGTACCTAACTAAGCTCTTGAAAGTGCAAAATCCCCTGAAAAACTATCATTGGGTGAGGTAGGTACTGACTTTGAAAACTATCCTTTTTCCTTTTTTATAACTTTTTAATTTTGCATTTTACAATGCTATTTTTATGTGATAAATATTAAACAAGAAAATATACTAGAAAAAAGCAACTAGTCTCATGTCGCCCTGACAAATAAATAAAAATAGCATTGTAAAATGCAAAATTAAAAAGTTATAACTAGATGGCTGTTTCATCTTAATCGATAGTCAAACATCTGTAAAGATGTTTCTTTCAAGTGCGAGGCTATTTCTCTCATTGATGAAACGACGGTGGCCAACACCGTAGAACGGTGAATATACTAGAAAAATTCGACGTGTCCTCATAGGTCTTTGTAGCATAATTGGTTAGTGCATTGGGCCGGATTCCCAAGGATGCGGGTTCGAATCCCGTCAGGGCGACATGAGACTAGTTGCTTTTCTAGTATATTTTCTTGTTTAATATTTATCCCTTTTCCGTTTGAGAATTTTGTTAAGGAAAGCTTGGGCCTTTGGGCCATAATAATAATAATAAATGATGTAGGTATGTAAGATGGAAATATAAAATTGTATAAGATTGCTTGTTGAGGAAATCTAGAACATTTACACGAACGAAGTCGCGGGCCGCCGCTTTTCTAATCCTGGCTATTCCGACTAATATTTTAAATGCGAAAGTGTGTTTGTTTGTCCCTTCCTAATTAAGCACCTAATCGACTTGATTTTTAGCGCAGAGTTAGTTGAAACGACAGAGTGTAACATAGGTTATTTTTGTGCGCGTTGTTATGTTAATAAATGGTTTCTATTCTATTCTAATTTCATCCGATACTTATTCCCACGAGATAAACCGCGGGCGGAATCTAGTATTTTCAATGAACAGTGCAACGAAATTCCGCCATAAATGGGTTATGTAAACCATGAAGTTTCTCGTACGAGTTAATTGGTTCTGATTTTCACCGTGCCTACATAATTGTTAATTATAAGTTTCTTTAGGCTTTGTTTGAGTCCCTAAGCCTGAGAAGCCAGGGATGTGATATTCTGCATAAAAAATAAATTTTAATTAATTAATTGTTTTTAGCACAAAAAATCAAGATTAAAAAAAAATTTTTTTTTTTTATATTTTTGTTTTTTTCCTAATTTTTTTATTAATTTCAAAATAAACACCTCAAATATTTTAATTATCATGGTTTTATTAATTAAAAATAAACAATACAAATTATAAACACAAATTAAAGTTTTAGAATAATCAACATTAAAATTAAAATGATTTTCTTTCTTTCAACATAAATTAACAAAATCAAACTATTCAAATAAAAAAACTTGATAACAACAAACAATGTATCGGATGGAAACATCGATGTTTTGTAAACATCGAGTACTTTTTCTAACATTATATCACAAAGCTGTAGTCATGTGAAAAGTGATACATATCAAAACAGGTCATGTTTTCCGAGTGAAATTTTTGTATATAAAAGTTATCGAAAGAGCTATATCCATAATCATTTTATTATAGGGTGTTTACATGTTAGCGTTGACCAGCGCTCGGCTACGCTCGGTCAAAGAGTATAGGCGATTTTAAGTATTGTAAGGCTTTCTTTTCGTATAAATTGGCCGAGCCTGATCACCCAGCTCGTTTTGATAGATTTTACGTGAAATTTGATAGATAATAATAATAATAATAAATAAATATTTCCATACAATCACACCGATTATCTAGCCCACGTTAAGTATCATGAAGAACTTGTGGTAGATATAGATGCTGAGTGTATGCCTTTTCAGTAGCACATTGCAGTATTTTTGTTGTCTTTTTTTAATTGTAGGTACCTATGTAACCTTGTGCTGCTGAATAAATTTATTTTATTTTAACTTTTTTACTTTTAAATCATAGTGTACAATTCAAACTTGAGTTTTTGTGAAATTAACTGGTTTTATCATCCATACGATATCTTATAAAAACATCGATGCATCGAGTCTTATCAATACCTCTTCAAAGCATCGGATCTATACGATGTATCGCATTGTAAACATCGATGTTTTCGATGCATCGATGTATATGGAATATCCCTAATAGTTCGAGCTCCGGGTTATATATGACCAGACATAATGTCGGGGGGTGGGAAGTACAAAAAAATAGATTATTAATCGATTATTTTTAATATTAAAATAACCTACAAAAATCGTTTTTTTCACTTCTCTAGCAGAAGGCTTGTCGACTGTGTTGTGTTTAAATTATGTGCACTCAACAGCACGTACGGCTTTACATTTGCACCACGAAATCCGCCGGTATTACGAGCGACGTAAGGGCGCTCAAGGTCAACGCGTAAAGCCGTGCGTGCTGTTGACTGTACATAAGGTAAGAAATAAGCGAACTTCTAAACTTTGGGAAGTATGAATCATAATAATTAGCCAACTGTGTAACAAGTTATTGGTAAAATTATTATAAACTAGCGGCAGCTCGCGGTTTTACCCGCGTGGTTCTCGTTCCCGTGGTGATGTCAAAAAGTCCTTTCTAGTGCTCGCCTACATCGTTAAAGGATCCTGTATGCAAAATTTCAGCTTAATTGGTTCAGCCGTTTAGACTGTGCGTTGACCGTCAATCAGTCACGGTCGCGGTATTGTTTTATTAGTATACTTACCTTCCGCCCGCGATTTCATCCGCGAGGAATTAGGTTATCGCGCGGATTTAGGATGTCGCGTGGTGGTGCCATTTCGTCGTCTCAGCCACACAACTCCCACACTGCTCCCACTTTTCCGCCCCAACGGATATTGATTCTTCTCGCAATGAGTCCCGCCCACTGCCACTTCAGCTGAGCAATTCTTGGTGCGATGTCGGTTACTTTAGTTCTCCTACGGATCTCCTCATTTGCCTCTTCGAGCATAGCCATCTCCATTGCACGCTGGGTGATCTTGAGCCTTCTTATCAGACCCATAGTTGGCGACCACGTTTCACTACCGTGTGTCATTTATCAGAGTAAAAAGTATTTTATGTCCATCTCCACGATTCAAGTTGTGTCCATATCAAATTTCACTAAAATCGATTCAGCGGTTTACGTGTGAAAAGAAACAGCCAGACAGTGCAGTCTTTCTTTAGCATTTACAATGTAAGCGAATGGATAAGTGTGAATGGAAAAGTAGTAGAAAATGCTCCATTAAAGTCGTTATGTTTATATCTATTTTACATTACTTATCTATACAAAATTTGAAGCCTTTTCTTAAACCATTAAGGGTTGATTCACCGTATTGGATTTCAAAATTAATGACTTTTTGCAATCAACATCCCATAAAACCTCAATAACACCCATATCGACTTTAACATTATTTACCCCTTTTTAACCTCTTGGGGGTTAAAAAGGGGAATGCAGCAGGAACCAACGGCTTAACCCAATTACGACGAAGCGGTGTCCGGTGACCGCGCTCGACTTTACGCGCTACACGACTTCAAATTCAAATTCAAATTCCAAACTGATTTATGACGTGTCGATTTTATTTAAGCTAAGAAAAAATCAAATGACAAAAGATGTAGAAAAATACTAGAAAAAATATTTTTCTATTATTTTTCTACTTAAATCTCTCATATAAAATAGCATAAACATAAGGTAGAGAAATGTTTACTTACAACTAGTCTTTTCCGGAACACACTTCGGTTCCGTCTCTTTTTCATTTCTGAACTTTGACCCGGAGTCCCTGCAGAGGAAGAAACGTAATCATTTGTAATATAAAATAAATAACATTTATAGTTGTGATGAAAACCTATTTTCTTCGCCGACGCGACTGACGCCCGACGACGTGCCTAGTTTTATCAATTTGCTCGATACTACGGTTCCTAATGTTCGTTTTATTACTTTAGGTTATGGTTAGTTAGGCCTAGTGTTCTAAAAAGACATTCTATAGGTTTGATCGTAGTGTCAAGTAGTTGAATTCAGTTTTTATAAACCGGGTTTGGTTTATATGGAAGAACTGTTTCGAGTTGAACCTTTTGTACCTACTGCGCCACGGGCCGCTCAAATTAGTATGAACCACTCATTCATTACGTGATTAATCTTCGTCGAAGCAGAAGCGGACAAAAGCAATACAAACGAGGAAACAGGCCGGCGACCGGCAACTAATTAGCACTCATTGGCTAGTGATTAATGTACCTTATTAACCAGCCAGCCAATTAAAGTAATTGTTTGGCCAACGAGCTTTTACGTGCCACGATTTAGATTAGGCCAGAAGGACAAGTTTGTGCCTACCTACACTTTTGTAGATTTTTCCAGAACCACTTTCAGTTTGGGCTCCCACACAAAACTCCGAATTCGTATCGCTTTGCGAAATACGGCGAGCGCGCAGGACGCATCGCAAAAACTACCGATACGATCGCAGCAATTCACATCGCAGGTTCCTGCATTTTTTGTGGGAGCCCTTTGCCTGTAATGCAGTTTGTAAGTATATTCATTGACATGACCAGCAGTGAATACACTTGAACTAGGTAGGTACTACATCAAAAATAAAGATAGAAGATCCAAGGAGTCATCTATATCCTATACCGACACATCACGATGTGGCCAATTATTTCATGTGCCCAATATAAAGTTGGGCAGATTGAGAGCAACCTATTTGTAGATTTGCCCTACTGGCCACATTGTGATATGGCTGGGCACATCGAGATATGGCTGGGCGCATCGTTATGTAGTTGATCGGTTCAGTTAAACGGTAGGCCTACGACATATACATAATCACCATATCAGGGCCTGTAGACAAAGTAACATCGTTATGTAGTGATTAACTTGCGGTGAGACCACGTGATTTTGCGCGGCTATGCTACTGATTACCAATTTACATTTAATTATTTTCCAAGTTCGTATGTTTTAGAATTGTTGCACTTGCACCAAAACACCTAGTTAAATATATAACACGAGGGCTTTTTTCAAATTCGGCCAAATAAAGTGAAACTAATGCTGAATTATTAAACTATATCCAGCTCTCTTTCGCTACACAGTACATCCTCCTCAGTGGTTGAGCCAGTTCCTCAGTGGTTGAGGATTCCGGGAGAGGCTCGCTTCCATCTTCAGCCTTATCAATACTTAACATCAGGTATGATGAAGGCTAAGAGTCTCCCCGTCATTAAAAAGATAAATCTCTTAGTCTTTGGTAAGTTTTCATTTGTGTCAAAAAGAAGCAGCAATGTGTCGCATCCATTTGTCGAATGAAGCCGATTTCGATAACGACGCCACTTGCGCGGTACGGCCCCAGTTCTTCTCTGCCAATTTGACATGACACGCGCAACTTTGTCGCAATATATTGACTTTGACACTGTTGTCTTTGTGATTCTATAACTATGCCCTGTGACCGTAGTGCTGAGTTAAAAATTTAGTCCGCCGAGGACCCTGGGTTAAATCAACTAACTCTGGGTTTGCACTTTATAAAAAATACCAAAATTGTTTTATCAGTTTTTGGGTTTTCTTTTACATTTTTATATAAGAATAAAATTTATTTCCCTATAACGTCAAATAGCAGCAAATTGGCGATATTTGTGAAATTTTGGCCACGCAACTGAGGTTTCTTCACCGTTTTGAAGATAAAATTATGTTCACAAAGTTTTATTATCAGAAGTTTTTTTTTTTTTTTATTTTTTTTATTTTTTTTTTTTATTATTGCATTCCATAATGTACACGAAAGATGGTGAACATAAATAAAAGATCATCATGGACCCTGACGGGCACGCAATAGGGTTTAGAAGAGAGGAGGCGCTAATTAACATTAGATAGCAAAGTTTTAAGATTTTTAAATACCTTTTTTTATTTAATAGTGTCGTTGAAGTATTCATGTAAACTGTAATAGCATTTATTTATAAGAATTTTTTTTAATTGGTTTATAAACAAAGAATGTTTACTTTCATTAATTATTAAAGATGGTAATTGATTATATATTTTAATGGACGCATGCAATGTACTATTAGATGTTAATTTTAGTCTGGAACCGGGTAACATTAATTTATTTTGGTATCGCGACGGATATTTAGACGGATTATCTTGTCGTTTTTTATAAAATTCGCTATGCTTACGTACAAATTTGCAAACCTCTAAGATATATAGACAAGGTAGAGGCAGTATTGAATATTTTTTAAAGTATGGTTTGCAGCTCTCCGTTTGTTCTATGTTGGCTATGATGCGGATTAATTTCTTTTGCATGGTGAGTAGCACAGCCGCGTCCGTGCTGTTGCCCCACAGCACCACTCCGTAACTTAGCCAAGCATGCGCGTAGGCGTAATAAGTAACTATTGCCGTTTCTATATCGGTAGTCTTTTTTACTTCGCGCAGTGCATAGGAAAAGCTTGATAGTTTAGATTTAATTTTTTGTACGTGGGCTTTCCAGTTAATGTGCCTATCTATAATTATGCCTAATAAAGTTATATAATTCGTGTTATATAATTCGTGACGTAAATCAATATGACAACACTCATTTTTTTAAAGTTAAGTATGCCTTCTTCCGTTTTTCACAGCCCTCAATATAATGCTACAAAGTACAGTACACCATTTCAAATCTGACATTAAGGAATAGACTTATCCAAAGTACTATGGTGCGAAAGAGAGATTTACCATTAGTTTCAATAATTGTATTTGGCCGGATGTCAGAATAACTCTTGGGTTAACCCAGCGCTAACCCAGCTTGGCGCAAGTGGCCCTAGAGATAAGATATAGCCAGTTCCTCAGTGGTTGGGGTTTCCGGTAAAGGCTCGCTTACATATTAACATCAGGTATGATGAAAGCTAAGAGTCTCCCGGTCATACATAAAAAAAAATACAGAATAGCATTGTAAATAGAAAATTAAAAAGTCGTAAAGCGTAGCTCGGGGTTAAAAATGAATGTGTCAACTATTAGTTTTTGTAAAAGGAGCGAAACAAAACCAAAAATATCTATATAATCTATATAAGGCGAAATGGAATTTAATAATAAAATTTTAAGGGGTGGTCAGGTCAAGTGTTTGCAATCTAAGAAAAATAATAAAAAAATCTAAAAAAATCTTTTTCACCTAATAAAAAAATAAATTACGAGTTCGTAATTTACCTACTAGTTAAATTTTTTAAGTGTATTCTATTCATTATCAAACTTAATTAAACCGTGAATAATGAAAAAAAAACCATTAAATAAACTATTTAAAAACAGCTGATATTAAGCTACACTGCGCTGCGCGGCGCGGCGCGGCCCGCCGCGGCGCCCGGCCGTCAACCCGGCCAGTCAGCTGAGAGCCATAAGTACCTACCTACTATGCAGCAAAGCTACCGCCTGGGCTGAGACCTAATTATTTTCTTTTCACAACTAATTTGAACGATTCGTTTCTAAGGTACAGTTAAGGCAAACAATCAATTGCAAGATCCAGACAAGGCCACATTGTAGTGACAAACAACACATGTTATGAACATTGAGGTGAGTATTATGCTGTGATGAGTCTTATTTAAGCTGTGACGTGACTTTATTATTCAAACTTCCCTATTAAAACAAAATCAAGTTTCAAATAAGTTTTGGTTAATAAATAGGTGTAGGTAAGTATAAGTAGGTAAGTAGTACTTACATGGCGTCGAACAGCAATCCAGTTTACTTAATAGTTACATTCACTTACTTAATAGTTAGTTCCATTCAGATGATATCATCTGCATATTCTGCATACAAAAAAGGGATACATTATCCTGTGTCGCTGTCGACCACATTCACTCATACATCACAACACTCCTTAATTAACCTTATTGCACTGATTGATGGGTTACACACTAATTTGTTGTTACACTCACTGAGACACTGTCTGGTTAGTACTTTTCTCACGTTTGCTTGTTTATTAGTACACATTTTGCCGATCGATATCGTAAACGAAAATGCAGCCCGCACGCGGCGCGCAACTGCACGTCTGCACACCACAATCATCTTCGAGTCACTAACTTTTTTGATTGACCGCCGAGCGACGCGGACGGTGCCGAAAAGCGATAGGCAGCGTTTGGCGGCCGTGGCGGCATCGTTTGTCGGCGATGACAGTGGCGGTAGATCAATGAAACCGCATGCAATATGAATCATCAATAGAAAAGCCGCTATTTTAGAGCTGCCTCTTTGCCTATTGATTTTAATTTTTATGTAGCAAGTAAACTTCTTATCTATCTATTGTAAATTATTACGGTAGTCAATTTGGGTGTGTAAATTCTGTAATCTAGTTTCATTATTCTGTAGAAAGATTCATAAAAAAAAATGTAATTATTTTTCCTAAAGCAGGCCATACTTGCGTGTATGGCCTGCTTATGTCTTAATTTGGAAGTAGACGATGGCTAAGATAATTAAAGGCTTGCATAAAATCTTAATTACTTATACAAGTTTTAACGTATCACGCACGACGAAAGCCTCTATGTGTGATATATCATATCAATATTATCAATAAGTTAGCTATATCCCTAGAGCAAGATGTTGCCCAGATATTTATGTGATCAGACTAAACAAAAAGTTGCGAAGCAATGCAAACCAAGATAATATGTGCCTGAAAAAATAATTAATGTTTTATGATTTTGCATTTTTCAATGCTATTTTTATACTTATGGTAAATTTTAAATAGAAAAATATTGGAAAATATTAACTCGGACACAAATTAATATTTTTTTCTTTTTTTCTCGTGTCCCACCCCTAATAATCACGTGAAATTTCGCGCTATACTTTGATTTGATATTTTCTTTAGTTAGTCTCCTTGTGCATTCTGTGCTATCAGGTCGCGACGCGCGTTAGTAAAAATGCCTAGGAGGTATACTAGTCGAGAGTACCTTGAAATGGTATTTTGTTACCGTGAAAGTAGCGAAGTGTTAAGCAGTGCTGCGCGGCTTTACGAGGAGAGGTTCGGAGTGCGCCTCAGTCACCGCACCATACTGAATGCCGTGTACCGTTTCCGAGAACATGGCCGTTTGGATCCACCACCGCCAGTTGATGCTGGTAGACCAAGAGTGGTGTCAGCTGAAGTGGAAGAACGGATCGTGGAATTCTTCGAAGAGGACGAAACGGCCAGTACTCGAGATGCTGCCAGAATTTTCGGAGTAAGCCAGTACTACGCGTGGCGAACTCTTCACGACGAGGACACTTTCCATCCCTACCACTACACGCGAGTTCAGGAATTGATGACTCCTGATTACTCGGCTCGAGTAGAGTTTTGTCGGTGGCTTTGTCAGGAGCGTTGTTGAACATAAAAGTATTCTAGTATCTAGGTCCTTTAACCAATTAACAACTGTCCGTATACATAATTATTATTACATTACTTTGTCAGTCCAAAGCCTGTTAAGTGTGATGGAAAGCTTATCGCCTTTTGCTGTACGCATATTATTATTAAGTAAACTGGATTGCTGTTCGACGCCATGTAAGTACTACTTACCTACTTATACTTACCTACACCTATTTATTAACCAAAACTTATTTGAAACTTGATTTTGTTTTAATAGGGAAGTTTGAATAATAAAGTCACGTCACAGCTTAAATAAGACTCATCACAGCATAATACTCACCTCAATGTTCATAACATGTGTTGTTTGTCACTACAATGTGGCCTTGTCTGGATCTTGCAATTGATTGTTTGCCTTAACTGTACCTTAGAAACGAATCGTTCAAATTAGTTGTGAAAAGAAAATAATTAGGTCTCAGCCCAGGCGGTAGCTTTGCTGCATAGTAGGTAGGTACTTATGGCTCTCAGCTGACTGGCCGGGTTGACGGCCGGGCGCCGCGCAGCGCAGTGTAGCTTAATATCAGCTGTTTTTAAATAGTTTATTTAATGTTTTTTTTCATTATTCAAGGTTTAATTAAGTTTGATAATGAATAAAATACACTTAAAATATTAACTAGTAGGTAAATTACGAACTCGTAATTTATTTTTTTATTAGGAGAAAAAGATTTTTTTAGATTTTTTTATTATTTTTCTTAGATTGCAAACACTTGACCTGACCACCCCTTAAAATTTTATTATTAAATTCCATTTCGCCTTATATACTTAATTCAGGTTCGCAAAATTTGTGACGACTCGATAGGGACTTTGGCGCGTAGTACGCGGCCGAGTAAGGTATCAAATTAAAGGTACTCGAGTCTATTTGTTCCGAAAACTATAAAATATACAAAATGTTAAACGTGATGATCACAAACTGCAATTAAAGATTTTAGCATAATTTGGAATTTTTCGTCGATCGACGAACCCGAGTATCGGGTTGTAACCGCCCTAGTATTTTTTTTATATCACACAGACCTTTTTTTATGAACAACGGGGACACTCTTAGCCTTCATCATACGAAAAGGCCGAAGGTAGAAGCGAGCCTCTCCCGGAATCCTCATCACAAAGGAACTGGCTTACTGACTATCTTATCTCTAACTGCCGGAACACAACAATGCTGAATATAATGTTATATAGCGTCAGGCTTAGATAAGATGGTGGTAGATAGCCAGACGGACTTACAACAAGTCCTACCACCAACCAAACGGAATACAATATGTACCCCCGCTGGGAATCGAACCCGGGACCCCTGGGTCTGATACCGGTGGTTGTTACCACTAGACCACAAAGGCGGTTAAACAAACCTTTCAACAATGAGCCTTCTATTTACTATATCCGGTGCAATTTAAGGTCGTTTCACACATATCAGTGAAGCCACAGTTCCGTAAAAGTGTTCGTGTAAAAGTATTGTTACATATCTATGTATCCGGCACATCCGGCTGACGTCCTCCATCTTGTTTCTCGCTTCGTTGGCTCGTTTGCGCTTTCTATCAATCGTGTCTTGTAATAATAAAATAATTAATAAGCAAGTGCAAGCTTAATTTTTTATTATTATTATTATTTATTTATTTATTTAGACAACAAAGATCCATTTTTTGTTAGTAACAATACTGCCTTACAAACTATGTTAGTATTTTATGACTAATTTAGAAGTGGTGGTTTGTGCCATATTCCACATTATAGGGCAAACATGTTGCCTATTTGCAATGACCCTCAGGATGGTGTTGGTGCTGCCCTTCACTCTGTTTAGCAAGGACACCATTTTCTTGCGCACAACAGTTGCGAAACTGTCCGTGTACGCTTCCGCAAACATAGCAGATGCGCTACAAAAGCGTGGCAGCCCCAGCATCACCCTGAAAGCATTGTTGTACTGCACGTTCAGAGCATTGAGCGATTTCTTTGTATACGTAACCCAAAGAGTGCAAGTGTACAGGGACGTGCAGTATGCTTTAAAAAGCGATATTTTGACCGAGTCTGTACTCCGTGCAAATCTTCGAGCCAGCATGTTTGCTCTAATCGACAATGCTCTGCGCTCTCTCTCTATGTCGACATTGTCCCTCAAGTTTTCAGTAAGCCAGTGCCCGAGATACTTGAATTGCTGTACCCTGTACCCTGTAATGTGTCGTCTTTTATATTTAAAATGGTGTCAGAAGCAAGCAAAAGTCAAAGAAGTCTCGCAGAAGCTATCCGACCGACCGCCCAGCCAGCAACATTCGCGATGGACCTACATATTTGACTTGTACCCAGTGCTACAGATAGACAGTAATTTGGAGGAAGGATATATCTCCAAGAGAGAAACTAGTAATATGTTTGTGGTGAGCCAGATTTTATCTGCTGCTCTGTGTCACTGACACTGACAAGTGGGGATGCGTTCATAGAGAATGTATGAAAGAATATTTGAGTTTCACCCGAGTTCTTTTCGTAATAACACGTGTTGTGAGGCTCCATTTTGAACTCAATCTACCGTACAATTTCTATACAATACAAAATATATTTACTTGACATTGGCAAAATTCGCGTATTTAACGCGAGCACGCCATTAATAAAGGAAGAAGAAGAAATAATATTTCGCAGTGTGCCGGTACTGGGTCGGGTTTTTCACCGGAGTTCATTTCGTAATAACACGTGTTGTGAGGCTTCATTTCTAACTCAATCTACCGTACAATTTCTATAAATATTAGAAAATATTGAATGTTTTATTAATAAAATCATTTTAACTAAAACAAGAAACCGTTAAATAATAAAATCTTATACTATAATAAAAATACGCCGTCCAACTCACAGCCGCGTGGTATGGTACCGAGAACACTGGCACTGTTGCCCCGCTGAATGCAAAGACTCAGCCGCTGGGCAAGATAGGCACCAGCTCTCAGGTCTCCTGAGGCGTGGACCAGTATTATGGAAAGATCTTTAATAAACTTTTTGGTGTCAGACGACCAAGGGCCCATTGTCTCTACGGCAAGCGCCGCAAATTCGTGGCTTACTGAGAGCGACGCATACTTGCGGCGCTTGAGGAATTGAGCTTGCTCCGCCGCGGCTCCGGCTCTTGAGGACGTACCACGTATATGGGAAGGACCTAAGGTGTCTACACAGGTTGCATCCCATACCAAGGTACGCCCCAAGCACCAGGGCACTAATGTCGCACCATCGGGTCTTTTACCATCATCCCTGAATAAACCACAAGGTTCCAGAGATGATATATATTTACTTGACATTGGCAAAATTCGCGTATTTAACGCGAGCACGCCATTAATTAAGAAAGAAGAAGAAAGAATATTTCGCAGTGTGCCGGTACTCTGTCGGGTTTTTCACCGGAGTTCATTTCGTAATAACACGTGTTGTGAGGCTTCATTTTTAACTCAATCTACCGTACAATTTCTATAAATATTAGAAAATATATTTACTTATCATTGGCAAAATTCGCGTATTTAACGCGAGCACGCCATTAATTAAATAAATAAATAAATAAATAAATATTTCCATACAATCACACCAATTATCTAGCCCAGTATCATGAAGAACTTGTGTTATGGATACTAGATAACGGATAAACATACTTATATACTTTTTTTTTTTGTAAATACATACATAATATACATATTAAACATCCAGACCAAGACAAATAGACATGTTCATGCACACAAATATTTGTCTTGTCCGGGGATCGAACCCGGGACCTCTGGCGCAGAAGGTGGGGTTAGTACCCCTGCGCCAAACAGGTCGAATTAAGAAAGAAGAAGAAAGAATATTACGCAGTGTGCGCGTACTGTGTCGGGTTTTTCACCGGAGTTCATTTCGTAATAACACGTGTTGTGAGGCTCCATTTTTAACTCAATCTACCGTACAATTTCTATAAATATTAGAAAATATATTTACTTGACATTGGCAAAATTCGCGAATTTATCGCGAACAAGCCATTAATTAAGAAAGAAGAACTAAAAATAAAAATAAAATAAAAATTTATTAGAACAAAAAACACAATTACAATTTGGTGATGAAATTACAACAGAAAGACCGAAATTGACTGTGTCGGAACTGTCCCTTCACTGACATGTGTGAATTGACCTTAAGCCTGTAGAGATGTTGAACAAACCGACATCCAGTTTTCGCCATCGCCACAAACCGTTATGTTTGAGACCAATTAATTAGTTAATTATTTGTTGGTGATGCGGACTGGGCAAATGAAATGGAATGCAATATACGTTCCGGCTTTATAACATTTCCTAGTAGGTATGGTATGTGAGGTATTGGACTTATGTCAGTACAGTCGGAGACATATAGAGATGACCAAGACACGGTAGTTTTTAACCATAAAACCAGTGAGCGTCATAAAAAGATGATTCACGGCTCAATACGTACATATAGAATTTTTAAATCTGTGGTTCAATCAAGCTAATAAGAGTGCGGGTTCGAATCCCGTCTGGGCGACATGAGGTATTTTTTCTAGTATATTTCCTTATATATTTCAATCAAGCTAGTTTTGAACGATTGTATACGATGTCACAGTTTAATTTGACAAAACCCTTGACAAAACATTCGACTTTCACATTTAATGAAAAATAATGCAGTCAACACTATTTTTTTCACCTCACACGCTCTGAAAAGGAGGTTTTGTCAATCAGTTTAGGCGTAGAAAATCGCTTTTTGCGGCCTAGCGCGGCAAAGGACTTTTTTAATGTAATACCTAAAAATATGTTATAATGCGTTCCGAATCGCACTATTGACTTTTTTGTTATATTTGATTCTTATTTTAAATAGCTTTAAATTAAATATAATACTCCGTTTTAGTTTAATTATATTATTTTAGTTCATTGAATCATAAAAACAATAACAATAAGATAAAACTATTTGTTATAATAATTTTATATTAGGCTGGGTGAGATTTCACAACTTATAATTGGATTTTGGACTGTGACATAAATCTTTATTTTTAATTTGTCTTTGTCTTGTACCTCATGTCAGTGTCAACATTTACGGAATCGTTTTTATTCTTATTAATAAGTAACAATATATTCCTACTTTAAATTAACTATAATACGCCCTTTTTTATTTTAGTTTTTTATATCATTAAAACAACGAGAATAAGGTATATTTAGATTAAAATTTATGTTTAAAGAATTTTTACCGGAAGTTGACCGCGAAAACAACCATAAAATGTTCCTCGCTGTTGTGAGGTGAAAAATTGTGTGTTGCGCTTCTTTAGCTTTAAAGTTTTTAGCGTCTTCTACCTTTGAAATCCTCGCTTCGCTCAGGATTCAATCTTTGAACCACTCGCTACGCTCGTGGTTCAATCCTAGAATCCTTCACTTGCTCAGATTTCAATAGAGGTAACTCGTCGCTAAATAACCAACTTTCCAGCCTTGCATAACAAATAACTATTTCTCAAGGCTCAAGTTATAACAATGTTTCTAGAATAATATATTTCTTAAGTAAACGTTTAAGAGTTCAGTTTAGTAAGTACATTGCACAAAACTATTCAGGGAGCTGCAGTAAAGTAAACTTGATAGAAATAATTTCAATAATACAAAAACTACGTTAACGCATTGCGATGAGCACTTAAAAATATTATTTTATTTATTTTTCGATTTTTATTCTGTATACAAATAGTCAATACGCGAAATAAAGCAAAAAATACAGCTTTGATTAGAAAATAATGGCATAAAACGTTCACGTGATACTTACTTAATATGTAAGTACCTGTATCAATATCAATAATCTCAAAAATCAACCTAAGTACTTGTAGCTAACTACAACTATTCCTGTTTAATAAACAAGCCATAGTAGAACATTTAATAAAATTAACTACACAAATTATGATAAAATAAAGCAGAAGATTTCACTAATAGAAACTGCTGCAATGAAGATTTCCGTCTAGTAGCTCGTAGCATATCAGCTGCCAAATTGCTACGACTTGCCGTAGCAATATTCGTAGCGCGTGGTCATAGCCGTGTGAAATCAAATACTATTTCGCATGTACATACTATTTGGCAGAAATATGACGTCATAGCTGGCCCGTGTTCAAAAACTAAATAACCTACCGATTAACGCTGTAACGATGCCATTTCGTTCTAGCATTATAGATGGATGAAACCTCTATAATGGCTGGAAACTCCGTAGTTTCAAACTATGGTAATCAAATTATATTTTTATCTGTTCTGTCTAAATTCAAATTTTCTCCGTTCCACGATTCCTGTTCAGCTCATTTTGACGTAATCTTACTGTTGTGACATCACAACACATACCTGCGCGGGGGCGCTGGCATCGGCGCTCACGGCACTGGGTTTTTTCGACAGAACGAAAAAACGAATCGCCATCTTTTTTTCTAATCCTATTTACATAAGTGTTAACGTGTGAGAGCTCTGGCTCAAACAAAAATAAATTACCAGTTCTTAACCAATTATTCAGCATTTTTATTCATTAAGAATAAGTACCTACTTATCTACAGTTCAACACACAAAAACAGTGGTCCTTCGGCCTCTTTATAGGGGCCTGAAGCTCTCACGCCACTTCTGCACGTGGATTTCGAGTAGGCAATTCGCGTTTGCTGCATCCCAAGAAGGGTTTCCGAGCGTCCAGCATCAGCAGGATACGTCTTTTCGGCCTTCAAATCCCTTCAGACAGTGAACATCAAGTGGAGTGGACAAGAACATCGAAACACCGCGTCGGTGGTTGGCATCAAGTACTTGCCGCAATCCAGAGAGGAACCCCGGAACGACCAGAATCTGACAGGATTTCAGTTTCGGCCTTCAAATCCTTTAGGACGGTGAAGAAAATTGATGGCAAACCCTTGTGGACTAGTGGTTGAAGTTAACACGTATATTTTTCACGTGAGTCCGTTCCATATCCCTTCCTTGTCGTTTAGTTCCTATTTGAATCAAAATAGTTTCTCAGTGAATGAGGTATAACATAATTATCATAATTCATACTTTCGTCTTAAGTGTCGCAATTGGTGCAAATAAAAAATATGTTCATATAACCTCTTCTATTACAGTGTTTAGAATATAATTTCGATAATGTATTGATAAGTAAACGCTAATTCCATAATTAAACATAAATAACATCATAATTAAAGCATTTGCTATCTTAAATTCAGTTAAAATACAATAAAAAATACATTATCATAATCAAACATTTCATTCAATAAGATAGTTCAAATTCATTTTATTTGTTTATCAATCGAGCGGCCTGCTGCGCCGACCGAGTAAACAAACCGGTTTTGTCATCTATTTTTAGACACTTGCATTTTTTTTGCATTCGTTCGATTACAGTGTGCGTTATCGTATCAATACCTTGTCAATACAATAATTTAGTGATAAAATGGTGGATAACCAACCCAACCCGGAGGTTAAAAACCTTACAACTCTAATTAAAAAACGAAGTATTATGAAGGGAAAGGTATCTAAGTTTGGAAATTATCTAGAAGTGGTAAAATCAAGTGAAAAATTAAGTGAAGTTCAAATAGCCGAATTGGAGTGCCGTTTAAGTAAAATAGATGTTTTATACAGTGATTTTGATGCTTTGCAGACGGAAATTGAGATGTTGGGCAAATCGCCTGAGCCCCAGTACGAAGAAAGGGAGAAATTTGAGGCGCAATACTTCGAGCTGGTGGCCCAGGCGCGTACATTGCTTAATGCCTCAGGCAACCAGGTGCGGAGGGCATCCGTGGCTAGCCTAAGTGGATCGGAGGGTGACAAGGGCATACAAGATTGTGTGAGGTTACCCAAAATTGACCTCCCCCATTTCAACGGCGATTACCAACATTGGCTGGAGTTCAGAGATACGTATTTATCCCTTATACACAACAATTCTTATATCACTAACATAAACAAATTTCATTATTTACGTGCTGCATTAAAAGGCGGTGCAGCCCTAATCATTCAAAGTTTAGATTTTTGTTCTGATAATTACAGTATTGCATGGCAGTTATTATCTGATAGATATGACAATCAACGTATGCTGGTGAATAATCATATCCAAGCATTATTTTCTATAGAACACATTCAAAAGGAGTCAGCACAGTCATTGCGTAATTTAGTTGACGTAATGAGTAAAAACTTACGTTGTTTAGCTTCCCTTGGTCAGCCAACTGACCATTGGGATACACTAATCATTTTTATTATTTCGAAGAAATTAGATTATTCCACGAGTCGCCAGTGGGAAGAATTTAAGAACTCTTTAGCAGGTTGTCCCACTTTGCAACAATTTGTAAAGTTTTTAAATAACAGGGCTGATTTGTTACAAACATTAAATCATCACAAACATACGTCAGACACACACAAACCAAAAACATTTACAGCTACAACAAATAACAGTTTAAAAAATATTGTCTGTCCTCTATGTAAACAAAATCACTTTTTATATGGTTGCCAGACATTTCGTGACCTTGATGTGGATTCGCGACTCAAAAAAGTCAGCAAGTTTTCAGTATGCCGCAATTGTTTACGTCCAGGACATTCAGAAAATCGATGCAAACTTTCACATTGCAAATATTGTTCTCATAGGCATAATACTCTTTTACATAAAGAAACACATATAGAGACAGAAAATCCAGTTGCTTTGACAACAAATATTACTCAATTATCTAAAGGACCTCTTGTATTGCTATCCACAGCATTGGTGAAAGTGTCAGACCACCGTGGAGGACTTCACACTGCCCGCCTTCTTTTGGACAACGGAAGTACTTCACACTTTGTCACACGAGACCTCTGTGAGAAGCTGGGTCTGGTAAGGCGTAGTACGAGCTCCACTGTCAAAGGTATTAATAATCAAATTTCCTACAGTGCAGAGTCTTGCAACCTAACTATACAGTCAAGTGTTGGGGGTTATAAAGCAAACATAAATTGTTACGTCTTACCTGAGATTACCAAATCGTTACCTTCTTCGTATATTGATATTACAAACATACCTCTTCCACCAGGAATACAATTAGCAGACCCATCATTCAATAAACCTACATCAATTGACATATTGTTGGGTGCTGAGATTTTTTGGGAAGTCTTAGGTACAAACTTCATTACTCTGGGGAAACAATTACCCAAGTTACACGAAAGCAAATTAGGGTGGCTTATCACGGGTTCGATTACTAGGTCAGCTACGTCTTCTTATAAAAATGTTCCTACTTGCTGTTTTAGTCAAAACCTGGACGATCAACTCACTCGGTTTTGGGAGCTTGATTCAATATCACCCAAGCATTGTTTATCGACTGAAGAGCGTGCATGTGAGGAACATTTTTTGCAAAACACTACTCGTAATGAGGACGGTCGATTTGTAGTTTCCATACCGTTAAAAGAATCACCCAATTCATTAGGCGAGTCATACGCTCAAGCAAAATGCCGTCTTCTTTCTTTAGAGCGCAGATTCATTCGCGATACAAATTTTAAGCAACAGTATTTAGAGTTTATGCGTGAATATATTTCACTCGGTCACATGACTAAAAATACAGGTAAAGGCAGTAACCCAAGTTATTACATGCCTCATCATGGAGTGGTTAGTCAATCAAGTACGACCACGAAAATGCGCGTAGTTTTTGACGCATCTGCAGTAACATCATCTGGAAAGTCCTTCAATGACATCCAGATGGTAGGACCAGTTGTTCAAAATGATTTACTTTCTATTTTGATACGATTCCGACAGCACCGATATGTTGTTACAAGCGATGTCGAAAAAATGTATCGTTCAATTTTAGTTCAACCACAACAGCGTTCATTGCAACAAATTTTATTTCGTTTTGATTCAAATGAACCCATTAGCATCTATACCTTAAATACCGTAACATATGGAACTGCTTCTGCTCCATATCTTGCGACTAAATGCCTTACTTCGTTAGCCGATCAAAGCACAGAACCTGAAGTCAGAATCGCAATTGAAAATGATATTTATGTCGACGATTATCTCGGAGGTGGGGATACAGTCGTATTTGTCATTAATCTTTGTAAAAATATAAAACAAATTTTTAAATCGGCGCACTTTAATTTACGAAAATGGCAGTCAAACAACAAAGAAATTCTAAATTCAATTACAGAAGAATCGTTGGAAAATCATGAACTAAAATTAAACTTAAATGATAAATCGCCTTGTAAAACATTAGGTATGTTGTGGAATTCTCATTCAGATCATTTGTTATTTTCAATTGATTTACAAATTGATAATCACACAAAAATAACAAAACGTATAATTTTGTCATTAATTAGTCAAGTGTTTGACCCCATGGGTCTTATAAGTCCATGCATATTAGAGGTCAAAATAATGATCCAAAAGCTTTGGATACAGAAATTATCATGGGACGATCAGGTTCCCATTGATATAAAATCAGATTTTATGAACATTTTAAAAGCATTACCGGTTCTAAATTCACTTCGCATTCCGCGATGGGTCGCTTCGACTTCAGATTCAGTTTTAGAAATTCACACTTTCACTGACGCTTCAGAGCGTGCCTATGGGGCATGTGTATATGTCAAAAGTGTTACAAAAGAAGGAAAGGTAAGCGTTCACCTGTTGGTATCTAAAACAAAGGTTGCACCAGTAAAACCGACAACAATTCCACGTCTGGAACTCTGTGGCGCATTGTTGGGTGCAAGACTCTGCAATAAAGTACTTCAATCACTCAGGGTTAAGTTCGAGAAGTGCGTTTTTTGGACCGACTCAACAATCGTGTTGGGTTGGCTATCCACCGCGACTAACCAGTTAAGGCACTTTGTTCGAAACCGAGTCAATGAGATTCAGGATATTACTGCCGGTGGCAAGTGGAGTTACATACCGTCTAAAGAGAACCCTGCCGACCTGGCTTCTCGGGGGGTCAGGGCTGATTGCATCAGCTCGTCCGCCCTTTGGTGGTCAGGTCCTCAAATTTTACATGAAAAAGACATTCTTATTCCAAAAATACCTAATTCTAAAACAGAGATTCTTCCAGAAATTTTATTACATACAACTGCAGAGGGCACTCATTTACAAAACAACAACACAAATAATAAAATCTTACAAATAATACAAAATACATCAAATTTCATTAAATTAATCAGAAAAATTGCATTTCTAAAACGATTTATTTACAATTATTTAAATCCAAATACTAAAAATTATTCTCACTTATCAACAAATGAGTTAAAAGATGCAAGAAATACAATCATAAGAATATGTCAGCAGGAAATGTTTCCTAATGAATATTACATTTTGCAGTCAAAGGAAAGTCTCAGTAAAAAAAATAGATTGCTATCTTTGTCACCCTTTGTTGATAGTGATAACCTCATACGTGTTGGAGGGCGCCTCGATCACTCATCTTATTCGTATGACATAAAACACCCGATCCTATTATGTAGTAAACACCACATCACGAAACTTATATTTTACATGTATCATATTAATTTGTTACACGCTGGACCTCAGCTAATGTTGGCTAATATTAGGCAATGTTACTGGCCTATTGGAGGTACAAATTTGGCTAAATATACAGTTAAAAAATGTATTAAATGTTCTAGGCATAAGTCAGTAACTACTCAGCCAACAATGGGTCAGCTTCCGAAACAGAGAGTTCATTTAGAATACCCATTTCAAAACACGGGAATAGACTACGCGGGTCCAGTGATGCTTGTTGATAGAAAGGGGAGAGGTGGTAAGCTCATAAAATCTTATATTTGCGTATTTGTGTGTTTTGCCGTGAAAGCTATCCATTTGGAACTGGTTACGGATCTCACCAAAGAGACATTTTTGGCTGCTCTTCAGCGTTTCATAGCGCGACGGGGCCTTCCGGAAACTATTCATGCTGATAACGGAACCACCTTTGTAGGTGCACATAACCAAATCGAGCGAATGCTTAAAGAATCTTCTACCGAAATAACACAAAAGGGTATAAATTTTAAGTTTATTCCTCCATATGCACCCCACTTTGGGTGTGAGCGACGTCGAACAATGAAATCATTGTTTGAGCGCCGCGCTACTTAACGCGGCAAAAAAGTTAGTAAAAGAGTCGCGCTGCATTAAATAAGGACGAAGATTGCGAGAAATTTCTCCCACGGAAGCGAGTGAGCGAGACAGAAATAGAGTCTCGCTCTCTCGGCCGCTCGTGGATTGTCGGGAACGTTCGAGACGCACACGTCGCGAATATTCCATGCGATTCTCGACTTTCCGCGGGCGGTATAAAAGCGGCACGCAGCGCAGCGTATAGCATTAGTGACTTAAAAAGTGTATTGAGTAAGCGCATCCGGAAGTGTTCAAAGAAGAGTTTGAAAATAAGTGTTCAATAAGAGTTCTGAAGAGTAATAAGAAGTGTTCAAACAAGTGCGCGAATTAGAAGTGTCAAGCGTGAACTGTTTTTAAGAAATAAAAGATTTTATATTATTTAAAGTGCAGATAATTTTGTGATCGCGGATTTAGCAGATTTATAATCAGTATTAAAGTGACTTTGATTCAGTGCATTTATTTAATAATAAAATATACTGTGTTAAATAATAAATAATTGTTTATTTGTAATGATCAACGGTTCTTCAGCTTATCATTGGACGTAGTGGCATTTTCCAGCCAGCATTTACTAAGTGTCAGTTGTGTGACTAAGCGCTCGTCCACGACATATTTTTGGTCCTTCGAGCCGGATTTGGAGACGAAGAGCATGCCGAAGTCTACGTCCATTACGAAGCGTTCAAGAAGTAAAAGAAGAGCTAAAGAGTCAACTCGCGCCGCATCATATCACGAAGTTATACAGCATCGTGAAGAGGATACTTCTTCATCAACACCTGAAGAGAATCTCAACCCCCAACATAAAAGTGACGAAGTGCGGTGCATTGAAGACAATGCTCAATTATCCAAAGTTGACGGTGAACTCATACCTCAACTTCTAAATGACGAAGGGTCATTGCGGGGGAGTAGTGTCGGCATACGTTCCGATGCCATCTCCAAGAAAAGAGCAGAGGTCAACGCAAGGATTTTGGTGGCCAGAAGGGAAATGGAAGCCGCTGAAGCCAAACTTAAGATGGCGCGAACAAAATTAGAAGCTATAGAGTTGGAACTACTTGAACTTGAATCTGAACTTGTGAGTGTTCACGCCGAAGAGTGTCTCCGTGACTACGACCGACGAGTCACGCAGGAAATGATTATAGAAGAACCAGTCAAAGAAACGAGCCTCGTGCAAGAATTAGCTGAGGCGATTGCCAAGCTCAGCGAAAGGTGGAAGAGTTGTGAAAGTGTTGAGCTGCCACACTTTAACGGTGCCAGCGAAGAGTGGCTGGCATTTAAAAGGTCTTATGTAGATACTGCCAAAGACTTCAGCGCCACGCAGAACTTAGCGCGACTACGAAGAGCTTTACGAGGAAGCGCCAGAGAAGCTGTGAAGAGTCTTCTGTTCACTGCAGAAGATCCGAACGAAGTTTTGAAGGGACTAGAAGCGCGCTTCGGCAGACCTGCGGCTCTAGCATTGGCAGAACTGGAAAAGCTAAAGAGGCTTCCAAGAGTGGCAGCGGACCCAAGCGACATATGCATATTCGCCAGCCAAGTGAAGAACGCCGTCGCAACTATTAAAGCGCTTAGGAAAGAAAATTATTTATCTTCTCCGGAAACTGTGAAAACTGTTATTGACAAGATGCCATCTGTTGTGAAATTTCGCTGGTTTGACTTTTACAAGAAACATCAAGATGAAGTGTTACCAGAGTTGATACTCATCAGCAACTTCCTAGAAGAAGAAGCAGCTGTATGTGCAGACTTCGCTCCACTTGAAGAGTTCCCGGAAGCGAAGTCCAGACGCCCGCATAGAGCTCCTCATGAAGAGTTTTGGGAGCATAAGCATTGTGGACCATGGAGGAATGAAGTAAAAATAAAAGAAAACTGGAGGCGCCCCCACTTGGCTCCACCTGAAGAGTCTCCGGAACAGAAAGGCAGCGGGCCCCATAAGATGTACCACGTTCGCGTCACTCACGAAGGTTCCAGGGAAGACGCGAATATTTGTCCGGCGTGTCAAGGAAACCATTACCTGCTGCAGTGCAAGATATTTAGAGGTGCCAGCATAAGTGCGAAATGGGACATGGCAAAGAAGGAACATCTATGTTTCAAGTGCTTGAGATATAGACACTCGCGCATCACATGCCGAGCTGCCACTTGTAAGAAGTGTGGAAGATGGCATCACACAGCGCTGCACTCCGATATACCTCCAGCTAAGGTAAATGAAGAGACACAACCAGCTATAGCAAAGGAAGAGCCACCAATGACAACAGATCACCGAAGTTATGATAAGTGCCCCCCGCCGTGTTTCAGAGCTGGACGTCGTCGCATCCAAGAAGAGAGGTGCTATGCACCGCGGGGGAGATTGTGAGCGACGTCGAACAATGAAATCATTGTTTGAGCGCCGCGCTACTTAACGCGGCAAAAAAGTTAGTAAAAGAGTCGCGCTGCATTAAATAAGGACGAAGATTGCGAGAAATTTCTCCCACGGAAGCGAGTGAGCGAGACAGAAATAGAGTCTCGCTCTCTCGGCCGCTCGTGGATTGTCGGGAACGTTCGAGACGCACACGTCGCGAATATTCCATGCGATTCTCGACTTTCCGCGGGCGGTATAAAAGCGGCACGCAGCGCAGCGTATAGCATTAGTGACTTAAAAAGTGTATTGAGTAAGCGCATCCGGAAGTGTTCAAAGAAGAGTTTGAAAATAAGTGTTCAATAAGAGTTCTGAAGAGTAATAAGAAGTGTTCAAACAAGTGCAGCGAATTAGAAGTGTCAAGCGTGAACTGTTTTTATGGAATAATAGATTTTAAATTATTTAAAGTGCATATAATTTAGTGGTCGCGGATTTAGCCGATTTATAATCTGTATTGAAGTGACTTTGATTCAGTGCATTTATTTAATAATAAAATATACAGTGTTAAATAATAAATAATTGTTTATTTGTACTGATCAACGGTTCTTCAGCGTATCATTGGACGTAGTGGCATTTTCCAGCCAGCATTTACTAAGTGTCAGTTGTGTGACTAAGCGCTCGTCCACGACATTGGGGGTCTATGGGAATCTGCAGTCAAATCTGTTAAACACCTTTTGCGACGTACTCTTTCCCTTACACACTTAACTTATGAAGAAATGTCTACGTGTCTGATTCACATTGAATCTATTTTGAATTCTCGTCCCCTCACCGTCTTATCCACCGATCCTTGTGACCTTACGTGCCTTACTCCATCTCACTTCCTCATAGGACGAACACCATCAACCATACCGTGTCCACAGGTGGCCGATAATAACATAAGCCGACTGCAACGTTTTGACCGCATTCAAGCCTTAAAAGATCATTTTTGGCAGAGGTTTACCAACGAATATATCTCTCGTCTCCAGCAGAAGGTGAAATGGCAATCGTCCAAGGGCGAGGAACTCAAGGTTGGATCATTAGTCCTGGTCAAGGATAAAACCACACCTCCTCTTCTGTGGTTGCTAGGCCGCATCACAAAGGTGCACAGTGGACTCGACTCCTCAAAACGTGTGGCCGAGATCCACACGAAGAGGGGCAGCATCCTGAGAGCTTACAACAACATATGCCCATTGCCCATTAATTGACTTGAATCTACGTTTCAACGCCCGGGAGTATGTTGTGACATCACAACACATACCTGCGCGGGGGCGCTGGCATCGGCGCTCACGGCACTGGGTTTTTTCGACAGAACGAAAAAACGAATCGCCATCTTTTTTTCTAATCCTATTTACATAAGTGTTAACGTGTGAGAGCTCTGGCTCAAACAAAAATAAATTACCAGTTCTTAACCAATTATTCAGCATTTTTATTCATTAAGAATAAGTACCTACTTATCTACAGTTCAACACACAGAAACCAGCTAGCTAAACGCTACTATTTATTATTATTTAACCATTTTATCTAAAGTTTTGTAAATAATATATTTTTCATATTACATCAGGAACCAGTGTATCGGGGTAAGCATAACTACCTACTTTTTTACTCATTGTTTAGATTAAGTATTTATAACTAGGACTTTTGCTATATTTTTGTATTTTCATATTGTTACAGTTCCTTATTTCCATTATAACAAAATAAAAACAAGTCTCCTGTGAACGATACTTTTATTTCGTTTCCAATTAATTAAACGAGTGCGGCGGTTCCGACGTCCCGGCGACTGTAGTGCTGCCGGACTAGGAGCCCCGTCACACTGGCTCTCCGGCGGGGAATCGAACCCCGGTCTTCCGCGTGACAAGCGGGGATACTGACCACTATACTACCGAAGACTAAGTACTAAGTATATTTAAGTTTTTTTATGGTTATTAATAAATAATATCATATTTGACGACCTATCTGGCGTAGAGGTACGTAGCCTGCCTATTACGCAGAGGGTCCCGGGTTCGATCCCCGGACAAGACAAATATTTGTGTGCATGATGAAGATGGCTACGTGTTTTGGCCTGGGTGTTTAATATGTATACTATGTATGTATTTACAAAAAAAGTATATAAGTATGTTTATCCGTTATCCCTTATAAAACTAACTTTTGGCTTGATACAGCGCGACTCAAAAGAGTAGAAAATAATTGGGGGCGCCACTAGTCAATAACTATATTTCACTATTTCCACTTCATATTACGAAAATAACTATGTATTTATAATGAAAACGCTAAAGGTTTGACAGGAGAACTACGATCTTGAGAGTCGTCATGATTTCGTCGCTTTAAATTCAAGTTGGTTATTAGTTCCTGAATTTCTTTTGTAATTCCAACCAATGCGGCCTTATGAAAATTTATAAAAAAAATGTTTCAATATATTTTACTCACCGTTAATAGTAGTTCTTTTGCGTCGAAGACATTTCTTGAACTTGATTAAATAAGCCTCAGTGTTTGCTACCACACACGTACTAAAGTTTACCACTGAAACAAGAACATAAGGAGAACTTAACTTTATGAAAAGGTGTTTTTTTTTTTATTTCGCTGTTGATCCTAACCAAGCTTGCAGGCTAAGACAGGATCTACGGTGGAGAGAACTAGCACAGAAGGTGCCTATTCACCCTT
Organism: Chrysoteuchia culmella; assembly: GCA_910589605.1. NCBI lineage: Eukaryota > Metazoa > Arthropoda > Insecta > Lepidoptera > Crambidae > Chrysoteuchia > Chrysoteuchia culmella. Next base: position 21,023,651 of record OU342652.1, read on the forward strand.
GCTTTGAAGAGGTCGGGTTATAAGTACTCGGAAATACAGGCGCAGGGAGGGAGTTCCACTCCTTTGCTGTGCCCAATTTAAGAGATGATGAATAGCGCTTTGTGCGATGTTTAGGAATATCAACCAAGAAAGGTGCGTCTGGATGCCCGATGGAAGAAGGAGAATGGCGGTATGAGTTCATGCAGCTCCTGAGCACACTCTCCGAAGTATACTCTGTAAAAGACTGACAGGCAGGCAATTTTGCGGCGGCGGTGAGCTAGGGTGTGAAACTTGCTCTTCATCAGTTCCTTGTCGCCAATTAGCCTCTCAGCTCTTTGTTGGATCGTGTGCAGTGCGTTTTTTTTATGAACAACAGGGAGACTCTTAGCCTTCATCATACCTGATGTTAAGTATTGATAAGGCTGAAGATGGAAGCGAGTCTCTTCCGGAAACCTCGTCACTGAGGAACTGGCTATCTTATCTCTAACTTGTACTATTTGGTATTCCTCTGAGCCGTCCCAGAGGTGACTGCAATATTCCATGCAAGATCGGACTTGAGCTTCTAGAGTTGAAAGCTGTCCCGGCGTGAAATATCGCTTGACCTTATTTAGGACGCCCAGCTTTTTGGCTGCAGTTTGAGCCTTGGACATCATGCCAATAGTGGTACAGAGGTACCGGTCAAACTATAGCAGGACTCCGGCGTCCAGAGAACAATGGAATATCTATTGTGTCTCATAACCCGAGGTCTGAGAGGTTAAATTCATCATTTCTTCGATTACGGGAACAAGATAGACTTAAATAAAGCTCGGACGGATATAGAAAGGTCGGTAGACAGATAATGGAGGCTGTTGGGGTCTGAATGGAACGAATGGACTGTGGATAATTCCTGTTTTATCCCTATAGGAAATGCTCCATAAGGTTTCGAAGTGGTTGACTGACTTCTGGGTTTCGAGTTAAGTTTTAGACACTAAAGAACGTAACACCAGCAAAAAATACAACTACAGCTGTGTGTCTCGTACATAAGTGACTTAAAAAAAAATAGGTAAAATGATGATATATATTTTTTTTATCGTAAGACACAACACAACTCTGCATTGCGACATCGTACCGCAGAATTTTCCAACGAGCTGCCATAACGTCGTGGGCTGGCAGGCTGATTATCTTACGGAAACTCGGCTCAGGAGATCTAAGCACGAAACCCGTAGTTTCGGCCTCAGTTACGGACGTTTCCTACTCCGTATCATCTACGGACAGCTTACTAATTCGGAGACTCGAACTAAGAATGAATGAGAATACGTTTTGACATTGTCCCTACTCCCAATGTGTTTGTGCCGTTTGTTCAAAACTAATACATTCGAAATCAATAGAGAGTAGGCTCAATCCGTAGTTTCGGGAAACTTACGGACGGGGGTCAGTATCTTAGTTGACGGGCTTAGAGAGTAGGCCTCCTGTTTCAGTTTCGTCCTGTCATTACTCTCACGTTTTCTTACTGTATGACAGCCACAACAGCGACGAATTTGAAACTGAACCAAGTTTCCGTTAGATGTGGCTCGCTCTTAAGCAATGGTGTCGTTTTACCATTAATTTTGTTTCAAACTTGAATGCCTGTTTGTTTAGTGTGAATTCTCGATTAAATAAAAACTTTCATAAGCACGAAATCCTTTTGCCTCGAACGTTGTCTATACGAAAATTATTAAGAGGAAAGACTTGATTATTTGTTTGTTTGTTGAAAACGAATAAACTCAAACTACTGAAACTCATAAACTACTGAACGGATTTGGATGAAATTTGGTACACAGATAGTACATAGCCTGGTAATGAACATAGGATACTTTTTTCCCGATATTCCCACGGCAACGGGAACTATGCGGGTAAAACCACGAGCGGCCGCTAGTTTCATTATAAGATGAAACAAAACGTATGAAATTGTTATACAACTAGGAAATGTACTTTATTAATTTCAATGTAAATGCACCAGACCAGTGGCGGTTTGCTTATATAAAGGTTCATGTATATCTACATACATTGAGCTTTCAGACACGTGCCGTGGCAGACAAAAATAGTACATATCCTATTATACCATGTATTTATTAATGTATTCACATCACCAAACACATGCTTTGTGGTATGACTTGTTGTTAGTTTGCCTAATTTATCTAGCCTGAAGCCATAACAACAATGTTTTCAGCATTGTTGTGTTCCGGCAGTTAGAGATCTGCCGTGTTACACAACTCTAATTTATCTTGAGATAGATGAGTTACTAGAGATGAGTATGAGTTACTAGATAGAGAATTATTTGGGTATTATAATATATTTTTTTATGCTTTTTTATAAAAATATTGGATATGGCATATATACGTAACTCGTATTTTTTGTGTTTTGTAAAGGCGGCTTGCTCTATCTTTAGATAAGATGGTGCATGATGGATGCATTACAAGCATTTTTTTTATGTTGTATTGAATTTGTAATTAAGGTAAATTCTAATTCATTCATTTATATTATTGTTAAATTAAGCTTAATGGCGTTTTGGACTATTCGGTCAGCCTGTAAGTATATTGAATCGAATAAATAAATAAAAATAAATATAGCTTTAATTTTGTACTAGAAATATCGATATCGCTTTCTGGTGATACTAAGTTCTTTTATACCTACGTTGTTTTTTTATTTTGTAGGTACTAGAAATTATTATTAATCTTTAATTTATCTATAGCATTGTCTTTTAAGCGTGAGTTCTTGTTCATGTTGCCGGGAGTTACTGTGTTATGTGCGTGCCAAATCTACCGGTATCGTATGATTGTTTTTTCGTGGAAAGTCTTACCTGTATTAAGTTCTGACCAATCTTTTCTAATGGAAAACTTCAGTTACAGTGTATTTTTTAATGATTATATGTTGTTTTTTTTTATATACTGTTTAATTTTTATTTACAAGTTAGTTGTACCAACATTTAGTACTTTGATGATTACCTAGAGTATCTAAAGATAAATAAAAACAACTAAGCAAATCTCTAGTCTGTTTAGTAACAAGAGATAGCCGTTACAATAAATTGTTTTCCTTCTATGAAGCTAGTAACGGGCAGGCTCACTTGTCTCAAGATACGCGCAGTGCGTTACAGCATTTGTATGGGATTCTAAGCCGCTTCAAAACTAAAACAGGTTATAAATAGATAATAATTAATGTTACATTAACAAAAAAATACCTTTTGTAGAGATGGAGATCAGGAACGGCCTTATTAAAAAAAAGTACAAAAGTCTGTTAATTTCATCAAATATGAAAGTAGGAAATATACTTCAAAGCCATTTTCCCAAAAGTAGTATTTTTTTTTAGATAGGTGATATAGGTGTTACACGGCATACATAAGAAAGCTAGTTCCTCAGTGGTTTACACGGCAGACATAAGAAAGCTAGCTCCTCAGTGGTTGAGGATTCCGGGAGAGGCTCGTTTCCATCTTCAGCCTTATCATTGCTTAACATCAGGTATGATGTAGGCTAAGAGTCTCCCCGTCGTTTATAAAAAAAAGACACGGGCTGGCACCGGTCAACATTATCATACAGAATGTCTAGTCTGTGCCGGCACATGATTACGCGTGTCTGTAGATATAAGCGAACCATAATATGTAATTAAAGTTAACTGCTTAACTAACTGAGATAAATATGAGTAGGGACAGACAACGCGGCGTAGACTAAACCACTGGTCCTGCCCCATATCGTCTGCGGAACTGGGGCGCCAAAACCTGAGGAAAGAAATTTAAATTTAAAGTTTTACTGAAATTTAACAGTGCTATTGAAAGTGCAGTAGCAGATACACTATAAGAGCTAGCGTTGCCAGATATGGATTTAATTTTCATCTAGATTTAATTTTATTTTTCGCCAAAAATATATGTTTGTATGAAAAACAGATAATTTTTTTCTCAAAAAGTGTTTTATTTTTTGTATCTATAATTATATAATAGTAGTATATTAGTGCATTAAGTATGCAGATTAGTAAGGATTTCAAGTTGTTTATTTGTTTGTTTGTCACATTTTCACGCTAAAACTACTGGATATGGATGTAATTTGGCACAGAGATAGAAGATAGCCTGGATAAAAAAATAGGATACTTTTTAACCCGATATTTCCACGGAAATGGCGGGTTATACCGCGGGCGGCTGCCACTACAATATCATGCATGAGGAAGGTATGAGGAAAATATTCTAAACTTAAAATTCACCGACCATTGTCAAACAATAATTTGTTGTCTAATCGACCATTGTCAAACAACAATTTGTTGTCTTATCTATGGTACTGACCCAAAGCCGTCATGACATAAATCGTGAAGAGAAAGGTCCCGGAAAGGTTCCAGAACTGTCCTGGATGTAACTTGGCCCCCCGCGCCACCGCACGCAAAGTAAGCTCTCTCTCATCTTCAATTCTTTTCTCTATCGCGTTACGCCATTTTGGCGAGACTGGTGTTATCTGAAACAAAAGGGTAAGTGTTGAAAAGTATCTTTTTTGTTTTTTTTTATTAATAACGGGGAGAAGCTTAGCCTTCATCATACCTGATGTTAAGTATCGATAAGGCTGAAGATGGAAGCGAGCCTCTCCTGGAATCCTCAATCACTGAGGGACTGGCTATCTCATCTTTAACTGCCGGAACACAACAATGCTGAAAACATTGTTGTTATGGCGTCAGACTTAGATAAGATGGTGGTAGGTAGCAGTGGCGAGAGGTCAAAATATGGACCTTGTCCATATTTTTCTTAATTTCTTCTGAAAAAATTATATATGGTGGATCAGTGGGGTGGAATTTCGGAAAGGTAAGCCGATAGGAATCGGAAATGTATTGACCCCTCACCACTGGTAGCTAGCCAGTCTGATTTACAACCGTCCTACTACCAACCAAACCGAATACAATATGTACCCCCGCTGGGAATCGAACCCAGGACCTCAGACCTCAGTGGTTGTTACAGACCAGAGAGGCTAGGCGGTTAGAATTTCTATTGAGACGAATCAGTCAGAAATTTTGGCGACAGCAGAGCGATACGATAAATTCTGCCTCGCCATTTTTTGGTACAAGGTGTTGAAGACTGTAATTTGGCTTTATAAAATTTTCTCATAAAAGTCAGCCAATAAAATCAACCTATGAATAATTATAAATTCGCTTTGGCGCGGCTTTCATATAAAAACAATCAGATGTATATCGGGAACCACATAAATCCTTCTTAGCGCTTAAAATGGAGGATATCTACCGCTGTTGGCATTACGCCTTTAATTTATTAGCCATTGTACAAGTTAGACATAAAAAAAATGTTTCAATGTAGAAAAAACTCTGCGATTTGCGAATGGCTTAGGTTGTTATTGTTGAGAGAGTATGAATATACAATCAATAATGTATATTACTTACATTGTTTAAACTAATATTCTAAATCCTTCTCAGGGTTATAGTCCTACTAATATTATAAATGCGAAAGTATGTCAGTTTGTTTGTTTGGAATTCTTTCATGCTAAAAATACTTAACGGATTGTGATGAAATTTGGCACGGAGATAATAGATAGCCTGGATTAAACATATGATATTTTTCATCCCAATATTCTCACGGAAACGGGAATCACGCGGGTGCAAACGCGGGCGGCCGCTAGTCAAATATAATAACAAAGACGTGGGAAGGTGCATATTACAGTAGGTACCTACTCCAAGATAAATAATGAACTTTGGAAAACATCGGCATTTAAGGTTTTCCGTTGAGATCGTTCTTCGTTCGTAAATTCGCCATTTTTAATTTTAAGGATTAGTTCAAACATTATGGAAAATATAGAACAAAGCGGAATAAAAAGGCTCGTTACATATGAACTTTCATATTTTTTTAAAAAATTCAAACCCAAGCTAAAGCAAGTGTTTAGTTTCGAATTATGTGGAACTCTGTTTGAATCGTTCGTCTTTCGATGAAAGATCGTTTTCAACAAATCGTGCGATATTGGTAATATGTAATGTGTGTATACTGATTCTTGCTAGCCGAGCACTGAAAGCGATTTTTGTCACATCTCTCGTATAAAGTAAAATAAATTAATGTTTGTATCGCAGAACGAACTGTTTTCTATGTATTATATATAACTTCAGAACGACAGCACAAATTTGATAATTATTTTCTTGCTGTGTTCGTAATTACTAGGATAAGGAATACTCTTGACGCAATCACAATGAGATCGAGATGAATTAATGTCAAACGTCAGTAATTATGACTAAAAATAAGTAATTAAACTAATAGTAAATACTTGAAATTAGTAAATAAAGTAACTTTGTACTCTATTAATCGATTTTAGCGGCACTTAAAATCGAATCAACGTCGAAAATCAGTAATAATTATTGACATTCAATCTCGATCTCAACGCGATCCCGTCAACAGTAACCCCCCTGGACCCGTATTCACTAAGACCACTTACCGATTCCTATGTAAGACGGTGAGACTCTTAGCCTTCATCATACCTGATGTTAAGTATTGATAAGGCTGAAGATGGAAGCGAGCCTCTCCCGGAATCCTCAATCACTGAGGAGCTGGCTATCTCGCCGGAACACAACAATGCTGAAAACATTGTTGTTATGGCGTCAGACTTAGATAAGATGGTGGTAGCTAGCCAGACGGACTTACAACAAGTCCTACCACCAACCAAACCGAATACAATATGTACCCCCGCTGGGAATCGAACCCGGGACCCCTGGGTCTGATACCGGTGGTTGTACCACTAGACCACAGAGTGCGGTTAAACTGAACGGTTGCTAGTAACTAAATAAATTGGTAGGTTTCAATGTTCGAACAGATTGAATTGTACTTTGTTATACTCGTACAACATAGTGAAAGCCAATAATGATAACGATATGATACGTTCTCATAGGCCTGAGGAAAGAAAATTGATAAGAAAATACTATTGATGTGACTTATTGTCATATCGTTTCTAAGGGCCTCTGCCGATGTCAGTTGACTGCGGTCGAATTTACGACCACGGTGTCACTGTGACATGCGATCCGACCAATTTTATTGTACAACATCATATATAATAATAGAAAATATTTTTTGGGACATTTTTTTTATTAAGTGTAATTTATATGCGTTAGCGACGCATATAAATTACACTTGATCTACAATAATCTTCTTCTATTTTTATCTTTTAAGTCGGTTAATAATACTAAGATGAAGATAGAATCTTTCGGTTCTTCTAAACCATCTTCTGTTTTGTTTTCTATTACAAAAGAAGATACTTTCTTTATTTTTATATGCCATTCTCACGCGCCTTGTAAGTTCTGAGGCCTTACACTTGAAGGGATCGCGTTGAGATCTAGATTGAATTAATGCCAAAAGTCAGTAATTATGACTTGTAACAAGTAAATAATACTTGAAATTAGTGAATAAAGTAATTTTGTACTCTAGAAATCCTTTGTAGCACCAAAGCACCAATCAAAATCGAATCAACTCGAGAATCAACAATACCTAATAATTGAGATGTTGATCTTATCCCGATTTCGGTCGCAATCCCGTCATGAGTAAGAGGTGTCTCACCTACTTAACTGTTTATTTACTGTTACTACCTATACTGTTTAGTGTTTGGCAACGACATGTTCCTTTGTAAATGTTGTTGCTTCTGTTAAAGCTGATAAGTTTCTTGCCGTTCTTCTTAACAGTTAAAAGATGTCCTGAATGGCTGGTAGGAAAAAAAAATGGACGATTCGTAAGCACTTATCTATAAGTCTCCATGATCAGCCTGTGGACGTCCACTGCTGGACATAAGCCTCTCCTAGCTCACGCCTATTGTGGCGTTCATAGGAGGCTATTAGCCTACTGCTACCGCGCTGGCCAGACGGGTTGGTAGAGGGTTTGTTTCAAGTTTTCCTTCTCTCGCACAGGTGTTCAATGCGTCGAGTCTCTTAGTCGACTCTTACGACATCCCAGGCATGTAAGGGAGTGGTGACACTTGTATTCTTAGGCCGTCACCACACGGCACATCCCTATAAGTCTATTTCAATAAAAATCTTTGACTTTGACTTTGACTATACAATTTCGAACGAGCGATTACAAATAGGTCCCTTGCTCTCTTCAATTTTATAGCCGATTTTCTGACAGAGTGCACAGTCGCTCCCTCTAGCGAGACAAAAGACGAACATTACAAGTTGTAATTAACTTTAAATTAGAGTTATTTGCTTCTGTATTGCAGTTGCAGTATGTTGAAGACAGTTAATTATTGTGGGCTAGGAAGTTTATGACGTTAACTATAGTCTTTTTCAGCTAGGAGGATTCCTGTGAAGCGTAGAATACCAGCGTTGCTGTGACACTTTTAGTTCATGGCAACACAAAGCTCAGGCAAGACCTAATTTGACCATTGATGTAATTTGTTTTGTATTTTTCATATTTTTGTTTTGTTTGTAATTGTGTCTTTGGTTAATAAAATCTTTGTATCTCTCTCTCTCTGAAGTTTCAAGTTTGACAGTTCTAGAGATGTCCCATATTGAAATCTTTCGATTTTTTTCTAAGAGTTAATATATCTGCTTTTGGAGAAATTGCAATATATTTTACTATTTTCCGCGGGGCTATCTTTGCAGCAGCAACGAGACAGCAGAAATCACGCGATAATTGCCTAACGTCACGTATCAACAGTGGGGCCTCTACCGAACAAATTAATGATGAACTACAATGTACATTCATTTAGTTCCTGTTATTACTACCAAATTGTTTTTGGCACTAGCGTCATAGCAACTCGCGGCGTCTCACTCTCGCACCTAGGTAGGTGCGCGAGAGAGTGAGACGCCGCTATGCGAACGAACCATCAGCGAGCGATTCGCCAGCAATCACATACGTAATACCATTTTTATTTTGACGTTCCGGACAGCGATCGCGCGATATCTGCGCTATAATTGCTAATTTTAAGGTAAAAGCCCCGCCGGCCACGTGGAATCCGGTTATATAGCGTAACTTATATCATCCCACGTATGACTTTCTGCGATTTTCTGCGATTTCCTGCAGATTTTCTGCGATATGACGTTTATGCTTTCTGCTGTTATGCATATTAAAATTATGACATAAAAAGTTCTGCGATAGAAGGTAGAACCATACTAGAAGTGCACAGTTTTCCCGGCCTCCACTGTACCCGTGTGTAGTGTTGTGTCACGGGTCATTAGTCAACCCCTGAATTGCAGCGGCCGTATTGACCGTGACGGCTGACATCACCGGTTAATAATTTACCCTTTCCTCGACGTCCTTTGACATTATAACGGTTGGAGAAATTACCAATCGAAATATAGATACGAAAATAAATGTTACCATTAACGATACAATTTTAAATCTTTTATATAATTATGATATTATAATATTGTACCGACTTATTTTACGACTTCACCGGGTTGGTTACAAAACTAAAACATTTCTTGACAGATAATTTCAAAAGATCTCTCCAAACCAGAAAATTTGGTTCAACCGAAACTTTTATCAGGAAACATTAAAAAGAGAGATTACTAATTAGAAAAAAAGATTTGGTTTTAAACAAACAAAATAACTGCTATTTGCATCAGAAGTTACCCAGTTACCCAGAAATACTCTAACTAGTAGGCGAGTTACAATAGATCTTTTAGGTCGCAGAATGACTACATTTCTCAGGGGAGCTGCATAACCCCTATATACCACTAATAATAATAATAATGGCAATTAAGGCGGTACCCCCACCGAAAGTGGCGCCTCGTTGAATTTAATTTAATATCGTAATTCTAATACACAATTTTAATAAAACTAAACGTGGAATTTTTAGAGCCCATTGTCTAGTATTTTTAGACGGATCATTACATTCCCTCGTAGTCACTGCTAGAAGTAGATAGCAAAACTGCTAAAAGTGACCGTTTTTGACACATTTGCTATCTACTTCTACGAATGACTATGACGAGATGTAGCGATACCTTCTAAAAATACAAGACAATGGGCTCTAAAAATTCAACGTTTAGTTTTATTAAAATTGTGAATTAGAAACGATATTAAATAAAATTCAACGCGGCGCCACTTTCGGTGGGGGTACCGCCTTAACGAAGACGGCCTACACAAATCTTCTATCTATCTCCTATATTAATAAAACAATCGTTATTCGACTGACAGACAACGCAAATTTTGCATACAGGATCCTTTAACGATGTGGGCGAGCACTAAGAAAGGATTTTTTGATATTCCTACGGGATAGGAAATAAAACGGGATTGTATTGTAACCTCATTACTCGCGGACGAAGTTGCGGGCAGAAGGCTAGTGTAGAAATCAAATAGATTTTCTAAAATAATCCACTGATGAACAACTGAAGCCGGACAGTTGATTTAGTTCTAATACTTCATCAGACGAAATTTAGTCTACGAATTGTTTTTTTAGGATTTGGCTCAGATTACATTTTTCCAGCAAAAGTGATAATGAATCCTTATATTTGTAGAGATCCTATGTTTATTTTCATAGGATGCTCATGTGGACTCAATCTAAAAACAATAAGAAGAAAAGGAACGTTCATAATATTTGTTTTAGTGATTAATATCATACTGCAATAAAATGTCTAGACGGTTCTATTAATACAGGTTTTCATAGATTGTGAAGTTGACCAATAAAAACTCATTTCTTTTCTTATGGCTTTCCTGTCATACTTGTTTTTAATAACATTTTAATGATATTACTAGAATATCGTATGATTTAATTTTTTGTTTTGACGATGCTATTTTATATTAGTAGTTTCCAAATTTATCCTGTCTGAGGAAATTGGAACTAGAAACCCACCAATCCACATAGGGCTGGCGGAGTGGGTCATGACCCATTCCCCCTTATCTATCCATAAGAAGGCCATTGTGCCCCAGCAGTGGGGACATTAAAAATGGCTGATGTCGAGGAAATTGCAGCTAGTACCTAGTTTTTTTTTCTAGTAGTTTTATGATATAACTAGTTTCCGCCCGCGGTTCCAAACGCGAAGTTCCCGTTTCCGTAGGAATATCAGGACGAAAAGTTAGTCCATCACTTGCAGTCCCTGCATACCAAATTTCATCCAAATCCGTTAAGTAGTTTTTTTGCGTGAAAGGGCAAAAACAAACAAATAATCAAACAAACTGTACTAGGTACTAGGTACTTTCACATTTTTATTATTAGTATAAGTATATCAGTCACTATCGTTTCCGAACATCTTAGACCCAACCAATGCCAAATATGGCGTCGGTACTGGAGATCTGACTAGGGGAGTGACATTTATATATTGATTTCACTCTTAAGCTTCAGCATGCTCTGCTGCTCTTTGACATTAATTTAATCTCGATCTCAATGCGATCGCGTCAAGAGTAAGGGTGCTGGCTAGGGGAGCGATATTTATATTCATTTCACTTTCCAGCTGCAGCATGCTCTGCTGCTCCTTGACATTAATTTAATCCCGATCTCAATGCGATCGCGTTAAGAATTAGACTGCTGGCTAGAGGAGTGATATTTATATTCATTTCACTCTCCAGCTGCAGCATGCTCTGCTGCTCTTTAACATTAATTATATCTCGATCTCAATGCGATCGCGTCAAGAGTAAGGGTGCATTTCACTCTCCAGCTGCAACATGGTCTGCTGCTCTTTGATATTAATTTAATCTCGATCTCAATGCGATCGCGTTAAGAGAGTGCTGGCTAGGGGAGTGATATTTATATTCATTTCACTCTCCAGCTGCAGCATGCTCTGCTGCTCTTTAACATTAATTATATCTCGATCTCAATGCGATCGCGTCAAGAGTAAGGGTGCATTTCACTCTCCAGCTGCAGCATGCTCTGCTGCTCTTTGACATTAATTTAATCTCGATCTTAATGCGATCGCGTTAAGATTTAGAGTTCTGGCTATGGGAGTGATATTTATATTAATTTCACTGTCAAGCTGCAGCATGCTCTGCTGCTTTTTGACATTAGACTTTGAAAAATGGTATGTGTTCTCGCAATGGTATGTGTTCCCGCCAGGGGCGTGACGTACTAACTCATTCTCTCATTCACGCGTTCGAACCGCGACGGAACGGTGGCGTGGACGCCATTGTACAAGAGTGTATAGTATTGCTTTGACCCGTGCACGCGACGTATACTCAATTACGTTCTACTACCTTTCTCAAGATATCTCTCTCTCTACTATCCCGGCCGGTGACTAAGTGTATTTAGCGTGGGTGAAATCCCCATCAGTGCGTGAGTGACATTCTTCAGATCAGTGCGCGTTTTCGTCAGCTTATCAATTCCGAATCTCAACCAGCTCATACACATCTCATTAAACGATCAAAGAACCGTGTGCCTACCAGCACATTGACGAGTTCTCCGTCCCATCATATCACGAAAGAGATTTTAATGAAGAAAACATATTAAATTTTGCAGCTATGTCGATTCTCTTACATTTAACGATGTACTAGAGCAATCAGATACGATAAAGCCTTTCTACCTTTCATGCAATATTAACTCTATTGTTCAATCAATGTTTTCCAATGGTTAGAAAATAAAAAATTTTAATGGCTAACAAAGGGATTGAAGAAAAGCTGTTTAATTAAACGTAAACTCTATAAAAAAAATATTTACTCAACAAAAAATCAAAAATTGATTAATAAAATAAAATATCAGAAATACTCAAAACTATTGCATAAATGTACCATTACAGTACAAATAAGAAAGGATATATTCATTCATTGTTAAGCACAAAATAATAAAAATGGAACAATTTGGCTTTCAAATTGGCAAATCAACAACACTCGGTTGTTTTTCGTTGATAAAAGCTGTAACAGAGGCTATTAATAATAATGAACTGACTGTAGCCTTGTTATTAGACATGTCAAAAGCTTTTGACTGCGTTAACCATGACATTCTACTAAAAAAACTTGACGACTATGGTATGAGAGGAACCGCACATAAATGGCTTGAAAGCTACCTAGCAAATAGACAACAGTGTACTGAAATTACTAAAATTGAAAAACAGACTAAAATAACGGGCAGATCACAATATCGTACAATAAAAAATGGCGTACCACAGGGCAGTATTTTGGGGCCTCTGCTGTTTATATTGTATATAAATGATCTACCTGAGATCACAGACAATCCTTGCTTTTTATTTGCCGATAACTGAACGTTACTATTCCATAGTAAAGGTATTTACAAATTAGAATTAGACATAAATAACACACTAAGTGACATAATCGGTTGGATGAATAAAAATAATTTAAAAATTAACATAAATAAGACTAAAGCATTACATTTTCACAGAAATAAAGCAAAAAGAATTAATATAAATATACAATATAGCAATAATAATATTGACTTGGTAAAATCTGCCAAATTCTTAGGTATAACTCTGGATGAACACTGTAGCTAGAAATTTCACATTGACGCTGTTTGTAAAAAGATAAATAAAATCGTGTATGCTTTAAGAAATCAGAAAGGTCACAACATTTCAAATTGCTTTACAAACCTACTTTGGATTCGTATCCTCAGTATTGGGATATGGCGTGTTAATGTGGGGTAACAGTGTGGACTTTGAAAGGGCATTTAAAGCGCAAAAAAAATGTATCCGGGCACTATGTGGAATAAGTAGTAGAGTTTCTTGTAAGCCTTTGTTTAAACAACACAAAATATTGACACTTCCCTGTATTACATTGCTGAATTATGTTTGTTAGTGAAAAAGTACCCTGAATATTTTGTGTACAACTCGGAAATTAAAACTAATATAAGAAGCTGTAGGAAAAATAAAATAATAATCCCGAAATGAGGATTAACACTATTTAAAAAGAACGTGTACTTTATGGCCATACAAATATTCAATAAGCTTCCACAGGACCTTAGAGATTTACCTATGGATAAAAGCGCATTTAAAAAGTCCCTATTGAAGTGGCTATTAGAAAAAAACTTTTACTCTGTGAAAGAATATTTGAATATGTAGGCTAAAATAGTTATATTGAAGTGTAAATTTAGCTTTAAAATTTCTATTTGACTATGTTAAATTAAATAATAAATTTAAATACTATGATATTAATTATTAAGGCATATGTAAAATTAAAACTGAATTGATATTTTCATTACGATTAAATTAATTATTATCTTATCCTTTTAAATATTAATAATGAACTTGACATTTTAATGCTTAATTTTAGATGAATTATGGAAATATGTTCATTTTAAAATTAACCCCTTCCCTGTCCCATGCATCACATATGATACATAACAATTGAAAATCAATTGTTATAATTCTTGGACAGCGAACCTGTTGATAATGACACTTTTATTTTATATTACGACAATTGAATTAAATAATTTTTTGCATGCCCGGCAACTGGCAAAACATGCTGAACAATATTATACCTATTTAAGATCTGCTTATATCATACCATGTTTAAGAGCAAATAAATATTTATATTTCTATTAATCTAATCTCGATCTCAATGCGATCGCGTCAAGAGTAAGGGTGCTGGCTAGGGGAGTGGACATTTATATTCATTTCACTCTCCAGCTGCAGCATGCTCTGCCACCCCACAAGGGGTTTACAGCGTGAGGGTTGTATGTATGTAATATCTGTCCCATTGGGAACCTATTATTTTGTCCCGGAGTGTTTCCCTATGACCGGATCATTAGGCCACGCGCTGTCAAATGCACACATACATCGTTAGAGCGACTTGACCTTTTCGTAATGGATACCTTAAACTTAGTGAAGAGACTTTTCCCGTTCGAACTTACTGGGAAAATCACTAAACATTAACGGCCAGTTTCAATAATCTATCCCTAATAAGAGATAGGCGTATCTTGGTTACGTTACTTAGCAACCGCTGTTATTTCGGGTTATTTTGGGCTGAATAACAAAAATATCTAGGCAACAAAGCTGTAGTAAGCCTATCTCTTACTGTAGATAAGTTATTGAAACCGACCGTAAGTGACCAAGGTTTACATTTCAGGGTATGCATTTTTTTATTTGACTTCTCAAGTCCCGAGTTATGAGACACAATTGATATTCCATTATTCTTCGACACCGGTGTCCTGCTAGCAAATGACGGATTAAATCCTACAAATATTATAAATGCGAAAGTATGTCAGTTTGTTTGTTTATTTGTTTGTACCTCTTTCACGCAAAAAACACTTGGTGTGTAGGGACTTCAATTAGTAGACTAACACATAGGCTTTTTATCCCGATATTGCCACGGGAAAGGGAGCCACGCGGGTGAAACTGCAGGCGACCGCTAGTGGAGCTATGTAACTACTGACAAGCGACGGTTTTGCACGTGTTCAGTTGTATCAATAACTAGCGGATCCTCGCGGTTTTACCCGCGTGGTGCCCGTTCCCGTGGGAATATCGGGATAAAATATAGCCCATGTACTCGGGAGAAATGTAGCTTTCTAATGGTCTAAGAATTTTCTAAATCGGTCCAGTAGTTCCTGAGATTAGCGCGTTCAAACAAACTAATTCTTCAGCTTTACAATATTAGTATAGATTAAGAAATTAAATAAGAAAAAATATGAGTGGACCTGCTCATGAATTTTTAGGTGACAAGAGAACTCCGTTAGAAGTTTCTCATCACATTAAAAAAAAAATCTTTAACTGAAGAGTAAAACAATGAGCCATCTACAACTGCCAATCTTTGATTTAAGGTATTTAATTTAGTTTTTATTTCCATTTGCGATATAATTAAACTTTGAAATACATACAACTAACGTAGCTCCAATTTATTGTCCGACAGTTTAATCAGTGGCTGCACTCTCGGCAACAGAAAGCGTTTTTATCTTTAATTGAAACCGATAAAAGAAAATAAAAAACATATGTATTGGTTATAATTTTTTAATTTTGCATTTTACAATGCTATTTCATGTGATAAATATTAGACAAGAAAATATACTAGAAAAAAGCAACTTGTCTCATGTCGCCCTGACGGGATGCTCGACATGGATGGTCGACATTTATCATATGTTTTGGTGTTTGCTTCCATATACCAATATTCTCAAGGGATTATGTATCAATGATAGTCATTGATAGCTATTAATAATTTTAAGATTTGACGCGATACCGTATCGTGTTAAGTCCTAAAATTATTAATAGATAAGAGACATGCATTAAAAAGGGAGAAATAATTGATATTGTTTGACATGTTTATGTTTTCTACAAGTAACCTATTAGGGTAAAGTTATCTTTTTCTTATCGTATAATTAGTGGCCACCTCTAGTGTCAGAGTTTATCAGGCCGCCTTTAAGACCTCTGACTTGGCTTAACGACTGACAACAGCGCCCTCCGAAGCACGGAAGCGTTCAGTTATAATGCCGCTTTACGGTCACCAATCCGACACTTGACCGGGCTGAACGTTGCTTAACGAATGTGATCAAATACGATTTCATTAGTTATGAAAACGTGCAAAGTTGAATAGAACTCAATAAGTCAAACAGATAACGGACTTACAGAGTAAAAGTAACTAACCATTGCGGCAACTAAAATGCGCAAATGCAAGATAGAAACGGTAGGCAAGAAAGCTTTTTATTATATTAAAAACTTCTTGGTCTAGCTTCCATTTTCTAGAGTAGCTATATTTTTTACTCTGGCATCTATTAATAGGCAGAGTAAACCTAATTTCTCCACTTCGAAGAATTTCTCATTTCTCAATTTTCCAGAAATTCCAGGTGGTAAATTTTGCTATCATTTATTAGTAATCGTATCTCAATAAAGAACTGTGAAAAGAACACTACTATGGAAACACGATTGAGACACAATTATGACTAAATCATTAGCAGAATCGACCCCCAAGAAGCGTCGATTCAATTTGGGATTTGTTTCCATTCTTAATTAGGAAGAAGGGGAGCTGTCTCTTGAATTAGAAGGCTTAATGTGGAACCCGTTAATCCTCTTAGTGCTGCCATCCGTGAAAAAATTACCCGATTTTCGCACGGTAAATGACGTGTCGCGTTCTGATTAAACTTGATGAACAAAACAAATACTTGGATGTATCTGGATTTTACAATTTTGGAGTGCTTTGATAGGGTTGATTTCTCGTTAAAAAAGATAAAGTAACACAGTATTTGGTAATAACAGCTGTGTATTATCCCGGCGTAAATAAATATACTAACTTTGTACTAACTATTCTGACATTGGTGATCTTTAATTCTTGGGTTCTAAAGGTTGCGTTGTGAGTCGATAATAGATAGAAAGATAGATAGATAAAATCATTTATTCGCATCACAAACATACATGCACATAAACAAAAGAAAAGAAAAATAAAACACACAAAAACTACTTACGGACTAACAAAAATAAGCGGGCACATAGGTTCGTACTGAGACCTACCCATGAAATCAAACCATTGTTTAATTTCATAAGTACCTATATCTGTGCATGTGTGTCATAGCGATGCAAAGAGGCAAAAGCTCAGTGTTTATTTTTGCCCCGAAGGAACAAAACACAGGTTTTCAGCTTTCACCCGTAGAAAAACGCGAGAGACGCATTAACAAAATCGGACGCCCTGTTATTCATTTTAAAAGATTCTAACATTTAAATTTTGCATTTCAAATAAAATAGGTGCAACAAATAATCATAAATAAATAAAATAAAAATGCATTTATTTCAGTAATCATGTTACAGTACATTGCTGAGACTTCCCTGTAAGTTATCAAAAGATCATGTATTGGGAATGACCCGCTTCTTCCCTAGTGGATGACAGTAGATTACAAAGATGTACTTTATTGTTACATAACGTACAAAAGATAAAAAGTTAAGAAACTAAAAATACGAAGAATATAATATTTCTTCTTCTTATAGTAAGGCATGTAGTTGATGTTACACATGAGGCATAGTATATTGTGGTGAGTGAGTGTGTATGGTATATGGTGTGTGTGTATGTTTGTGTGTGCGCGTGTGTGTGTGTGTGTGTGTGTGTGTGTGTGTGTGTGTGTGTGTATGGTCCGGCAATTCTAGTTAAAATATTATCCACTTCATCATAAGTAAGTGTCTCTATCCAATAAGTCACACATTTTTTGCATAAATACACATGTAGAGGATATATTTTGAGTATTTTATTTAGTTTATTATATATATGCACTGATTGGGATGGGTATTGTCTTCTAGCAAAAGCAGTACGTACAGGAGGTAATCGAGCGACAATATCATTTCTTCTTTTGCTTTGAATTGATTCCTTAAATGATAATGATTTATGGAATTTTAGAGTCAAATTTAGTATATATAACTTACGAACAGAAAGAAGTTTGCTTATTTTGTATAGACTGTTCGTAGAGAATCTGTACGGTTTGAAGTACATGACCTTTATTAAAGACCTTTGTGCCCTTTCCAGTTCTAGAAAGTCACTTTTGATTGCACCTCCCCAGATTGGGATACAATAGGAGATTATTGATTGTACTAGGGCTATGTAAATTTTATTTAAAAGCGAGCTTGACATAACAGACCTAAGTGATTTAAACACTCAAATTAGTTTCCTGATGCGATTTATAACAGACTCCAGCTGCGAACGCCAACTGAGCCTCTGATCCATGATAATGCCAAGGTATTTCGTTTGGCTCACCTTATCTATGCAGGGACATTCACACTTATTGTATTCGGCATTTGAGCAGTTATGGATTTTAATGCACAAGTCATTACTTGGTTGTGATGAGGTGTAGGGAGCGAAACAAATGTAATTTGATTTTTGTATATTTAAGGTTAAAAGGTTTTCCCTCAGCCAATTCGACACACGAAACAAACCAAGCGTAGCCATACCGTGTACAGAACTCCATGTTTTGGCAGTAAAAACGATGGCAGTGTCGTCCGCATACGAGAGTATCTTCCCCCGACGTTCTGCAAATTACATAATTCGTTTATATAAATTAAAAAGAGAGTCGGGCCAAGGACACTCCCCTGCGGAACGCCATATTTAACTGTTTCTTCATCACTGATGAATCCGTCTATTTTTACAGCTTGTGTTCTATCACGGAGGTAGCTAGTAAAAAGAGAGAGTGCATTACCTCTAATCCCTATTCTCTCTAGTCTGTTTACAAGAACGGGGACTGAAATCGTGTCGAAAGCCTTTTTCAGATCAAAAAATATGGTAAGGCATTTATTTCCTTTGTCAACTTCCTCAGCTATAATAGTTGTCAAGTCTAAGATTGTGTCTTGAGTAGAAATTCCTTTACGAAAACCATATTGAAATTTAGATAAAATATTATATTTATTTAGATAATTAATCAGTCTTATATTAATAAGTTTCTCAATTATTTTTGAAATAGTTGTTAAGACAGAGATTGGTCTGTAATTGCTCATGTCTGATTTGTCTCCGTTCTTGTAAACAGGTGTAACTATAGATCGTTTAAGGGCACTAGGAAAGACTCCAGTACTAAAACAGAGATTAGCCAATCTACAAATGTGAGGAACAACAATGTCTCTAGCACGCTTCAGGAATTTGGTACTTATTCCATCCCAGCCAGATGCACTGCAAAATAGGTGCAGCAAATAATCATAAATAATTAAATAATTTTAAAAACAAATAATGATGACCGATTAGCATAATATAAATAAAATATATTATCATGCCTTGAATAAATAAGTTGAAAGTGAGTCTAAAACCTAATAAATCATAAAATTAATATCAGTTCAAAATTCTATTAAATTAATAATATGCAAAAATTCAATCTAATTAAAATTAAACTAAAATTCCATCGTTCGTCGATGCAAACCAAAACACATTTTGTTCAGATAGACAAAGAGAAGCTTGCTCAGCTGAAGTGGCGTAGGCGGGACACATATACCTAAAAATTCTGACAGGTTAAGTGTAGTCATTAAAAAAATCGTCCCGCCAAAACCGGAATGTATTTGAACGAATTTGAGTTACATAAAAACAAAAAACAATTTTAAGGTTTCAATTTGAAAAACTAGGACTTAAAAAAATTACTTATAGTTTTAAAATAGTAATCAGATTTTTTAGTATCAAATTATCGAAGTTACAACAATCAGTAAGGAAAATATTTTCCTTTCACTGGAATTCCTGACCACTAGATTACCCTGATGCATAAGTTACAAATCTTTGGTACGAAATTCATAAGTAAATATTTTTGTTGTTTGTTATATGTAAACTGTAAATATTATTGTTTTTCGTTGGTGTATTTTATTTAAAATCATTTCCACTTTGTGTAACTAGTAGAACAGTAAGAAGCTAAACCAGACATATTTTTTTTTTACATATTTGTTATGAAATTTATGTTCTTTTACTCTTTTTTGCATTTAGCCTTTTAAAATAAAACAAAACAAACACTATTTAATAATATAATTTTCATATTTTTATAGTTATTCTTTGTTTATTGATATCGTACCAAGCGTACCAAGCGCTTTGCTGACACATTTCTTATGCGAACCGCTAAAGAATGGAATCCGCTGCCTGCTCTTGTGTTCCCCGTTTCCTACAACCTTGGCCTCTTCAAGGCGAGAGTGGAGAGTAAATAGGCATTTCCTGGGCAAGCATGAAACACCTAAGACCTCATCCTGTTTGTTAAGCACGATGGTGGTAAAATGCCTGCCCAGTTATTACCAAAAAAAAAACATATATTACATAAAAACGTTCATTACGATATACGATATAATAGACGATAGCTGTCAGTATTCCGTCGAATTATAAATCAGATTATACGAGTAGAAACGATGGCCGGTGGCGCGGAAAGGTTCTAGAATAGCGTCTGCGCACCGGACGACTCTCCGTTCAGTAGTTTTTGCGTGATAGTGTGACAAACATCCATCCATCCTCACTTTTGCACTAATAATATTAGACTAAAGTGTGATTTATGACTTTGTAATTTTTGCATTTTTCAATGCTGTTTTTATACTTATGGTAAATTTTAAATAGAAAAACATTGGAAAAAATTTACTCGGCCACAAGTGAATTCTCAGACGGGAATCGAACCCGCGAAATTTGGAAATCCCGTCCAATGCTCTAACCGCTGAGCTACCGAGACTTGCGAACCACCGTCGAAATTCTCCAATACTTTTATATTTTTAATACGCTGTAGGCCAGCGTTGTTACATCAATGCTAGGAATCTCCTTGCATTCGAAAGAAACAACTTTTCAGGTGTTTAACGATCGATTAAGATGCAACTGCCAATAATTTATAATTTTGTAATTTTTGCATTTTTCAATGCTATTTTTATACTTATGGTAAATTTTAAATAGAAAAATATTGGAAAAAATTAACTCGGCCACAAGTGAATTCTCAGACGGGAATCGAATCCGCGACTTTAAACACCCACAAATAGGCATGTTCATGCACACAAATATTTGTCTTGTCTGGGGATCGAAACCCGGGACCTCTGGCGCAGAAGGTGGCTTTAGTACCCCTGCGCCAAACAGGTCGTCAAATCTTAAAATATATTTGATCCATTTTCAGAATTTATATTAAGAAGGAGCTCGCTTAGAATTTGAAGATCGTTCCAATCAGTTGAATACCTACTTCATAATTGTTTTCCTTACGTTCCCGACAGACATATTGCACGGTAATTTGCATGGAAACATTTCGCGTGGCATCTGTGTCGTTTTTCAACTGACGAGGAGCTTCTCTGTATTAACGTTTTGTTACCCTTTGCACGCTTACAAATTGAATTCCGTCGCAATGTCAGTATTTTTTATTTTACAGAATCGAGAACTTTTTGTTTGATTTTTTTCGGGGTTAAAATGTTCCGAGAATAGCCAGGTACTGTTTTCTTTATTTTTATCTTATAATTTGGGACATTAAACAGTTATATGCTAAGTAATCTATACTAATATTATAAAGCTGAAGAGTTTGTTTGTTTGAACGCGCTAATCTCAGGAACTACTGGACCGATTTAGAAAATTCTTAGACCATTATAAAGCTACATTTCTTCCGAGTGACATAGGCTATATTTTATCCCGATATTCCCACGGGAACGGGCACCACGCGGGTAAAACCGCGAGGATCCGCTAGTATCAACTAAAATTAAACTACAAACATTATGTAAGCATATAACCCACACCAATGTCCTCGAAATAGGACCATATCTGAAGACCTTTTCTTAGAAGCAGCTAAAACAGTTTGTTTTGCTCGTAATTTCAAAGAGAATTTAACAATAAAAAATATTTCTGAGAAGTTGATAAATATATTAATCTATTTATAACTTTTTAATTTTGCATTTTACAATGCTATTTTATGTACTATGCCACGCGGCTGTGAGTTGGACGGCGTGTTTTTGTTATAGCATAAGATTTTATATTTAACGGTTTCTTGTTTTTCTACTAATTTGTAAATATTTAATAAATATTCTACCCTTTTATGTGATAAATATTAAACAAGAAAATGTACTAGAAAAAAGCAACTTGTGTTGTTGATACTTTTTCTAGTATATTTCTTGTTAATATTTATCATATTAATCTATATAATAATATTTTCAGATTATTTCCGCTTGACGAAGGGAATAAAGCGAAATATTATAATACAAGAATGCGACACGCGTTACCCAAGAATGTTGTCCCAAATGCTTAACCTAAAATCAGAGCCCAGAGACGCTACCATTAGCTAACAACGCAATACTTAAGTCATGTTGAGACTGCGCCGACAATAAAGCGGAAAATAAATCAGTTACGGTTAATAACTAACCTTATCAATACTTAACATCAGGTATGATGAAGGCTAAGAGTCTCCCCGTCTTTCATAAAAAAATCATGATATTAATGAAAAAGGTTTACTTTCACAGTAAAAAATTACATAGAACCGTTATTACCACGGATTATGTGTCTACAATGTTTGCGACGGCAAAATTTGAAATAGAGCACAGGTTTTTTTTACCGAGCATAGAAAAAAGTTTCTTAACCATAACAGTCGCAGGTTGAACGCGCTAACTGTAATGATTTCGTTTGAAAAGTTGCGTAAACAATACAAAAACGTGTGTTAGCGTTTACAGGATTTTGTATATTTTTCCATATAAATATTATGTGAAAACATTTTACTTAGTGGCTAATATGTAATCTAAAAGTTTTGCGTCTTACATTTACGTTATATGGTCTAAAATATTAAATAAAGGTAATTTTCCGGGTTGTTATGATGTAACTATAAATTTACGATTTTCGCAATTTTTCCTTTATCTGTACTATAAGACGTTACTTCGTACCAAATTTCAAGATTCTAAGTTCACGGAAAGTACCCTGTAGGTTTTGATTCCTGTGCGAGTTTCGAAAATTTGCGGTATACGGCTGTATCTTTTGATTGCTTTGGCTTAGAAGTTTGATTTTTTCACAGCTCCAAGGGACAGTAGACCTGAGTATTAGATATAAATTTCAGTTTGATACCTCCACGCGTTCCTGAGAAAAACGGTCTTGACAGACGCACGGAAAGACGGACGGACAACGAAGTGATCCTATAAGGGTTCCGTTTTTCCCTTTTGAGGTACGGAACCCTAAAAATAAACAAAAAAAAGGCGTGCTACCTCACTATTGTTTCCGGACTACATCTTAAGCCCAACCATTCCCAAATGTGGTGTCGTTGAGATGTCTTTATGAGTGATGTTTTTACATTTTACTCTTTGATGTACCTTTGATGCTTTGTCAACATCGCAAGGGATTTATGGCGTCAGTGTATGTATGTATGTACACATGCCATCTCACTTACAATATTAATCCAACATTGCCGATCGTGGTAAGGCCCCAGATTCGAAGTAGGTATGTGCTCTGGTAATGCGGGGGCGGGCCTCGACCGATACCTTTGTGCAAAAAGTTTACATAAACCAGATAAGTAGGTATGAAGCTGGGCTTTATGAAAAAACACGGCTATTTTCAGGCGAAAGACGACAGATTACTAAATTAGTTACTTTGTAAGACGCCCACTGCTGGGTTGTAGCGGTATTCCGATATTAGATCAAAGCCTGACTGGCATATATATTTTTTTTATTTTAAAGAAAGAAAATTAATTATTACAGGGGTTCTATTTTTGATTCACTCGTCTCGCGTCGAGCGCTTAGTTTTTGCTGATTTTCGTTTGACATTTGAATTTCCATATTTTGAATTACTCGACTCAACGAGTGCCCCCACCCACTTATTGCAGTGACTCAACGTCGGGTTTTCAGTGGAGTAATTTGACAGCTGCCAAATGTAATTTTCTAAAAATCATGCTGCCTTTTATTGTAGCTTTAGTGTTAATATTGGATTTGTGTACGTGAATGGAATCAATATTACTGATCTGAGCAAATCATTACGGAAAATAGTTTAAAGAAAAATTTCTTTTGTAAAGTGAGTTTCACCCGAGTTCTTTTCGTAATAACACGTGTTGTGAGTATGGGTGTCAAACTATGGATGCAAGTCAGCTACAATTACAAAAAAAAAGAAAAAGAAATATAAATATGTATTTGATAGAATCAGGCGTTACTTGGCGGAAATCCATATCTTAGTAGAACACGAAAAATATGTCGCGTAATTCCGCAAGAAAAAATGCAGATGCAGCCCAGTAACACACCTTGCACCTTCACCGACTACTCTACACGTGTTTCGCCCACACTCGGAGCATCCTCAGGAGTTGTTAGACCGTGCCAATCTCAGCACCGAGTGAGTAAAATGGCCCCAAACAGCCGTATTTAATGCTTCCCAGTCCCCCCCCCCCTCCCCGCCCCCAGTGTGACGCATCGCGA
Organism: Chrysoteuchia culmella; assembly: GCA_910589605.1. Taxonomy (NCBI): domain Eukaryota; kingdom Metazoa; phylum Arthropoda; class Insecta; order Lepidoptera; family Crambidae; genus Chrysoteuchia; species Chrysoteuchia culmella. The sequence continues at coordinate 21,048,224 of OU342652.1, forward strand.
CAATAAAAGTTTACAACTGAACGTGTTGGAACAATTAGAAATTATCAAACATAATGTTGATGGAGCCATACTTAACGACCAGATAAATGTTTCTTCCTCCCCACTTCTGCGTATTTGTAGACAAACAGTGATAGGCATTCATAAAAAAAAAAAAAAAAAACTTTTACATTTAATTTACATTTATTATAACATTTTCAATAATTATTACTCTGTCTCACTTTTATAGTCGCGATGCGTCACACTGGGGGCGGGGAGGGGGGGGGGGGACTGGGAAGCATTAAATACGGCTGTTTGGGGCCATTTTACTCACTCGGTGCTGAGATTGGCACGGTCTAACAACTCCTGAGGATGCTCCGTGTGTGGGCGAAACACGTGTAGAGTAGTCGGTGAAGGTGCAAGGTGTGTCACTGGGCTGCATCTGCATTTTTTCTTGCGGAATTACGCGACATATTTTTCGTGATCTACTAATATAAATATGTCAAAAAAAGGCGCAAATTATTGATAGTCAAACATTAACATTATTCTAGTTAGCTTTGGAGGCAAGGGTCATAACACTCTTTTGATCATATATATGTACTCGAGTTTCTCTTACGATGGCTTTAATGGCAACAATAGTTGTGAGGCTCCATTTTTAATTCAATCTACCGTACAATTTCTATTTAATATAAAATATATTTACTTGACATTGGCAAAATTCGCGAATTTTATCGCGAGCACACCATTAATTAAGAAAGAAGAAGAAGAAATTTTGTAAAGGGACATTGGCACCTGTCAAATTACTCTATTGAATAAAAAATCCGTCTAAGTCGCATTTGTCAACGTGATACGATACGAGCGATTTAAAAATAGAACTCTAGACTCCCAAAATAAATGACAATCGATACTGGTTTGTTGAAAAACTTTTGCTACGTTCTTTAATTTGAATATATTAAAACCTTTTTTGTTCCCGTAACGGACGAAGAAGTTATAAGTTAATTCAAAGCTAAACTCCGTGTGTGAAATACGAAATTTTTGAAATTAGTTCTGCTTCTGAACGTTGATTCGTTCCTTTGTGATGCAAACACATCGCCTACACCCGTTTGCATATGTTAATATGTCGTGTTAGAGGGCAAATGAAGTTTTAAATGAGATTTTAAATGAAGAAGAAAAAACTACTTTGATAGCATGTTGATATTCCTTTAACGCTTGGTAGTTTTTTCCGTTCTTTGATAGATAAGTATTCCAAGCAATATTTTATCGCAGAACATAGAAAAGAGAAAGAGAAATAATATTTTTAATTATACCAAAGACCACAAAATATGAAACAATTTTTTTTTAACAAAGTATAGAAAAATAAACAAACATATACAATAATCCCAAGTTATGGGCTATCCCTGCCTCAGCATGAGTTGCCATGAAACCGGGGTTGTATCAAGGCAACGCTGTTATATTTTTATGACTTAATATATGTATTAACTATGAATGTACATATATAAAAATAAAAAAAAATGACAACCTGACACTATTTCCAAATATAAGTAATGGTGTTATAATAAACCGCAAAGATTTTCTACAATGTCGTTGCATCGCAACCCAAAATACTCTCATACTATTTTATATGCTATGTTTCGAATGAAGAGTGTGAAATAATAGGTGGAGGGAGTATGCTGTCTGTTGTGATGTGCAAACCATTATTCTCACGAATTTGTAGCGCCACGACATTTTAGAAGAGCGCATAAAATATTTAAACAGTATTTGAGTTTAAGCCGGCACGGTTGCAAAGTGGACTGCCAACACTGTATTGTACAGCATCCAGGATAAAAAAGAGGAAAAGGCAATAATGAATGAAAAGACTTTCTAAATTGTTGAAGTAATTTAATCCTGGTGAGGTCGTATGTCGTCGTCCCTTTTGGGGGAGGCCTATACCCAGCAGTGGGTGTTATGTGGCTGAGAAGACGAGGTCCACAAAAATGTTCTCTCCTTAAATTAGGTTAAGGTATTCATGCTATGAATGAAAGTTACTCAATCTTTAATAAAAATATTTTTTATTTATTACATGTCACAAAGTTTACAAAGATGTTACAAGTAAGTTCAGTTCATGTGACACTCTGTAAGGGTGTCGCAATTGCAATAGGGAAAGCTTATCTATTATTTTGGAAATTATGTCATAAAACAATACAATGTAACAAGTCCATCTCACTGGAAAGGAAAAAATCTAGACAGAATCATATATCTATTTAATTCCCCTAAAAAAGTAGAAGTTGATTGGTATTTCATTTGGCTGACGTTCATTGGAAAAGAAATAGGATCATTAAGGTTTTTAAATTGTTATAGAACATAACTCAAATCTTTGAAAAATAATTATAAAAAAAGCACCAATATATAATGACCTGAAGTGTGAGAAGCTGTTGCCTGTAATAGGTTTAGAAAACCGGTTACACAGGTCACCAGGCCACCCCCGCAAACGGATACATTGTGCTCCTAATTTTATATGTTTGTAAGCCTATGTGAAGAGCTAGCAAAAACGGTATATAATAAAAATAAAAAGAGATAAAAACTTAACAGCTAAAACATTATTACGAGTATAATGCAGAATTTTGCAGTTAAGTAGTGTCTGTGTAGTGTGTACTTATGAGTGTACGTGTTTGTGTGTGTGTGTGTGTGTGTGTGTGTGTGTGTGTGTGTGTGTGTGTGTGTGTGTGTGTGTGTGTGTGTGGTGTGTGTGTTGTGTGTGATTGTGTATGTGCCAATTTAATTATAAAGCCAAGATAACCCGAGTTATATATATTTGTATATAATTTTATAAGTTTTACTTTCTTTTCTTTTCTTCTTATATATATATATATATATATATATATATATATATATATATTTATAATTTTATTTAAGAGGAATTAGGAATTTCTCAGTCGTTTGGTAGTCTTGTTTATTTAGGTAGTTAGTAACCTTTACCTAACAACTGGTCCTGGGGTGCGGAAATATATCAAGAATCCTATTTATTTTGATATCAATTTCAAAACATCAATTTATTTTCAAACCAATCTGCTTATATTTGATGTGAATTTATAAATTTTAATTCTTTATCCATTTTGGTTCGGTGTTTGTTCATAAAATTACATCATTTAAGAGACACTTACTATGGAAAAAGGTCAATCAGCAAATACCCCCACAGATTCTACTGGTTATCGGATATCCTTTGGCACAATACCGACATCGACAGCGAATGTCATTGCGACCGCGACCGTAACAGACATTCTGCTGTCGAAATAGTACCCTGAATTTCTGGCATTTGATTCAGTCAGACTGAAATTTGGAGACGGTTTGGAACTACCAACAGTTAAGATATATTTAAGCTTTTTGAACCGAAATTGTATCTGCAATATCGCTCAAATTTCTGCAACTCATCTCACGGTGGTATAGATTTGGAAGGTCTTATTTTCGATGACTTTGCCGCATAAATCTAGCTGAATTTGAGCGATGGCCTGGGTTATGTTGACTTTGAGATTATCAGTCGATTGTGGCTTATTGGTATTGATAGACCTACACAAAAAAGTCCAGTGGGGTCAAATTTAGGTGGCAAATTCACAACACCTTTGAAAAAAAATTCGTTCCCTCAAATCTTCATGCAGAATTTCCATTGTGGCGTATGTTGCATGGCACGCAGGGCCATCCTTTTATGTATCGTATTATTAGATGAAAGTAATTTTGATGACTAATCAGGCATTTAAATCTCTATAACGCGTAAAATTAATAGATCTTATCAGCAAGAAACTTATCAGCTTTGTCAGAAGTAACTTTTACCTTTCTGTGGTCTAGTGGTAACACCACCCATATCAGGGGGGCAGCCCTCAAGCATGAACACCGCTATATAACGCGATATGATATGGCGTACGATGTTGTCTTGCTTACCCCGTTAGATGTGAGCGGGAAAGCAACACGTTATCGAGTGATAATACAAGCTGCTGATGCTACACCTGTAGCATGCATGACCACCGAAACACGATATACAGGGTGGAAAAAATACGGTAGTTGGAGGTTAGTTCCTTAAATATTGAAGTCAGCAAACTTCACTCAAAAAATTTCTTTATTTACAAAAATATATGAGAAAAATTTAATCCCTGTATTTTTATGGTTTTTGACACTAAGTTACTTAAGCTAAATTGACCTTTATACTTAGGACTATCGATTAGTACAGTCGGGAAACTTCCCGTCTGACCAGTAGAGTTTTTTCAGGGATCTTAATTTTAAAAAGTAAAAGATAGATAGAAAACGTTCATTTCACAAATAATAGACCATTAAGAGGTATTTCATTTGAATGATTATGATTTATTAGATTTTAGACTCACTTTCAATTAATTTTTTCAAGGCATGATAATATATTTTATTTATATTATATTAATCGCTCAAAATTTTTTGTATTAAAAATTCTTTTATTATTTATGATTATTTGCTGCACCTATTTTATTTTATTTGAAATGCAAAATTAAAATGTTAGAATCTTTTTTAAATTAATAACAGGGCGTCCGATTTTGTTAATGCGTCTCTCGCGTTTTTCTACGGGTGAAAGCTGAAAACCAGTGTTTTGTTCCTTCGGGGCAAAAATATACGCTGAGCTTTTGCCTCTTTGCATCGCTATGACACACATGCACAGATATAGGTACTTATGAAATTAAACAATAGTTTGATTTCATGGGTAGGTCTCTATACGAACCTATGTGCCCGCTTATTTTTGTTAGTCCGTAAGTAGTTTGTTTATTTTTCTTTTCTTTTATTTTGTTTATGTGCATGTATGTTTGTGATGCGAATAAATGATTTTATCTATCTATCTAATACATTATTTCTTTAACCTTAGTACTTTCTGAGAAAACGTTTTCCAAAAAAACTCTACTGGTCAACCGGGAAATTCCCCGATTGTACCATGTAATTTTTTTTCATTTAAGCTGGTTCGATTCCCTGTGCAGTTAAGTTAATCAACAATTTTTGGTTTATTTTTGAAAATAAAGAAATGTTTCCCTTGAATAATATTTGCTTACGAATATTTAGGGTACTTACCCTCCAACTATCGTCTTTCTTTCCACCCTGTATATCGCATGATACTCATATAGCACTTTATCGACATTCAACTAGCTTTCTGGCATATAACTACAGCTAATTAACAACAACAGCTGTCGGGAACGCTTGTCACCACTTCGACACAGTCACGCAACGAGAGCCGTTTTGCGTGGCAAGTACAGTGTGCCGCGCGTCTCCAGCGTGTATGGCGACAGAACCCTGGCTAAACGCGTGCCCTACCTGCTGAACAGTTTGCCTGCTGATCTCTTGTCAAATAATACTTTTAAAGTATTTTGTAACTGTTTAAAAAGGTACTGCTTAAACCAATGTAATTGTATAACTGTTTAATACTTATTTGATTTCTGCTGTGTAGTGTCCTTAGAATAGCACTACCGTCTCATCCCGTGGATGTCGTAAAAGGCGACTAAGAGACTCAGCCTTCAGGAGATGGGCAGCAGCGTCTCCTACAAACTTGGCCATACTGCGATCGCCAACCCGCCTGCCAAGCGTGGCGATTATGGCAAACCCCCCCTTTTGGGGGAGGCATATACCCAGCAGTGGGTGTTAAGTGGCTGAGACGACGACGACGACTTATTTGATTAAGTACTTAATTGTTTTTGCTTAATTTTCTAACTCGCAGTCAAACCTCTTGTTAGGTTTTGCGAGATTATATAACCATTTTATCATTTGTAATTTTATAAAATAAATAAATAAAAATAATAATTGTCAAACTAAATATTTTGTCATTTGACATGTAAATACGTTTGGTCATGATTATATCATATCGCGTTTATACCTATGATGTTGTATAATGTTTACATAATTATTGCTCGTTCGTGACTGTACATACAATAATTTAAGTTATAGTGTGAAAACCAAACAAGCATAAATTTAACTCTCCCATGAAATATTTCGCGTAAAAGGTTTAAAACTAACCCGGCCGTTAAATGTTAGTTATAATGTTTTAATGGCCAGTTGTTTTACTATTTAAGTTTAATACGCGTGGGATTAACTGTTTATTAGGTAAACAAAGCTTTACAATAAAACCTTTTATCAAAAACTAAAAACCGTCTTGAATAAGTTATAAATAACCCTTTTGGTGTCGAGACAAGAAAAAATTAAAGTCTAATAGTACAATGTAACACCATCGATGCCTGGGCTGGCACCGAGTCTGAAAGACATTTTATTTTATTTTTTGAAGTCGGTTTTAATTAATTTTTTTTACAATTTTCAAAGTTCAGAACAATATTAAGTATCCCGTACCTAGGTAGTAATTAACACAAAAATCGGTCTATGAACTCATCTGCGTAAGCATTACGAAAATAATATTTTCAAGATTTCTTTGAAAACTACTGAACCTATTTGCAAATATTCTGATGTAAGAACGTTTGCATCATTTCAATCAGTTCAGCAGTCGTCGAATAATCAGTGAACATACATTAAACAATATACGCGACGGATTGGTAACCACCTTCTCTTTTTGAAGTCGGTTAAAAAGCAATGTACGTACACTCGAAAGCACACCTTATGTCGTAATGGTGGCGACGTGTCTCAGCCAACTTACTTCTTCTAATCCCTTTTCTCTATTCTGCGGTTCTGTCTACAATTGACCAAGCGAGCGAAGCGTTTCAGTTTCGAGATTGGCCAACAGATGCTTTTGTCCGTCTGTCAGTCTGTCTGTTCTCGTCTACAGGTCGCATTGGGGAAAATGGGGGAAGTTTGCTGTAACGTTATTTATCGACGGATTTCAACCTATGTTCCTTTGAGAGCCGCACTAAGGATTTCTTTCTACACACGATGTTGCTAAAAAAATCCAGAAGGGGTAGCGGAGGGGTGAAAAAGGGGAAAATTTGCTTGTAGTATTTTATATGGTTACATTTTTTCCTAAAAGTTATACCCACGTATACCAATCAAACTACGCAATCCTCTCGGAGAGTCTACATTTTAGAGTAGGGGTAAGTAGGCATTTACCTGCAATTTGATTTAAAGGACTTTTTGGCCTTGTATATTCATTATAATAAAGTAAGCGAGGTTTACTGTTCTCACAAGTATTAGTATATTTCGTTCGTGTGAAAAATAAACTCAGGTACGTCAAGTCGTTCCCAATTTTGTCGAAGGGCTGTCAAGTACAAAACGATTCTCAATGATGCTCCCGAATAAATCGCATTGCGTTCGATTCCGAGACGATTTAGTTGAGTATCGATATAAAATATAATTATATGCGGGTTGTATTCGACTTACTTACATATTTTTTTCTTTTTTTTGCTTCCCAAAGAGTGGGTCTTAGGATGAACATGGATAAGACGAAAATCATGTCAAATTCCCATGTCATACCCACTACAGTTCACGTTGGGAACACTCCACTCGAAGTTGTTGACCACTACGTTTACCTTGGACAGACAATCCAGTTAGGTGAGTCCAACTTTGAGAAAGAGATCTCCCGTCGAATACAACTCGGTTGGGCAGCATTCGGAAAGCTCCGTAAAATCTTCGCGTCCAACTTACCGCAGTGTCTCAAGACGAAAGTCTATGTGTGTTGCCAGTGATGACTTACGGTAGAATAAGAAAGCTTAAGGTCACCCAGCGTGCAATGGAGAGAGCTATGCTCGGCGTTTCCCTACGTGATCGAATCAGAAATGAGGAGATCCGTAGGAGAAGTAAAGTAACCGACATCGCTCGAAGGATTGCTCAGCTGAAGTGGCAGTGGGCGGGACACATAGCGAGAAGAACCGATGGCCGTTGGGGCGGAAAGGTTCTGGAATGGCGACCGCGCACAGGACGACGCTCCGTGGGTAGGCCCCCGACAAGGTGGACCGACGATCTGGATCTGACGAATGTCGCGGGAAGCCGCTGGATGCGGACAGCGCAGGACCGATCGTTGTGGAGATCCTTGGGGGAGGCATATACCCAGCAAAGGGTGTCTTGTGGTTCTGGCGACGAAATATTTTATTTTTATTTTGGGGAAATAAAACAACCTTTACGGATAACTAGCGCACAGTTTATTTACACGAGTTTAGACCTAATATTTCATGAGTTTTGAGGTTTTTTAGTTTTCCCGACGTTTCGGCACCATTTCAGCTGCCGTGGTCATGGGAATTTTGGGAATGTTACTTTACGGACTTCTTAAAAGTTTACAATTTTTTTTTTAGAAAAATACCGATTTCCTTTTTGATATGAAGAAACTGTAAGTAAGAAAAAATCTTATTTTAACCAGACAAGAAAAAAACATAGTTGGATAACTATATAGGTAAGTACCTAATTAGTTTTAAACCAGTGTAACTTAACAAACTAAATAACAAATGTTATAATTAACTATTTTGGTCCCTTATGCCTTATATCTACCACATTATTTGTAAAGTTTTTAATCATTTACACGTGAAAACCTTCACTTGTTTTGACATTACATGTAAGTATTTTATTGAGTTGTGCGTAGTTTTACTTTCAATTTACTTTAATCGATATGTCGAAGGCATATTGTTGAATGAGCCCTTTTTACAAAATGCCTAATCTGCAAAATCAGGAGCTCTTTTTTTGATTCACTCGTCTCGAGGATTCTACTGATTTTTGTGCGACGTTTGAGTTTCCCTGTTCCGTAAAAGCGACCTTGCTCGTTTATACATAGCTTCGCTTTTCGCCTGTAGTACCGCCTCCCAACGCGAGCGCGCGAGGGGCAAAGCGAAAAGCGTGCTATATCCACGCATGCAAGGTCGCTAATCGCCTACGCTTTAGCCTCGCCACTCGCGCGACGAGTGATTCAAAAATAGAGGTCCAGTCTCGATCCCGCGCGCGTCCTTTCCTCATTATCATTACTCTCTCGCTATATAAAGCTTACGGTAAGTCAAATGGCCCCTCAGTTGACCTTATTTTTTGATTGATAGCTGCTCCCAAAATCAATAAACGTTAGGCTTGATTGATTTGTGAAATTACTAAATTCCCCCCACAGTCCGCTGGAGAGACAGATCGGGATTTGATTTCCAATAATTTTTTACGATTTATTGGAGTTTTTTATTATGTCAATTTGTTAAATGCTGCGACGACGATTATCGTATCGACACGAGTTAGAAATTGTATTCGGTTGAAAACAGGATAACGTAGCTTGTTTTTTTTAACTATTTCGATTGGAAACTTCTGACAATGCACATACAGTGTACATCTTTGAAAAAAATCGAAGATCGTATTTTTTTGATTACAGGATTACCTACGCCCCTGAACGAACCGATCATTGTTTCCATCGCTTCTCAGTGTAACCTTTCCGAACCGAATAGCTTCTCTGACTCACACGAACTGGTAATAAATAGCTTGAATAAAATATTCCTCTATTAATGTTCCTATTTCGTAACAAAGATTGATATTTCCCGACGGATTAACTAGTGGCCAAACAATCTCCGGGTCGGTGCACCCTTTGTATCGGTTCTGCATGTATCAAATAACAATGTGTGACCAAAATACAACTATTTTCTCGACACCTGCAAGGAAAATCATTGTAACTCAGTTTTAGACAGTATTGAGTTTATATGATATTCTTATTAAGCAAAAATGCGGACTTTTTTACACTTATCACCGTATCTAAGTTCGTTACAATTTAAAATCTGCAGAGTGTAAAAACATTGTAAGTGGAGGTCAACTGCAGTATATAGTTTCATACAATATTAATTGTATGTCTGAGTTACAATGTCATTTTGCAAATATATGAGGACGAATTTGATTGTAACTCATCAATACATACAATAAATCATAAATTATACACATTTATGGCATCAAAATAGTACAATAGTTTAGGTCTTACCACGATTACTTAAGTGTTCAAGATCGATTGGCATTAAATTGCTAAGATTTTTTTGAACCTTTTTCATGCTCTCCTGTAAAATGCCAAAAACTGAGTTACCATGTTTTTTCTTGCAGGTGTCGTTCTAAAGCTTCACGAAATATAAAGCTTTTGAAGCTTGGTGGTACGGAGAAATTGAGAGTTCGTTTTCACCAGGTGCACCGAAAATGTAATATCATAAGGAAGGTAGGATATTTTTATGGGCTGATGGAGAAAGACTGAAAGTTTTCCAACTTACATGAATAATAATGAACAGGTATATAGTAATTACAGTTATTGTAGACAGTAATGGCGGCTGCAGATTCAGCTACAATTTGTAGCGTATCGTCTAGTCGTTAACACTTAACGAATACCACTTGGGTTACTGCAAGACTCGAGAAAGAATCAAGAGAGGACTTAGGCCACATACGCCGGTGTTGATAACGAGTTACATAATCTATTAAAGCTTTTAATGGGGCAAAACTCAACCCACTCAGCCAAAATCTGAGTACGTACAAACTCAATTCGCGCGAATTTGCGCATTTAATCGCATCCGATAGCTATGTCCACAATGTGCCCTTTTTTGTTCATAAATGGCATGCGTCACAGCGCAATCAACAGCGCAAGTGAAACATGTCTTTGATGCATGCGCTATGACAGTTGCGCGCGCGTGTTTCAATAAACTTACAGAAAATCAAATGTTCTACGTTAACGTCGCGTTCGTTGATATATTAGACGACCTGTTTGGCGCAGGGGTACTAAGCCTGCCTTCTGCGCCAGAGGTCCCGGTTCGATCCCCGGACAAGACAAATATTTGTGTGCATAAACATGTCTATTTGTCTTGGTCTGGGTGTTTAATATGTATATTATGTATGTATTTACAAAAAAAAAGTATATAAGTATGTTTATCCGTTATCTAGTAACCATAACACAAGTTCTTAATGAAACTTAACGTGGGCTAGATAATTGGTGTGTTTGTATGCAATTATTTATTTATTTATTTATTTATTCATTATTTGAATGCGCCAAACAAGGTTGAATAAAAAGATGACAGATGAAAGGGCACAGTGTGGACATAGCTTATTAGTAGCCTCTATTAAGTAATAGTTCTCATGCAATCAAGACGAGGCCTAAGTCCACATTACTGATGGCCTGCTGAATAACTAATCCATTACCGTGCACCAATTTCACCTGTTCATATATTGACCAGCAGTTAGGTGCATTATCATTAGTAGTGCAAGCAATCTGACGTTAGATTAGCCGATTCGAAGTTAAATTGTGTTTTCGTAATCACTTTGCCTAAATTCGTAAATGTCGTCATCAGCCATTTTGAATTTCCCCACTGCAGGCCACTGGCACTGGCCCTGGCCTTCCTTATAGATGGAGAATGAGAATGGGCCTTGACCCACCACGCGGGCTCAATGCGGATTGGTGGGCTTTTATGTCTGCAAATGCGTCTGAAACGGGATGTCATAATTTCATTTGTCCAGGTGAGGATCGAACACACGACCCTTTTTATTTGTACGATATAAGGGCTAATATAGATATACGATATAGCTCAGGCACTGTCGTCACTGCGACCTAAAAGTTATATTGTAACTCGGTACCTAATTAGAGTATCTCTTTTAGCCAGGAAGTCTACAAATTTCCTAGCTCTAAAAGATTTTAGTTTATTTGACCGAATTATGCCGGCACAGGTGGATACTGCGTTTGTGAATTAAGGGGCTGCAGTCACACAGTAACGGCAAACATTAGTTTCACTCAACCTCATAAGAATATCGTACCTGTTTAGTTTGAAGTGGCCAGTTAAGGTTCTTGCCTTCTTACATATGTTTATCCTGCTGAGCTCTAGAAGTTCAGCAGTTCGTTTATGCGAGTAGCTTTTGATAAGGAATTTGGCGTGTACTAATCCAACACACGACCCTTGGCAGGAGGCTGTATAACAAACCACTGCGTCTCTAGGCGAGTGGACTTACTCTTTACACTTACAAAAATCTGCATAGTGAAATTGATTGCAATCTCATCGCTATCTCAGCCACATGAAACTCACTGCTTGGTATAGGCCTTTCCCGAGGATCTCCACGACGATCGGTCCTGCGCCGACCATCCAGCGGCGTCTCGCGAACGCGCACCAGATCGTTCGGTCCACCTCCTCGGGGGCCTGTCAACGGAGCGTCATCCGGTGCGCGATTGCATCTACCTACCTCTTAAAATATAATTAAATCACAAGAAACGCCTCGAGATAATCCCTCGAGAGTTACTAAAACCTCAAAGCTAGTAATAAAGTAAAAACATTTTTTTCATACGTAACAAGTTGTCTCGAGCTCTTTTCATATGCGTAGGTTTTATTGGAATCAATAGGCAGTCGGTGACGTGAAAATATGCTACGTACCAATTTGTTCATATTGCGCAAATGAAATTTGAATAGTTTAGTGGCACCCTGGGGCTTATAAGGGGACTGCCGCGACAGATCCAAGGAGGGATTTAGCAGGAAAAGCTGGTTTGATATAACTAAAAAATTTTACGATTTTGAACAATAGTTGTTTTTGTATTGTCCAGCAATAAATATGTTATTATAACCCTTTCATTTATTTATTTATGACTTCAGACGGCCGCCAGTTAAAAACGTTCTCAAAATCTATTAAATACAGATAAACGGTATCTTAATTTTCCGTATATATATATTTTGACCTGTTTGGCGCAGGGGTACTAACCCCACCTTCTGCGCCAGAGGTCCCGGGTTCGATCCCCGGACAAGACAAATATTTGTGTGCATGAACATGTCTATTTGTCTTGGTCTGGGTGTTTAATATGTATATTATGTATGTATTTACAAAAAAAAAAAGTATATAAGTATGTTTATCCGTTATCTAGTATCCATAACACAAGTTCTTCATGATACTTAACATGGGCTAGATAATTGGTGTGATTGTATGGAAATATTTATTTATTTATTTTGATACCATTACCATTACCTTTATTAACATCAATAACTCTTTTCTGTGGCATTTTACACTTCGCATTCTTTTCCCTGTCAACTTCTCCATTCGTTATTAGGTTGTCTGAAAGAGATCGAGCGACAAGACCGCCTTTTTAACATTTTTTATTTAAGAATTTGTATGTAAATGTTTTCTGTTATGTGATGTTGAAATAAATTGTTATGTATTGTACCTTATCTCTCTTCATTGTAAAAACAATAGATAAACTATGTAAGTAATATTCTTTGATTATACCATACTAGACTATGGCAAGAAGCCACAAGCGAATTCGTGCGAATAGACCACAGAACATTAAAAGAGGTTTTCCTTGTTCTGTGGAATAAACTCTTTTGCGTCATTATTTTATAAGATGATAATAATACGAAATGGTGGTGTTATAAATCAAAACAAAGGCTTTTGAGCCCTACCATGTGTTTTTTGCACAAAATGGGCTTCCCCTTGTGCAATATTTCAATTTAAGGAATTACATTTATCAGGTTTATTTGAAGATTACTATCATGGAGATCATGGAGGCTACGAGAAAGGACCCGTACATTTTATAATGCAGTTTCATTAGAAAATACTCGTATGTGTATTGCCCTCATAATATTGAATTCTTTTTAGTTAAACTTCTATTGGTTAAGTTTAGTTAAATAGGATTTGGATAAATTTTGTCCTATAAATGAAACAAGTTTTCTAAAAAATGCTTACACTGGAAGAACTTTAAACTGTGAAGTTTTGTGTTCTAATCATCCATCATCAGCCTGTGGACGTCCACTGCTGGACATTGGCCTCTCCTAGCTCACGCCTATTGTGGCGTTCATAGGAGGCTATTAGCTTACTGCTACCGCGCTGGCCAGACGGGTTGGTAGAGGGTTTGTTTCAAGTTTTCCTTCTCTCGCACAGGTGTTCAATGCGTCGAGCCTCTTACGGTCGGTTTCAATAACTTGTCTATGGTAAGAGATAGGCTTACTAGAGCTTTGTTGCCTAGATATTTTTGTTATTCAGCCTAAAATAACCCAAAATAACAGCGGTTGCTAAGTAACGTAACTAAGGTAGGCCTACCTCTTGTTAGGGATAGATTATTGAAACTGGCCGTTAGTCGACTCTTACGACATCCCAGGCATGTAAGGGAGTGGTGACACTAGTATTCTTAGGCCGTCACCACACGGCTCACGGCTGTGTTCTAATGTGCATCCCTAATTCACTTTACTAGCTTATAGTTAGTGGTGGTAATAATTATAACGAGCCAATGGGGAGTAACAACAGGTTTTAATTAAATCGCTTGAAACTTTGTATACGCTTAAAGAGCTACTCGGAAAAAGTATAGACTTTTAGCACGGTTACAGTTGTTACAAATCTGGTAATAAAATATATATTTCTTCATACCTTTATCTAGATTCATATAGTTTCAAAAACACGATTTTATGATTTTGCCTCGACACTTTTTCCATTCGAAAAGACCTCTAAAATATACGAAAATTCAAGATTATTCTTAAATGAGGTTACTTACACTATTGGAAATTAGTTTAATAAGTGGACACCAATAATATTTAGGATCGTATAGATTTTTTTAAAAAAATCGCTGTAGTTTTTTAATACGAAGTGATTTTGTGTTTTTTTTTTTTTGCCTTATCTGCAAAATCGGTTTTCTCATTGCTATCTCTCTTCAGCATATTTTTCGAGTATCGTCTTAAACGTATAAAAACTAACTCTATTTGTTTTAATGAAATACGATAAGTAGTTTCGGATTCGGATTTCAAGATTCGCACACTTTTTGCGTGACGTCATTCTTTATTATTTCATACAAAGAAAACGATTCTCTGACCAAATCGGTCAAGCGTGAGCCGTAAGCTGCATACAAAGTGTTATAAAGTGACTTCATAAAATAAAACGCCGGCCCGAAGTTAAAAAATTAAATATCTCTAGAAATATACCACATATGGAAAAAAAAACAGTATTTTTTTATTATTCATGTACTACATGATGGCGTATAAGTCTAAAGGTTCTGTTAATACCCATTACACCAACTGACACAATAACGCTTTTAACTTTCATTGTGTTTAAAACAACGTTCTGCTATGCTATTCTGAAAATTATAAATTACTTTGAAGTGTCACCCATCAAATCATCTCACCTGACAATGATTTGGTAAAAAGGATGAAAGATAATAAGAAACGAAAGAGAAAAGGATAGATAGAATACTTTAATTTTTTTGAAGTGAAAACTTATTTAGTGGCTTTGTGCACATCAGAGTTTAAAATTTTTGGGATGGGTAAAAAATTTTAAAGTCGCGTCAGGCAGGACACGTGACCTGATCGAAAATTCGTAAGACGGAGGGAGAGTAGAGCGCCGGCGTGGCGTAGTAGAGGAAGTAGTATCCCCCTCTCTTTCTACCGGGCGGCGAAAATGTATGCCTGCTCCTGCTGTTTCGTTTAAGCTGTTTTCACTTCTGCCTGCACTCCCGGAGTGCAACCCGTTGTTTTTTTTTAATCATGTTCGACCACATTTAAAGATATTCTATCTATCCTTTTCTCACTCATTCCATATTATCGTTCATCCTTTTTATACCAAAACATTTTGAACGTCCACAACAACAACTAATCAATAGAATTGAATCGTGGTGGTTAGTGGCAGTTGGTGAATCGGAATCAGGCTAACGTATGGAAATGGAAAAAAGCAAACATTTTAAGATTAATATAAATCAACGGATTTATGACATTCATTAAAATCGAGTACAAAGGCAAAAAGGGAATTTTACGTTTATGGCAACATAAAATGTAGATTATTAATATTTTATGTGGTGGGTAAAAAAATATTTTCGGTGCGCTGAGGCGTAGATAATTTGATTTTAAAATACTTAAAAAATACCGAACTCTGTTTATTGCTTCTCATTTTAATACTCATTTTATCACGTCATAACATGTTCCAAGGTTAAGCAAAACATGATCTACTTTTACATGAGCAAAATATTTAAGGTAACATTTTGTCAAATTGTGGAAATGTGAAATGAAAGGTTTTGCCGTTGATTTTTTTTTTTATGAACGACGGGGATACTCTTAGCCTTCATCATACCTGATGTTAAGTATTGATAAGGCTGAAGATGGAAGCAAGCCTCTCCCGGAATCCTCAATCACTGAGGAACTTGCTATCTTATCTCTAACTTCCGGAACACAACAATGCTGAAAACATTGTTGTTATGGTGTCAGACTTAGATAAGATGGTGGTAATTAGCCAGGCGTACTTACAACGAGTCCTACCACCAACCAAACCGAATATATACCCAATATATACCCAATATATACCCTGGCTGGGAATCGAATCCGGGACCCCTGGGTTTGATACCGGTGGTTGTACGTTAGACCACAGAGGCGGTTTATATATAGCGATATATTATTCGGTAAAGGGCTTTTGGCAGCGATTGACAGACTGATCGGATTCGATCACGTTTTGTAAAGCAACGTTCGGTCGGCGGGGCTATTACCTATCTTTGCAACTACAACGCGACAGCAACGCGACAGCGATAAGTAAGCAACCGCACGGTTGCTATGGTTATACGTGCGAATGCTATGGTGATACAACTTTAAGCGACTTATCGCTGTCGCGGTAATAGCACCGCCGGTCAGTGGGTGACAGTAAAGTGGAATTACAACTGAGCGCTTCCGTGATTCGGAGGGCACGTTAAACCGCCGGTCCCGGCTGTTGTCATCTGATAACAGTTGTTAATAGGCGGCCTGATAAACTCTGACACCAGAGGTGGCCACTAATCCTCATACGATAAGAAGATTATTCGGTAACATTTTTGTTACATTTGTAGACTGTTAAAAACGCACAACGTTAGCTAAGGCTCGACGTGTAGAATTTTTTAACGTAAAATGCGTCTTATATCCAAAGCCATAACGCATCTAATTGGCTACAGGGAAAGGAAAACAAATCAATACTTTGAAAACTTTTCTCGCTTGTCTGAACTGAATTCTATAAATTTTAATGTTGTTATGATACATCTTCGCAAAACTTGGAAGGTAGAAAATAAGAATTTCTTGAGGAATCAAAATGGTATTCTTGCGAATTTGTGCCAGAGTGCTTAGTGTGAGTTTTCTCACCTCACTCGCTTACGCCGCAGTTTGCGAAAAGAGTTTAATTCTCAACCTTAATGTCATTGCATTAAGAGTATCTCTCAAAATTTTACTCTTACGCGATGGTAAAGTTTGGACATTTTCAAACTCGACGACGACCTCCGTGGTCTAATGGTACGTACACCGGTTTCAAGGTGTCGCCTACTCTGAGGTCCCGGGTTCGAATCCCGGTAGGGGCAAATGTTTGTATGATGAATACAAGCATTTGTACCTGAGTTATGGACGATAATATTTATTTCTACACATAAATAAATATATAAGTATAATTATTATGTATTTATATCCTTTACCCTAGTATCTCATAACACAAGCCGTACAGTGCTTAATTTAGGGCTAGGTTAATTGGCGTGAGTGTAAGAAATATTATTTATTTATTATTTAAACTCACACTAAGCCACCTCTGATAAGATAACGTTAATAACGACAAAAATCCCGAGTCAAATCGTTATAATTATGAGAAATAAAAACAAAACTGTATTTTATGATTTTTTAGTTTTTGCATTTTCAATGCTATCTTATCTGATAATTTTCTAATAGAAAAATATTCCCGTCTGAGAATAACTTGTGATTATTCTATTACAAATTATATATTTTAAGTCTGACGCCATAACAATAATGTTTTCAGCATTGTTGTGTTCCGGCAGTTAGAGATAAGATAGCCAGTTCCTCAGTGATTGGGGATTCCGGGAGACGCTCGCTTCCATCTTCAGCCTTATCAATACTTAACATCTGGGCCCTTATTCACTATGACCAATTAGCGATTCCTTGTTCAAACCACGCCAATGTCGTACTTGGTTTTGACATTTTCAAAAGTCGTTAAGGTTAAGGTAAGATGAAGGCTAAGAGCAATATTTTTTTTTATCAAAAACGGTATTGGTAATTAATGGCAAAAAACGTACATCTTAAGTTTTAGGGCTCACTGTTCATTGAAATAAAACAACTCTTACGGATTTTATGCGCACTGTTTTTCTCGGGTTAAGAACTATTTTCCGTGTTTTTTTTATTGTATTTTGGTTTTCCCGACGTTTTGGCACCTTTCAGCTTCCGTGGTCACGGGGAAAATTAGATTTTAACTCGTGAAATACAGTGCTGGTGCCTATCTTGCCCAGCGGCTGAGTCTATGTATTCAGCGGGGCAACAGCAGCGCCAGTGTTCTCGGTACTATGCCACGCGGCTGCGAGTTGGACGGCGTTTTCTTGTTATAGTTAGTATAAGGTAGTGTAGTATGTTTATATGTTTATTATTAATCAATTAACTTAGTTAATTTTATAATTATTATATAAATTGAAGACTTTCGGTAATTTGTTTATATTGATAAGGTTATTTACTTCATTAGTTTTAAAGACGTTACAGCATAGGTATTTTCATTAAATAAACGAAACGTTTGCACGTTAAAATTTTATGGTTTTTTACCACAGAACACAGGAAGTTTTTTTTTTAAATCAAAATTTGCCTGTGACCAATTGACATTTAAGTCACTGAAGTATTTCAACTAAGTAGGTACTTAAAATTGCCAATAGATAGGTATTCTTTACAATTTCGAATTTCTATCTCTTTTGAAAGACTGTTACTCTTAACGGGATCGTTGCGATCGAGATCGGTAGTCACTAATTATTACTGATTTTCGACGTTGATTTGATTTTGATGGGCGCTACAATCGATTTCTAGAGTACGATAATATTTTATTTACAAATTTAAAATTTATAGCTTAATTAGTTATTATTATTAGACTTTTGACGTTAATTCGATCTCGATCTCAATGCGTAGCGTCAAGAGGCCTTATATTGTATGAAAAATACTATATTTTTCCTACCTGCCGAAGCTCGGTGGCGAGGTCTATGACCAACTGATTCTGGTCCTTCTCGAACTGGCTGGAAACTTCGGTCTCAAAGGGTCCTGGAATGAATACAGATATAACGAGTACTTCATTGAGTTAAAAGGTACGACGCACTGGATTTTTGCCGCCGAATTTCCAACTGCCTGGGGAAATCTTTAGAGTCTTCTTCTTACGTAATTTGCTACATGTAAAAACTAGGTTAGAAGGTCGTATCGTAATAGTATAATATCGTTTAATTTAGTTCTATTAGTTCCTGGAGTAATTAACCGCCTCCGTGGTCTAGTGGTACAACCACCGGTATCAGATCCAGGGGTCCCGGGTTCGATTCCCAGAGGGGGTATTCGGTTTGGTTGGTGGTAGGACTTGTTGTAAGTCCGCCTGGCTAGCTACCACCATCTTATAAGTCTGACGCCATAACAACAATGTTTTCAGCATTGTTGTGTTCCGGCAGTTAAAGATAAGATAGCCAGTTCCTCAGTGATTGGGGATTCCGGGAGAGGCTCGCTTCCATCTTCAGTAGGTACTTCATAAAAAAAATATTATCGAAATTAGCGTTCAATATAATTATCTTTTGTTAACAAAGTTGTTTTCATCCCTTATATTCGAAAAGCGTCATTTTGTTCCTCGATAAGCGGGAGCAAAGTCCCTCTTTTCTGTATGAGAGTTTCTAGCGGACAGAAATGAGATTTGAATTTGAAACATGAATCGTTCATAGATATATTTATAGTTCATATTGGCTGAACGGCGCACAGTGATAAAAAAGAAACGAGTGAACAAAAAAAAATATATCTAGAACATTTTAACACAATGCAATAACCGATACACAAAAATGTAATAGATTTATATAAAACGTTTATATCACAAACAACACTTCGAAAAAACGATTTTCGAAAAGACTCTTCTGGTCGCACTGTGGGGCTATCACCTATCTTTGCAACAGCAATGCGAAAGCAAAAATTGCGCGACAATTGCTTTACGTATCGTATCACCATAGGTAGGGTTTTAGGTTATAACCCCGCGAGAAATTACTCGATTTTACTAGAACTTTTTGTATTGACATTATCTAAGTAGATATTAATTATCTTTATCCATCCTTTCTTAAGGACCCAGCAGCATTATCATTGAAAATAACGGTTGATTGTATAACAAATTCCGTATATAATTCGTTGTTCTATGCGTGCTTTTCAGTTTTATAGGCAGTTTTTACCTTCGAAGTAGTTGATGACGAAGACCCACGCAATGGTCCACAGTATGAGGAAGGTCGCCAGTCCCAGTTGGCACATCAGGGATCTCAGGATCACCGATGGGGCTGATTCTCCAGGAGTTTGGGCAGCAGGGTACACTCGAAGCCAGTAGTCGCGCGTCTAGAGAGTGATAAAAAATAAATAAATGGGGTCAGTGTCGTACAAGTTGCCAAATCAGCGATTTGCACCCGGATTGCGTTGCATTGCAATACTACGTAAAATGAAAACAAATATACAGAATGATACAAAAATACCCGTAAAGCCGAAATAGGGTTTAATGTTTTTTTTTTTTTATACAAACACACCAATTATCTAGCCCACGTTTTAAGAACTTGTGTTATGGTTACTAGATAACGGAGAAACATACTTATATATACTTTTTTTTTAATTGTAAATATATACATAATATACATATTAAACACCCTTGCCGGAAGGGCTATTGATTAGTAACCCACGATTTTCGTCGTGGGAGGGGGAAGGGGGGAGGGGGGGAGGGGAGGCCTTCCCCCCTGTACTATCCCCCCCCCTCGGAAATGGATAGTTTTTGAGATATGAATTTTTGAAAATTGACTAAACTTAACCTCAAAATGTACGAAAAATATAATTCTTCATAATTTGCTCATTGAAAGTAATGGGTTCCGAGCGTCTCCGGCACTGCGGGAAGTGCAGCCCCTCCACCCCTGCGTAACAAACCGCAGGCACTTCATGTTCGCCTACGCA
Organism: Chrysoteuchia culmella; assembly: GCA_910589605.1. Classification (NCBI taxonomy): domain Eukaryota; kingdom Metazoa; phylum Arthropoda; class Insecta; order Lepidoptera; family Crambidae; genus Chrysoteuchia; species Chrysoteuchia culmella. The sequence continues at coordinate 21,068,974 of OU342652.1, forward strand.
GCTTCGACTTTTCCGCTTCGTCTCACATGGTGCCTGCGATTTGTTACAGCGGGTGGGGGCTGCTCTCCCTCCGTGCCTCCGGGCTTTTATATACACTCTAGGGGTAGGGCAGACTAGTACCACGTGGTGTCGGGGTTGACTAATTCGGTTCTGTCACTAATTTTGACTTATTCAACACTATTCCGAGTTGAAAAAACTACAAATTAAATAAGTTCAGTGTGGAGACAGATGACTGACGTATTGACTTGACAATGACAGTTGGCTGACAGTATCACAAAATGGCCGTCACAGAATTGCGTTTTGTTTATAACAGCAATTTGAAAATTATGTAAAAAAATATTGTCTGTGACTATTTATATAATTTATTCTCTAGTAATTATGAATAATGTATACTTTGAAGTTAAAAAATACTGTAAAAGTATGTAAATCTGCATAAAAAAACACCACAAGGCGTTAACACAACACGTAATAAAACGCAATACACGTAAAATAGTGAATGTCAGTCGCAAAACGTCAAAAATCGAAGTATTTTTTACGATTTTCAATTAAATATTACAAAAAAACTACAAGTTTCCGAAGTCTGATATTTAGTGAATATGTGTTAAAAAATATAATCTTTCGAATGGTAAACATCTGAAATTGAAAATCGTGGGTTACTAATCAATAGCTGAGCCTAAATTTCGTGAGCAGTATGCGTATAACAATGTGATCCTCTACCAAGCGATTTGTTCCTCCACCACTTACTAAATTATACACACGAAACTCCTTTATTTACCGTTCCACCAATAACGACTTTAACAACATCGATTTATTTAATATTTCACTTTGTAACCTGAAGAAAACTTTACCATTTTTTTTTATGAATGACGAGGAGACTCTTAGCCTTCATAATATCTGATGTTATGTATTCATTAGGCTGAAGATGGAAACGAGCCTCTCCCGGAATACTCAACCACTGAGGAACTGGCTATCTTTTCTCTAACTGTCGGAACACAACAATGCTGCAAACATTGTTATTATGGCGTCAGACTTAGATAAGATGGTGGTAGCTAGCCAGGCGGACTCGCAACAAGTCCTACCACCAACCAAACCGAATACAATATGTACCCCCGCTGGGAATTGAACCCGAGACCCCTGGGTCTGATACCGGTGGTTGTTACCACTAGACCACAGAGGCGGTTAAAGCATATACTTTGGGAAATGTTAATTGATTGATTGATATTTACCTAATAATTAATCACAAAAGTTATCTTTATCATCCTTATAATCGCTTCATTGTTGTTGATTCTGAACTTGCAAAACTATCATAATTTTTATTCTATACTTAAGTATTAAACATCTTATCTAGTAAGCATTGTAAACAATATCCATATTAATGGCATTATAGGTCTATAGTTATAAAACTTGTTAACCATTAAGTAATATTATTTCCATGTATGACTGTTTGTTGCCATAAATAAAGAGGAAAAAAAATCAAACCATTTTTTTTTTCATTGATATGCAAACCCCTTTTCCATAATAACATCATAGTATTGAACCTTGCTATGCTATGCTAACTCCGGTTCCCTGACATGACAGCTTACTAGAGTTGACAATATTTTTGGCTTTGATAATTTATTATATTTTTTACGGGTTATTTTGTAACGCCGTGTATAGATTTTTTGGCCTAGCAACCCTCGCGGGTTTTGGATTAGAACACAAGAGGACAAACATACAAACTTTGATTTTTATTTATTTATATTTAGATCATCTCAAACTTGACATGTTTTCATTAGTAAACAAGTCAAAGATGGCTTAATTATGTAGTTTTCAATACTAACCAAAATCAAATATGGCTAATATAATAAAAAAAACCTGAAAGTCATTATTAAAATGTGACGTAAAGGAACATAACCACTACGTAAGCTACAAGACAGTTGATCATCTATTTTTACGTGTCAATTGACCTAACATCCGAAAAAATATTTTTATTTCTTCTTTTTTATTTTATTATAGTCTATGCCAAAAATATAAGCTCCAAAAATATGCTATAAATCCTTGTGGGGTTGAAAGTCACTTTTGATTACGGACGGAGTAACGAGACGAACCTCCCTCATCAATATTCCTTTGTAAGCAATATTAGATAGTCAAAGTCAAAGGTCGTCTCAAACCACCGAATACATAATAATTATTTGTAAGCCTTAAAGTTGGAAAAACTTAGATTTAGAATTATTTTAATAGAATAAAATTCATAGAATAGCAAGAAATTTTGTTCCAAGTGATAACAAACTGTTAGATAGGTATAGATGGATTAAGCTTCATGACTTAGGTAATTTTCTGAAGTCCAATCTATAAAAAGAAAACTCTGGTTCAGCCGAAATTTATAACGGTAAGAGAACATTAGTAGGGTCGTCCCTACTAATCTTTTCTTGCTGTTGTAAATTTGATGGACTGTTTATATATTGAGAAGAGTATACCTCCTTTTACCTTATTGATAGCCAAATTAGAGTCAGCTTGAATTGATTTGGAGTTGCCACCATTGTCTTCATCAGTAACCATATTTCTTCTTTTACTTCTCACATTGTAATTTTTATTCAATTTAACTTTGAAATCCCAATTACTTTGTCCTAAGATTCCCTTCTGTGTTTTAAAACCGCTTGGTACTGTTCTGTCAAAACCCCTTATTTTATCACTAAAAACTTCATAATCACTTTCAGTTTTCACTATTTCACGTTTGACGTGAATTCCATTGCCACATAGTTTAGTATCGCTGACATTAACAAATACTTTTTTAAAAGGTTTAACGCGCTTTGTCCTAACCTTCTTGTAGAGTGGTTGGACAAAGTTAGCGTTTTGCTTGAATTTTTCACGTAAACTTTTCATGTCTGAGTGCTCAAAAGCGCTCCTCGCCAGGGACTGATCACTGGAGCTTTGGCGGAATAGCGTGATAAAACTTTTAGTTACTGCAAGTTTGTAAAGTACCTCCTGAAAGTAATTACGAACTCAAATGTATGACCAGCCTTCCAAGACTTCCCGATATTGGCGTAACGTTGAGATCTATTTCCGATTAAATGTAATACCTAATACTGGGACTAGATAATCATAAAAAAAACAAACTAATGTCTCAACATTATTTAAAATTAGGTAAATTATTTATAAATGAAAAGAAAGCAATAAAACAGCTTTTTTATTTCCCATTTTTTTTGTTTCGGGTCCTTGCTCAAAAAACTTTGTATTTTATGGTTTTAAAATTAGTATGCCTGTTTCGTAATTTGAATTCCTAATTAAGCAATTTCGTCAATATCTTATTTAATTTGAAGACGCAATTTACGCGGCACATTTTTTAAGAAATACAAAATTTTCGTTAACATTTCGTATACATTACATTAATTGGTTAAATTATTTAATATTTAACCAATTAATGTAATCTATACGAAAATTTAACCTTAAAATATATTTTATCATAAATCTGTCATTCCTTATTACTTTCAACGTTGGAATTACGATTGCCGAAGTTTTTTTTATCTCCAGGTGTTCTGTTGGACTGATATTTGGTAACTTTTTGAGAGGAAAGAAGAAATGTGGATACGAAAATAAAATAAAAAAACATATTTTTACATTTATTGAAATGAGCGTTCAAATGTCATTCGTAATAGCAGCTGTTTTCGTAATGCAAATGAAAATCCTGATTTACTTTTGACTGTACCTTTAGCGTCGTCTCAGCCATATAACACCCACTGCTGGGTATATACCCCCCAAAATGGGAGGTTTGCCATAATCGCCACGCTTGCCAGGCGGGTTGGCGATCGCAGTATGGCCAAGTTTTTTAGGAGAAGCTACTGCCGTCTCGTGAAGGCTGAGTCCCTTAGTCGCCTTTTATGACACCCACGGGATGAGAGCTAGAGACTACACAGCTGTACCTTTATATTCTTCCCTTATTTTTATTTTAGTTATAAGTAAGTTCCAGGCTTGGTCTTTAATTAAAGACACTATGTTACTTGTCTTAAATTAAATTGATCTAAGATTGGTACCATAAAAGTACAGGTGGTACAGTGATTTTTTCTAATTTAAGCCGGTTTGATCTTTCGTTTGTCTGTTAAGGCATATGATATATAAAAAACTTTTCACTTGTTTGATAAGTTAAAAAATAGATTTGGTGCTCTCCTAAGCAAACAGGAATGGATTAGTAGGTACTAACCATTGCTAACTGGGATTTCGTAAGACTAACTAAAACTCGACTAAAAGGCTCGACGCATTGAACACCTGTGCCAGAGAAGGAAAACTTGAAACAAACCCTGTACCAATCCGTCTGGCCAGCGTGGTAGCAGTAGGCTAATAGCCTCCTATGAACGCCACAATAGGCGTGAGCTAGGAGACGGCCTATGTCCAGCAGTGGGCGTCCACAGGCTGATAATGATGATGATGATGATGATGAACCATTCACTACTGGACTATAGGTGTAAGTTAGTTTTCAAATTGATTTTTTCATGTTCAACGAACAAAATTAGCATAATTACAGTAATGATAAAAAAACAGTACCTCTCAGCCCCTCGGAGAGGCAATACTGAAAACATTATAGTTATACTGTCAGACTTAGAAAATAAAGAAGATAGATATAGACTGTGATAAGATGGTGGTAGCTAGTCACACGCACTTGTGATAAGTCCTACCACCAATCAAACCGAATACAACTGTCTCATAATCATAATCATAATCACAACATTTATTTAGTACAGGCGAAGGACATACAAGTGATATTAACATAGTACAATAAAAAAGATACTTAACAAAAAAAAAAATACTTAATTTTAAGTTACAGTATTGAATAAATTGTCCCACGGCTGCACTAAAAGGGACCTAGTTCAGCATTGTGTCAGTATTACACTGACGCTGGTTTTCAACTAGACCGCTTTTAGTTTATTGACACCTGGATGTCATATACATAAAAATGTATAAACAATAGTGCAGATGTGCGATTGTGTGTGTGGTTTTACATAGGTATGTTTGAATGAGAATGTTTGTGCGTGTATGTGTACGTGTGAATGTGTGTATTCATCTCTGTGCGTGCGTGTGAAAGAGTGTTATTATATCTGTGCGTGTATCGTTAAATGTAGGACATATCGATATTAATATTTCCCAGCTCCCGCTGCGCATCGGTAAGATGTTGTCGTAAACGTTTTCTAAAAACATATATAGAAGTACTATTCCTTATAGGGGGTGGAATGTTATTCCAGATTTTAGACGCTGCGTAGCGGAAGCTACCTCTAAACGATGGAGATCGATGTTGTTGCGTAGCTAGCTGCACCAAACACAGCCTTCTGCAATTTAGCCAGACTAGCCGATTGTACAAATAAGCAGGGTGCCCAGTCCTGATCACGCCAAAAAGTAGACTTGCTAGATGTAGTTTACGTCTAGATTTCATTTTAAGAATGTAGTGTTCATTGAGGAAGGGAGTGATATGACTACGACGCGGTATGGAGAAGCAGAAGCGAGCACAGGCATTTTGTACTCTTTGTATAAGCCTGTTGGTCCTGGCAAGCAATCGCGGTCCATAAACAATATCAGCGTAATTAAGTTTAGACAATATCAGTGATTCTGTTAGTCGAATCCTGAGGTCCTCGGATATAAAGGGCCTGATCGAATACAAAACTCTTAGCCTGTAAAAACAATTTTGAACCGTTTCAGCTATATGTTTTTCAAACCTTAGTGCGGCATCCATGTTCAAACCAAGGTTGCGCGCAACGTCTACTCTATCAATAGGTTCACTTAATATAGCAATATTTAAAGTATCCGGTAGAAGATTTTTCATCTTTTTAGTTCCAAATACCATGTACTTTGTCTTGGAGGGGTTAAGGACCAAACAATTATTATCTGCCCACATTGCAACAGCACTCAGCTCTTCATTCAGGATTTTGATAGCACTTTCGTAGTTCTCAGGAGGAAATGAGATGTAGACCTGCACATCATCGGCAAAGATGTGATACCGACACTTTTGAAAGCAATTTACAATGTCAGCACAATAAAGTATAAAAAGTATAGGGCCCAATATTGACCCCTGCGGCACACCACGTGTTACAGGTTTGAGTGCTGAGGTTTTATGGTTCCCACTATTTTGAGTTAATTTTACAAACTGTTTTCTATTAGACAGGTAACTTTGGAACCAAAGCACCGTGTTATGTTCAAAGCCGTAATATTTCATCTTGGTGATAAGCAAATCAGTATTTATAGCATCAAAAGCACGGGAAAAGTCCAACAACACGAGCACCGTGCACAAACCTTTGTCCTGATCAGCTAAGATATTATCCGTCACATCTACTAAGGCGGTAGTGGTACTGCGGCCTTTCCGAAAACCGGATTGCATATCAGGAAAAATCCCGTTGCCTTCCAGATACTCGGTCAGTTGGAGGCAGACTACCTTCTCTAAAACCTTTGATAGGCAAGGAAGGATACTGATGGGGCGAAGATCCTTTATTTGGACTAGGTTGGAGATTTTAGGTAACGGCAAGACAGTAGAAATTTTCCAGACATCTGGAAAGACGGACGACTCAATTGACTTATTAATAATTCCGGTGATAAATTCAAGTGTGTGCGGTAAAGTCAAGAATAAGGTTTTAAGCGATATACCGTCATACCCTTCTGCATTCGACTTTAGTTTAGATAATAACCGCGATATTACGTCGCCACTGACTTGCTCAATATTAAAAGTCGCGTCGCCATACCGATTCGATTCGAAAAAGGCAATGTAAGTGTTGTTAGCTACTAAGTTGCCAGGTACGTTTAAAAAATGGCTATTAATTACGTCAGGGTCACTAAAATCAGAAGGCAACTCCCTTTTTATTAAAAGGAATAAGCGTATTATGTAAATTCCGCCAAAGTAGTTTCGGGTTATTGATTTTTTCATCAATGTTATGACGAAAATAGCATTTTTTTTCTTGAACCAGCGAGGCGATTACCAATCCTTTATACTCCTTATACTGTTGCCTACTAAGATCTGTTTTTGTTTTTCTGTATTTATGTAACGCGTCATCACGTAACTGCATCATCAGTTTTATAGTGTCGGTCACCCAAGGATGTGCAGGTTTCCTGACCACATTATACCTAACTGGTGCATGAAAATCTAGGACAGATAGGATCTTCTGATTGAAGGTCAGGACCATCGCATTCAGTGTGGGTAAGTTATACCATTGGCTCCAGTCTAACAACGAAATGTCATGTTGGAATTTGTCATAGTCGAGATGTTTCAACGACCTTGATTGAGAGATAAACGGTGTGAATTTATTCCGTTTTAGTTTGAATTCGCAAACCAACACTGAATGACCAATAATACTACTGCCCAATGATGCGACTGTAATGGATTTGACAGCAAGATCGGCACAGACCAAGTCGATTAAACTCTCACTGCTATCAGTAAAATGGGTGGGAGAAGTGATCAGCTGACTAAGATCAAGACAAGTCAAACATTCGTTTAATTTTATTGTCTTACTGTCATTAGGGTTTAACAAGTTAACATTAAAATCGCCAAGTAATATTCTGTGGCTTACGTCGCCTAAGGAGCTCACAGTGTCAGTTATGGCATCTAAAAATAAATCCAAGTTTAAGCGAGGTGGTCGATAAGCTGTGCCAATAGCAATTTTTTTACCGTTTAAGGTTAAAGTTAACCACATCTGTTCGACTATATTAAATCGAGGATCCGCAGAGTGCGGGCGCTCACATACTTTGACACCTTGCCTAACATAAAAACCTACACCGCCCCCTCGTCCGGAGCACACGTAGTGCGGTCGACAGATGTGACGTAGTCGGTACCCGGGCACAGTAGGCGCGCGACCCTCTTGACCGGGCCGAAGCCAAGTCTCATTCACCGCTAGAATGTCGATATCGTAGCGGTCAAATATAGACATAAAATCCTCATGATTAGTACTAAGGGATCCGGCATTAAAAAAACCTAACTTTAAATATTTACTGTCACTCTCTTTTATTGACTGTATACAAAAAGAGTTTAAAATTGTGTAGTTTAAAATGTACTTCATTTTGCACATAATAGAGTAATCGTACAGAGGTAAAATAATTGACTAAACAAATAAAATATAATAATTTAATTTTTGAATGATTTAGAATACGTGTTATTATTTTATTTACTAGTTTAAAATGTATTTTATTTTGCTCATAATAAAATAATCGCACAGAGGTAAAATAATTAATATTAAAAATAACATAATATAATAATATAATCTTTGAATAATTTAAATATGTGTTACCATTCGATATTAAAATGATAACATGAATAAAAACACGACAGAGACATTGTCGACATTGATTATTGGTTAGGAAGTATTGTGTAAGTATGTGATAGTGTTTGTATTGAATTGTGATTGTGAATAATATATAACATGCTTCATTAGTAAAATAAAGTGGTATCACTTGACCACAGACAGTTAAAATGCAAATCTGTCTCACATTATGTGATAAATATTAAACAAGAAAATATACTAGAAAAAAACAACTAGTCTCATGTCGCCCTGACGGGATTCGAACCCGCATCCTTGGGAGTCCGGCCCAATGCACTAACCAATTATGCTACAGAGACCTATGAGGACACGTCGAATTTTTCTAGCAAATTCACCGTTCTACGGTGTTGGCCACCGTCGCTTCATCAATGAGAATCCCGTCAGGGCGACAGGAGACTAGTTGCTATTTTCTAGTATATTTTCTTGTTTAATATTTATTACATAAAAATAGCATTGTAAAATGCAAAATTAAAAAGTTATAACTGTCTCACATTGTTATTTGTAAACTGACAATATTCCTTTAATAAAGCAAATCCTCTACCGTTCCCAAGGAACCTGTGAAACACGAAAAGAAACAAAGTTTAAATTGAGTTGGTGTCATGTGGTCTGTCACTCAGCCGTATTGGAGCTCGGCATAATACAGTTTTCTGGTACGGTACGGCTTTGGATTAAGGCAGCGCCAGGGCTGGCGATAACGAAATATAAAAGTGTGTCCAGATTAAGTATATCTATACTAATATTATAAAGCTGAATAGTTTGTTTGTTTGAACGCGCTAATCTCAAGAACTACTGGACCGATTTAGAAAATTCTTAGACCATTAGAAAGCTACATTTTTCCCGAGTGACATAGGCTATATTTTATCCCGATATTCCCACGGGAACGGGCACCACGTGGGTAAAACCGCGAGGATCCGCTAGTACTTATAAAACACGTTATATAAAACAAAGCTACATAACACGTTATCGGACATTCTCAGCGGACCTAATGTTTTAGCGTCCGTACATATATCTAGTAAGTCTTGAATTTTTCTTCGCTGTTATTTTTTGGGTTTAGTTCTAGCAATTATTTGATAAGAAATGAAATTATAAAACATAGAACAAAAGTAAAACATCATCCAAAATATTTTTATCAATGTTGTTCTCCTAATTTCCATTCGCCGTCCAGAACCCAAAATCACACGTTCTACCTTTCATAGTTGCAAAAGAGCTATGATCTTTACATTACCGTCTATTTTTTTCAAAGTAAATTAATACAATCATTCAAATAAAATATCAATCAATCAAATTAAAAAAAATATCATCAGTTTAACAAGTGTATTTATTTAGATAGAAAGTAAAACCATCTTTGTCCGTTCATTGTACCTAATTTTTGTCACGGTTAAAGAATGGCGAATACTTCATTAACTGATTAAATTATTCTTATCTTCGGAATACGTTGCGAGTGCCGCGGCAGTCAACGGAAGCCGTCGATGTCACGTATCTACGTGTTACACTGTCACAGTAAATAGCGTAAGTATCTATTTCCGTCTGCATGGTTTTTAGTTTATCTAAATTTCCGTTCACCTATTTAATTTAATTTTGTTATGCCTGAAATTTTGTCAGTTAAATGATTATTATGCAGAAATGCATCGTTGAATTCGTCCTTAAAGCATTATTTAATATTCATTACCTATTTTTTTTTTAAATACCCCCGTGTCCCTAATTTCCGCCACCCTATTCCGCTGCAAAAATTATGCAAAATTTATAGTGAATGAATTTGTCTTCTCAAATTACTCTACTGAAACAACGGGTTGCTCTCCGGAAGTGCCGGCAGATTTGAAAACCGCTTAAACAGCAGCGCGGTAAATAAAGAGGGGGTAGATATTACTTCCGGTAGATATTACTTCCTCTCCTACGCCGCGCCGGCGCTCTACTCTCCCTCCGTCTTACGAATTTTCGATCATACTTTAACTTTAACATTTTTTACCCATCCCAAAAATTTAAAACTCTGATGTGCACAAAACCGCTAAAGAAGTTTTAATTTTAGTAAGATCCGACTTTAGGATTTTTTTTTTATTATTTCACACAAACAGTAGTTTTTCTTTTGGCCACTTACATTTGAAAAATGACTTGTATGCTGATTATTTCTATGTATGTCTTATTAAAAATAAATTCATAATTTATTGAGCAATTGTTTAATTTCGCCACCGCGAATCTAATTTTCGTCATGCGCAAAAATTTATCGCTTCACACTTCCAAAACTTAATGTTTTTTTTTTAAGTGCCAAATGTACACATTTATATAGTTTAACGTGTTTTTCAAGTTTTATAGTTCGGTACAAAGAACTGTCTGTGGTCTAGTGGTATCTGACCCAGAGGTCCCGGGTTCGATATCCAGAAGGAAAAACATTTACGATATATAAATGACGATAAGCTATCAAAAGACAAATATCGACAACCCTAACGACATACGTATACTTCTTCCCAAGAACGGTGAAAGCTGTTTCGGTGAATTATTGTACAAAAATAATGTTTACATGATCAATCTTGATTTGTACAGTACCTACCATTATTTTTATTTATAACCTCTAAAAATTCGAAAATAACTCAGTCTGTCTGTTACCTGTAAAATTTCATGTGTAAACCGCTGTACTGATTTTAATGAAATGGTATGCAGATAACTTAAACTCTAGAGATTTTTTCCCGGTAGATGGCGATTAATTTTAGGCCGACTCTTCTGGCGAACGAAAGTGATTACATAATTTGTACGTGAGTACAGAAGTAACTCACGTACAAATTATGTAATCACTTTCGTCCTCACGTACAAATTATGTAATCACTTTCGTCCTGTAGTCCCTTAGTCGTCCATTTTCCGATAAACTAATTACAATGAGTTTACATAGCTATTTAATTGTTTAAGTTAGTTGCATGAGAAACTTATTAGTGTAATTTCAGCAATAACAGCACTTTCACGGTAATCAATGTTTTCTTCTGTATTCACGTACAAATTATGTAATCACTTTCGTCCTCACGTACAAATTATGTGATCACTTTCGTCCTGTAGTACTTACAAAAAGTTTGCATAGCTATTTAATTGTTTAAGTTAGTTGCATGAGAAACTTATTAGTGTAATTTCATCACCTTCACGGTAATCAATGTTTTCTTCATCAGTTTCATCACACTTAAAAAATATATACGCGACGAACTGATAACCTCATTATTTTTTAAGTGGATTAAGTGCGCCTTCACATTAGGTCGCAAGTAGTGCGGCAGCAGCGCGGCAGCAGCGGATGCCTTCTCATTACAAATACAGCCGCGCGACTTGCTTATATTAGGGTGGCCAGTTTATTTCAGTAATGGACTCCAACGAGGAAACATCACTGCTGCTCCTGCTTTTGTTGGTTCTCCTTCGGCGCCATCGACGTCGCATTCATAATAAAATAAGAATATACCGGATTGATCCTTTGTTTCGAAATCGGCATGTGAATAGTGACTATGTAACAGTATTCAAAGTGTTGAAAGTGGTCCTGTTGCTATAATCATCGGTCCTTGAATCCTACAAAGCAGGACGCCTTTGAACTTCAACGATAAATTGTTCTGTGTCAAATTCGCTCATTGTGAAATTTATGTTCGAACGTGCAATTGCAACACTGGCTCGAAGCCGACTGACCGCACGCGGCTGCCGCGCGGCCGTCCACTATGGAAAATCACATGTCGCGCTGCACTTTTTAGTATAGAAGTAGTTGTCGCGCTGCTGCCGCACTACTGGCGACCTAATGTGAAGGCACCCTAAAAATTGATGAGCCATTTATTGTTGGGATAATTTATTTATTTTCTTCAGGACAAACAGTATTAGTTTGAATAGTACAAGTTTGACGACCTCCGTAGTAGAGTGGTACGTACACCGATTTCAAGGTGTCGCCTATTCTGAGATCCTGGGTTGGAATTCCGGTAGGGGCAAATGTTTGTATGATGAATACGAGCATTTGTACCCAAGTCATGGACGTTTATATATATTTTTACACATAAATACTTATATATGTATAATTATATTTATTTATATCCGTTACCCAGTATTTCATTACATAAGTCTTACAGTGCTTACTTTGGGGCTAGGTTAATTGGTGTGAGTGTATGAAATATTTATTTTTATATTATTATTATTATTTATTTTTAAGAAAAATATTGGTTGAGGAAAACGATATACTTACACTCAGCAGCAAAGAAAACGAACCACTGCATTATTTTCATACAAACATGCTCGCTTCACGGTCTAAAAAATTAAGAAGTATGTGTAAGCAAAGATTTTGGTTTTGATGGCGAGGTTAAATGTTCAACTAACCATTAGCATTTAAAACATCTGAAAACATTTCTTGATTTCCTAAAATTTTTGTGAAACAAATGTTTAATTTTAATTACATATAAAGTTGTAGAAAACCGGATTGAATGAATTTGTTGTCCTTATTTTGCACTAAACTGAAACTTTTTTTGAATTTTTGGGACGTAAGTCGAGTATTCGGTTCATACATTAATGTACACATGTTTACATAATTGTTTATACTTTTTGAATAATGAGACTGTAAAGTACATTTGTATGAAAATAACGCAGTGGTGCGATTTCTTTGCCGCCGAGTGTATGTTAGATTTTACGTCAGACTAGCGTGAATACAGGCGTTATAGATGAATTAAGATTACTTTTTTTCAATTCAGTCATGGTTTGAGGAAAATGTCGCCTCACAATACTAGTACATTTTCTTGTGCTTTTAAAAAAATTTTGGCTGCAAGTAATTGAACGTTACGTGTTTCTCAAATGTGTTTTACGAGGGGTTGACGGGAAAAATGAATTCCTTGTATAGAGAGGATAAATCTTCTTTTTTGTATTTTGAGTTGCCTTTATCTGTTCTTCAGCTAACTTACGGAAAGAATGTGTGTAAACAAACTGCGTTTACTTTTTATTATTTATTATACTAGTTGATTTATTATCTCTCAAAAATAATAAAAATAATCAATAAAATTGTATATGATTTTGTAATTTTTGCATTTTGTCAATGCTATTTTTATACTTATGGTAAAGTTTAAATAGAAAAATATTGGAAAAAATTAACTCGGCCACAAGTGAATTCTCAGACGGGAATCGAACCCGCGACCTTTGGATACTTGTGGCCGAGTAAATTTTTTCCAATATTTTTCTATTTAAACTTTACCATAAGAATAAAATTGTAACTTGAAGGCATTTTGATTTGAATCAAATGTAAGTATAATGTGGGTTTAGGTTTGATTACTATTTTGAGAAGTACAGTTCTTTGGCGTGCGTCCCCAAACATTTCCAATCTGTGTTTTGAACATGCAAATTAGGCCTGTATCGTCGTAATGAGTTTCAGAGTGCCGAACCAAGCCGAAACCTCTTTGATAGAAAATAAAACCTTACAAGTGCGAGTCGGGCCCGCCAATCGAGGGTTCCGCAAACACTTGTAGGTATTTTCGCAAAATTCACAAGTTTGTTTTTTTCAAAGCTTCAAGAAACTGTTGATCTGAACACAGAACATTTGGTTTTAATTTTTGCATAGATATCTCCATGCGTTCCTGAGATTGGGAGACAGAAGGATAAAAAAGAGATCATATAAGCCCCGGTTCCTGTAACTTACGAACGGATTGTTTTGGCTACGGACAGTTAAATTTTGACATTTCTTCTATGCAAAATATGTCAATAAATATCTGTCCGTAACGAAAATAATCCGTTAGTACGTTATAGGGACCCGGGGTAAGAGTTCCGTTTTTTCCTTTTGAGGTACGCAACCCTAAAAAGGTGGGTATTGCCTCCATTGCCGAGAAATAAGATGCTTGAGAAAAATCTCGTTGACAACAAGATTGCCTTGATCGGAAAGTGTCTCATATTATAACTTTTTAATTTTGCATTTTACATCCCGTCAGGGCGACATGAGACAAGTTGCTTTTTAACCGACTTCAAAAAAAGGAGGAGGTTCTCAAGTCGACTGTATTTTTTTTTTTTTTTTTTTTTTTTTTTATGTATGTTCCACCATAACTTCGCCGGTTGTTAACAGATTTTTATAATTCTTTTTTTATCTGAAACAAAATGGTTTATGTGTGGTCCCATATAATTTTTACGAAGATCTGGCTAGTAGTTTTTTCATAATCCTGAAAAATATCAATCACCTTTTGGCAAGTAGTCGTATACCTAGATGACATCATTGTTGTGTATGGGCTGATTTTTAGTGTAAGTAACGGCACATAATGTAACAAAAAAATCTGAAATAAAAACATTTTATAAAAAAAATCAAACCGACTTCAAAAAGTAAAAAATAAAACTTTTGGAGTCGGTGCTAGTTAGCTAAGGACAAAAAAATATAGTTAATAGAAGTGCAATGTAGAATGCTTTGGCTGGCACCGACTCCAAAAGTTTTATTTTTTTACTTTTTGAAGTCGGTTTGATTTTTTTTATAAAATGTTTTTATTTCTAGTATATTTACTTGTTTAATAAGTGTCTCATATATTAAGAAAATTGTTTATCATATGAAGTGTAAATATATTGCCGTGACTTACGTGAGACAGTTAAGAGGTGTCAAATGCCTTGTTGAGTTGCACTGTAGTTTGTTTTAGATACAAAAATAGTTTTTTTATTCATATTTTAATACAGCCATCAGAGACCGCGTAGATTATTTGAATGTAAAATAAACGTCAAACTTCCACCTTTTAAGAAACCTTTAAATCTACTGGTAGTTTCACGTAAGAGTGGACGCGAGCTGAGACTGGTTTACCCTTTTTGGTAGAACTTTTTATGTCATAATATTATTCTGCATAATACAATGGCATAACAACGGTTGGCATAATCCTCATTTCGCAGAAAATCGTCTGGCATACACTCATTTGTCATACATTCAAAACTCATAATTTTGTAAGGCAGATTTTTTTTATATAAATAATATTTAAGCTTTAAGCACAACATAAAGATAAGCATACTGAAGTAACATACCATTTCCGCTGGCGGCACCCATTCACGAGCATGACCCAATTGATCTGATCTATTTCCAAAGATCGTGGGTTCGAGTCCCATCTGAGAATTCACTTGTGGCCGAGTTGATATTTTCCGATATTTTTCTATTTAAAATTTATCATAAGTTTAAAAATAGCATTGAAAAATGCAAAAATTTAATTTTTGCATTTTTCAAATCAATCGTAAATTATTGGCTGTTGCATCTTAATGGATCGTTAAATATCTGAAAAGATGTTTCTTTCGAAGGATATTCCTAGCATTGATGTGATAACACTGGCCTATTAAAAATATAAAAGTATTGGAGAATTTCGACGGTGCTCTGCAAGTCTCGGAAGCTCAGTGGTTAGAGCAGTGGACAGGATTTCCATAGGTCATGGGTTTGAGTCCCATCTGAGCATTTTTCCAATATTTTTCTATTTAAAGTTTATCATGAGCAAACTTTACCCAAAGGAAACATTTCTTTTTTTTTAAATAAGTTAAACTGCATTCAAAGATTTTTTGTATAATTACATAACTGCACCGGGACATACACATTACATATCGAACCGGCTTGTTTGAGAAAAATAAAACATCGTGTACTTTTATTATTCGATAGTGTTTTAAGTATAAAGATCAATTTAGCTTAAGTAACTTAATGTCTTAAATTAAAGACAAAGCCAGAAAAGATAAAAGATTAGAATAGAATAGAATAGTATAGAAACAACTTTAATTGATACACACAAAACAAAACATTTTCTTGTTATCAGTTATCATTATCATAGGAACATTTGCATGCATCAAAATGGTCTCCGCTCAGCATATGTCTTGGCACTAACCAAGACGCTGGTCTTCCGCTGATGCCATTACATAGTTTAATACATTATTCTACCTACCTCTTACTCATACCAACTAAAATAAAAATGTAGTTCAATTTACTTCTTAGTAGCTCGAAATATGACCCACATACAGCAATACGCTGATTTTAATTATTAGGTTATTAATTAATTAATTGACTTTTTTGACGAATATTTCCCATAATTCCATACTAAAGGCCAAGACGCGAGTTTAATCAATGAATAAGTTTTTTTTAAATAGGTTTTTTAAGAGTTGTTTTTAATTTTAGATACTATTCTACTCACACTCAATTAATCTTTATGATTAATATTATCGATTGGTACCATAAAAGTACACGATGTTATTTTTCTCATTCCGCCACTTCGATTCCCGGTGCAGGTATGTAATTTTTCAATAATTTTTGAATGCAGCTCAGTTTATTTTTGACAATGAAGGAATGTTTCCTTTGAGGCCGAAACTACATGTTTCGGAATCCTTAGAATCTTGTTAACCTTACAGTAAAAGGTATTCAGGGGTTAAATTTTTCAATATCGTGCCGTACGATAATACATATATAGGAAAGGGAACATAAATATAAACAAAACATATTTTGCAACTTAATGCCCTAAAGTGTCAGTGAGATAATTGGCGTTAAAGATACAAAGGTGGTCGGAATTATTCATTTTTAACTCTAATTTATCTGGCGAATGTGACACTTTAGAGAATTATTTATAAAAAAAAAATATTTTTTATTATATGATGTAACAAAAAATTTACGGTATTCGCAATTTTTCCTTTATCTGTACTATAAGACGTTACTTCGTACCAAATTTCAAGATTCTAAGTTCACGGGAAGTACCCTGTAGATTTTGATTCCCGTGCGAATTTCGAAAATTTGCGGCATAAACGGCTCTATCTTTTGATTGCTTTGGCTTAGAAGTTTGATTTTTTCACAACTCCAAGGGTTAGTAGACCTGAGTATTAGATATAAATTTCAGTTTGATACCTCCACGCGTTCCTGAGAAAAACGGTCTTGACAGACGGACGGACAGACAACGAAGTGAACCTATAAGGGTTCCGTGTTTTCCTTTTGAGGTACGGAACCCTTAAAATGTTCAAAATGGTGCCTCATACTAAGGATTGCGACGAGGCCAGCCTCCATTAAAAAAAATCAATTCCCTTTCTCCGATCGACTTTGGACTTTAAGACATATGCCGTTGAATTCAGATTGTGTAATTTTTAATTAAGCGTAGTTGCTGTTGACCGTATATATATAATTATTTAAATATTAGTAAAGTATATTTTATTTTATATAGACTAATATAGCTGTGTAGTGTCGGCTTAGAATAGCACTACCCCCTCTCATCCTGTGGGTGTCGTAAAAGGTGACTAAGGGACTCGGCCTTCACGAGATGGGCAGCAGCGTCTCCTAGATACTTGGCCATACTGCGATCGCCAACCGCCTGCCAAGCGTGGCGATTAAGGCAAACCTCCCCCTTTTGGAGGAGGCCTTACCCAGCAGTGGGTGTTATATGGCTGAGACGACGACGAGACTAATATTATAAAGAGGTAAGATTTGATCGTTTGTTTGTTTGTTTGCATTCATTAGGCTCCGAAACTACTAAATGAATTTGGATGAAATTTGGTACACATATAGTAGATAGCATGGCTATGAACATAGGTTACTTTTTATCCCGATATTCCCACGGGAACGGGAACCACGCGGGTGAAACCACGAGCGGCCGCTAGTTATTTATATATAGAGACAGTCTGATAGATACTAGTACCTACTATTTAATCTGTGGTAGTATATTATTTAAATAATAATTTATAAACTCTTTCCTGTGTGGTTTTTTTACACTGGATGTGCGTGCACCCACTCACTTGTCTCCACATCACTCTCAGATTGACTGGTAGAGAATGCAAGAAATGTGATGGACAATAACTTTTTAGTTTGTTAATTTGTAAGAAGAATAAAATATGAGCATTGAATAATCAGCCCTTGTTAATTAAGTATACTATCCTTAACTATATGTTTGCTATTTAATATTTTTTACATCTTTTTGTGTTAGTGGAAAGGCAGGCAGCACGCAACCATGTGGCTTATTTTGTCAAACGAGATCTCGCTGTCAAATACCTTGGAGGTTCTATTGATTTTCCGTTGTCGCCGGCCTCCGCATGGCGGCGCGCGCATCGCCTGTCAAAAGAGATTTTACTCTGACGGAAAAATAATATTTATTTCAGTGATTCCTAGTGAAAAACGTGAATAGTGATACGAAATAATTGTGTAGTAATATCATTTACATGATAAAAACTGAGCCTGCCTTGATACTGTGATCGGAAGTGTTAAATTTGTGTTTTTATTTTACTTTTCATTCGTAAACAACGAAGTGTTATGATTAGCTCTTTTTGTTTATATTTGCTATTATCGCTCATAATATTTTAGATGTATTGTATGATTAGCTGGTAACATGAAGTGGACTTCAGTTTAAATATGTAATGTTTCATTAGAAACAGTGAAACGAGTGCAAACTATATTATTGCGCTGAATATCCATGGCAACAAAACTCTATGCGATTTCCTATGCTACATTCAGTTCAGTATTTGCAGTGAAATTGTGACTGTTGATCACACTTATCAAAAGCAAGAGAATGCATTTTGCAACACGTAACTAAGTACCTAAAATGTCGTTTAAAAATGACGAGATGTCTGCGGATATTCGGTGCGTATTCATTCAGGCTGACCAGGAAGCATTCGACTTTGTTCCTTATTGCTTTCTTCATAGTGACTGTGACGTTGATACTCCAGCTCTATGCGTACAAGCACCACGAGCGTCAGCACACGAGACCACGATACGGTGACTTTGAGTACAGACCCGGTACCTTCCTCAAAGGGAAACAGCCAAATGAAAATAACACTTATTGTGATTTCCAATATGGTCTACCGGATACACTCAAGTGGGGCAGTTTTCGCATATATTCCAGCCCAGAAATCGGGAGCTTAAGTCCTTACAATGTTATCTACAATGCTGTCATAGGAAGAGCGTTCGCCAACTATAGCAAATATGACGCTGTGACGTATGCAACGCAGTCTACGCCAGATTTCATCTACCATATAGTGGAGATAGCAAAATACTGGGACGGTCCTATAAGTTTGACAGCTTTTGTCCCGGACTATGACTTAGATTTGACGATGCAAATAATGAGGCAATTATGTCACTGCTACTCGGGCATGTCAAAAGTATCCCTTCATTTGTTTTACCCAAAGAAGCATCCGCCAAAAATAAGGACTTTAGAAGAAATGTTGGTGACCACTCCGACGATACCAACCGTGACTATGAATAGTTCTTTTGATGAAATATTAAGAGAGAAGGCACTGAAGTACAGGAGTCTAAATAACGAGACGAGAGCAGAATACATACAGTGGGTAAGGAAGAACAAGATAGCCAGAATGATGGTGCGTCTACCACAGAAGCACAATGTGGCTTATAATCTGAAATTCATGGACTGTTCTGGGTTGGAGACGCTTAGTATGTCGACATTTAGGAAGGAGACCAGTATGATTTATCCTATTAACGTCGGGAGGAACATCGCGAGGAATGCTTCGAAGACGAACTACTTCATTGTCTCAGACATAGAAATGGTGCCAAGTACGGGCTTAGCGCCTAAATTCCTTACAATGTTGAGGAAACTTATGGGCGATAAGAAACGCGACGAGGGCTGTATATTTGCTAAGACGGTCTTTGTTGTACCGCTGTTCGAAGTGGAGAGGGGGGAGGAGATCCCCCACGACAAAGACACGTAAGTTGATGAATGGAACGTTTGATGTACGTAGATAAATTACTAGCGTCGAGTTTGTTGCTGAATTCTGGTAATAACATAACTTTCACGCTTTAAGTTTGTTGTTTGGAATATTAATGACTTATTTTAGTATTTCCATCAATAATTATGATTTGATAGTTTGTAATTATTGAAGCGATATATAATTTTGTTGATGTTTATGTAGATGCTTTGGTATAACTTTTTAATTCATGTTATCGATGACGTCACTAACTACCAAAGCCGACACTTGCCTATTCTCACTCTCGCGGTCGAAGTACGTCAAGTATGTACTAAATTATTTAATAAAAGTAGCCTACCTTTTGCCGTCGTTTCTATCGCTTATATTCGTTTTAATAAAACAGCTTCTATCACCGTCTTGCCATTTGGGATGCGTGACGGGTTTCATAAATGTATCGTAATAAATATGAATAGCTGTGCATATTCTGAAGACTCGTACTAAAGGGGACACAAGATTTATGATGGTTTATTAATGTCGAATGTCGATTTTAGTATGGCTTTTTATCTACATAATATACGGTTGTAGGAATGCTTCATAAAATAAGCTATTTGTCATTTTTATTTATTTATACTCGTATTTCGTATTGAGAAGCTCAATGCCGCTAGACAGTCTATTAATAACAAAGAGTTACAAAGTGGTTTGAGTATGATACTTTCTCTTCTTTCTTTCAATGGTTGAGGATTCCGGATGAGGCTCGCTTCCATCTTCAGCCTTAACAATACTTAACACCACGTAACGTAAAGTAACTACAGTTAAGGTGATGCTCGGAAAAAGTTTTGATACAAAAATTCAGGACGGTACGAGATGTTCCAAATCTTGTAATACAATATAAATTTCTTCACACCTTTATCTACATTTTTAAAGGACCAGAAACACGATTTTGTGATTTTGCCTCGATAATTTTTCTTTTCAAAATGACCCCTTAAATATACGAAAATTGAAGATTATTCACAAACGGGGTTACGTATACTATTGGAAATTGGTTTAACTAGTGGATACTGGACACTAATAATATTAGGCATTGTGTAGAAGCATTTCTTTTTATTCGCTACTAGCGGCCGTGCGCGGTTTCACCCGCGTGGTTCCCGTTCCCGTGGGAATTTTGGGATCATTTATAGCCTATGTTACTACTTGGGGTCTAAGGATTCTCTATACCAAATTTCGTCAAAATTGCTCCAGTAGTTTTTGAGTTTATTCGTTACATACAAAAATACAAATCTTTCCTCTTTATAATATTATATTATTAATTATTAATATAGTAAAATAGTATATAGTATAGATAGTTATTTTATGTGATTTCGTGCCTTATTCGCCTAATCTGCCAAAACGGTTTCGCTCCCGTGCGCGTATTTATCTCATTGCTATCTCGCTTCAGTCGTATAGCCCCTTTACAGCATATTAGGCCAAAAATAACGGAAAGTTTTACATTGCTCTAGAAATATATTAGGCCAAACATGTCGCAAAGTTGTACAAATTAGCTCTATATCCATGTTAGGTACCTACAGACGAAAGCATATTATTCTGGCAGAGAATACTTTTAGTATTAAATCCGCCTTTTGAACTTTACAGTTTGTTTATGATTTTGTAATTTTTGCATTTTTCAATGCTATTTTTATACTTATGGTAAATTTTTTAAATAGAAAAATATTGGAAAAAATGAACTCGGCCACAAGTGAATTCTCAGGCTGGAATCGAACCAGCGACCTTTGGAAATCCGGTCCAATGCTCTAACCGCTGAGCTACCGAGACTTGCGAACCACCGTCGAAATTCTCCAATACTTTTATATTTTTAATACGCTGTAGGCCAGCGTTGTTACATCAATGCTAGGAAATATCCTTGCATTCGAAAGAAACATCTTTTCAGGTGTTTAACGATCGATTAAGATGCAACTGCCAATAATTTATGATTTTGTAATTTTTGCATTTTTCAATGCTATTTTTATACTTATGGTAAATTTTTTAAATAGAAAAATATTGGAAAAAATGAACTCGGCCACAAGTGAATTCTCAGGCTGGAATCGAACCAGCGACCTTTGGAAATCCGGTCCAATGCTCTAACCGCTGAGCTACCGAGACTTGCGAACCACCGTCGAAATTGTGTTTACAGTTTGTATTCTGTGCAATAAAGTTAAATAAATAAATATTATTAGGCTTTACATGTTGATTATAAACGCACTCTTAGAACATTACAGATAAGATAACCAGTTCGTAAGTGGTTGAAGATTCTGGGAGAAGTAGGATTCAGCCTTATCATTCTTTAACATCAGCGGCCCGACCGCCTAACGGTATAGCTTGTGCTATCGCTATAGCTATAAAACTTCAAACTCTCACAAAACCCTTCAACGATAGGGTTTTAGACTAATTCCTACATATTTCTATTCATCTATTGGATCCACTATTGCATTTTTAGTATAAATTTTATCGTCAGCGAGAGTCCTTGTAGGGAGTTTGAAAAATCAATACCTATAGCGATAGCACAAGCTAGGTACGATGAAGGCAGCGTTGTAGAGATAAGGGATTAAGACGCCATACGGCTGAAGCACTGATTCGAGATAGTTATGAGAAAAGGACGCGCGCGGGAACGAGATCGATTTTGCAGGTTAGACGAAAAAACCAAAAATCGCTTCGTAGTAAATAACTATAGCGATTAAAGAGAAATTAAACTACATGATGCTAAATATTATTTGTGTCCACTAATTAAACCAATATGGTATTTTACATCATGCAAGAAAAAAAAATGCATGTCTGTAATAGATTTCGTAAAATGTAAACGAAAAACGTTGATACTTTAAAATGCATTAAAATTTTTATACCTCATTAAATTTTAATAATCGTCTTTTTTAATATATTTTTCAAATGTTTAAAACGCCATCTACTATATTAGGTTACGACGTGACGTCGCTCCGTTAGTAAACAAACTTGATTTTTTGTTGTTTTGCTTGATCTTTCGTAGAGTCGTAATATTGTTTACTAACGGAATGACGTCACGAGCGAAACAGCATGGCGGCTAGCGTTTTCGCGCGTAAATTCAAAATCGTAAATAAAAAGTGGGATTTAAGTAATTTTTCGGTTATTTAAAATAGAATTAAAAATTTTAACTTGAGGTTGTGACGGTTCATCACAGCCTCAAGATTAATATAAACCAGTTTTCAAAAAAAGGGTGTAGGTAATAGTCTATTTCCAATAGTATATGTAACAACCCTATTTGAGAATAATCTTGAATTTTCGAATTTTAAGGGGGCTATTTCGAAAAGAAAAAGTTTCGAGGCAAAATCATAACATCGTGTTTCTGGTACATTACAAATCTAGATAAAGGTATTAAGAAATGTACATCTTATTACCCGAATTGTAAAATCTCTAGCCATCTTTTTTTATACTAGGAGAAATGCTTTTACGCATCTTTCGCCACCAGGTGCAGGAGCGATTCGAAATGTTGGGCTCACCTGGAGTACGCGGCCTATAAAATTATATTTTTTTATTATTATTATTATTTATGAATGACGGGGAGACTCTTAGCCTTCATCATACCTGATGTAAAGTATTGATAAGGCTGAAGATGGAAGCGCGCCTTTCCCGGAATCCTCAGCCACTGAGGAACTGGCTATCTTATCCTGAACTGCCGGAACACAACAATGCTGAAAACATTGTTGTTATGGCGTCAGGCTTACATAAGATGGTGGTAGCTAGCCAGGCGGGCTTACAACAAGTCCTACCACCAACCAAACCGAATACAATATGTACCCCCGCTGGGTAATGAACCCGGGTCTCCTGGGTCAGATACCGGTGGTTGTACCACTAGACTACAGAGGCGGTTAAATTATTATAAAACTCCTAGTACTTGCCCTCCAGGCCGCCATTGGTCACGGGGATTTCTAACCATCATATAGCTTTAAAAGTTAATATATTTTCTGTAAAATCTTAGCGTCCAACTTACCTCAGTGTCTCAAGACGAAAGTCTACGACCAGTGTGTGTTGCCAGTGATGACTTACGGCAGCGAAACGTGGTCGCTAACTATGGGTCTGATAAGGAGGCTCAAGGTAACTCAGCGTGCAATGGAGAGAGCTATGCTCGGCGTTTCCCTGCGTGATCGAATCAGAAATGAGGAGATCCGCAGGAGAACTAAAGTTACTGACGTCGCTCGAAGGATTGCTCAGCTGAAGTGGCAGTGGGCGGGACACATAGCGAGAAGAACCGATGGCCGTTGGGGCGGAAAGGTTCTGGAATGGCGACCGCGTACCGGACGACGCTCCGTGGGTAGGCCCCCCACAAGGTGGACCGACGATCTAGTGAAGCGGGCAGCACAGGACCGATCATCGTGGAGATCCTTAGGGGAGGCCTATACCCAGTAGTGGGTGTCATGTGGCTGAGACGACGACGACGACATAACCGTAATTTGGTGTCGACTGTACCAACAGAAAGTACGTACCTAATGACGTAATAATGTTTGAAGTTTCAGCCACTCTGAGTGTCCACGCAGTCGTATGTTGCAAAACTGGACAGAAGTTTGTTCAGAAAATGTTTGCTTTATTATTTTTTCTGTTATTTGTTATTTTATTTCTAACGAAGTTTGCGCGCAATCGGTCTCGATTGAGCGTTTTTGTATTGCTTATTTTTTGTAGGATTCTTCCATATCTTGATGTGAATCTGTTTTTATGCCATATTAGTCGATGCTTTTTCCAGATTATGTTGACAGACCTGTGTTATTGTATGTATAATATACTTGACATAACGTATGATAAATTTTAAATAGAAAATTGAACTGACATAACGTATTGAATTGAATTGACATAACGTATGATAAATTTTAAATATAAATATTTGACATAACTTCCCCGCTACACAACCGGTAACAACCTATCTTTGCAACAACAACGCGACGGCAACGTGACAGCGATAATTCACATATCACCATAGCAACAGCACGTATAACGATAGCAACCGTGCGGTTGCTATGGTATACGTAACTTATCGGTCGCGTTGCTGTCGCGTTGTTGTTGCAAACAATTGCGGGACAATCCGCTACGTCTCATCTGCGCAAACCGGTTTGTGTAGGCATGCTTTCAGTTAAGACCGGTAAGACCAGAAGCCGGAATATAAAACACAAATTAAAATAAGACTCTTCTGTATTTTTTTTTAATTTTACATCGACTTTACTGAAATTTCAACAGAGTAAAAAAAGACAAATTTAATAGTGAACACATAATTTTTAATTTTGCATTTTACAATGCTATTTTTATGTGGTAACTATTAAACAAGAAAATATACTAGAAAAAAAAACAACGTGCCTCATAATTCTCTAACGGGACTCGAACCCGCTTCCTTGGGAATTCGGCCCAATGCACTGACCAATTATGCAACGCAGACCTCTGAGTGTCTGTTTAAAAATTAACATTTAAAACTATAATTGTTTGGTTTTTTAATTTTCATTGCTATTTTTATACTCGTACTTAAGAATTTTTTTAAATAGAAAAATATTGTCAAAACTAGACTCGGCCACAAGTTATTCAAGACAGGACTCGAACCTCTTCCGTTATTTTACAACGTATTCTACATAACCATTTTAACTTCGGAATACAACTTATCAGTAGATTTTTTTAAAAGAGAATTTGAATTCCCTTTGGAAACGGTCGGCGGCAGCGCGGCGTGTAAAATTCAGTTAATTCTGACTCTATTAAAGAATTCGCCGTTCTCAAGCCCGCATTATTTCGACGTTATCGTAAAATGACTTTTATTGCGTCCTTCCTTTTAACATATTCTAGATTATTTCTTCAGCCTATCGATTAATTTTACCTAAACATTTAGACAAATGAGTAAAAGGAGGACTTATTGGGAAATAAAGCAATCATTAAACAATTGAAATTTCGTATTTTTTTTGTGTATCATGGTCATCGTCATCATTTTTAATGTCTCTAGCTCTTCTACTGGGGTACTGGCCTTCTATACGGATCGATAAGGAGAATGGGTCATGCCCCCACCACGCGGGCCCAATGCGGATTGGTGGGTTTTAACGACTGCAAATGCAGCCGGGACTAACGGCTTAACGTACCTTCCGAAACACGGAGGAGATCGAAATAGTAAACTTTTGGTCACCCATCCCATTACCGAACATTGGGAAAGTTGCTTAGCATCAACAATCGCCGGTCGAGCGTGCAAACCACTGCTCCTCGTTTAACAATTATGCCAATTGTTGCCAACCGTTATTTTGGTCATATTAACAAAAATATCCTTGAAATTAAAACCATATTCTCAGGTCAACAAACTTCAAAAGGTCAACAAACTTTAAACTTCAAAATTAAATTAAAAAAAAGGTATAAGGCCATTTATGGCGCAAAAGCCTTTCAACACTCTCAAGGGAATCAAAATCATAGGGTACTTTGCATTGACCAAGAACTATGAAATTTGGCAAGTAACATCGTCTTTTACTACAAGTACAGGAAAAAATCTGAAACTAGACATTTAAAAATCATGAAAAAAAATATCTTTTGTTTTGGAAACTGAATTTCGAGAAAACTTCGGAAAAAACTGCGAGACTTAATTCCTGAACTATTTTTAATATTATATACCTAGGAGTACCTATAAATTTGTGCGGAACCCTCGGTGGGCGAGTCCGACTCGCACTTGTGCGGTTTCTTTGATTTGTGGCACCTTTTCAGGTGACTTGATCATGGAATGACGGGTCGGCAAATTAAAATTTGGTTTATGGTTTTTGAATTTCTGCATTTTTCAATGCTATTTTTGCCGCTACCGAGACTCAGTGGTTCGAGCATTGGACCGGATTTCCAAAGGTCATGGGTTCGAGTCCCATCTGAGTATTCACTTGTGGCCGAGTAGATTGTTTCCAATATTTTTCTATCTAAAATTTATCATAAGTATAGAATTTGGTTTCCCGACGTTTCGGCACCTTTTCAGCTGCCGTGGTCACGGGTGTTTATTTCAATGATGATTCCGCGAAGAAATTTACGATGTGCTTAAATGTTTAGTTAAATGTTTATAAGATATTTCAATTAGCAAACGTTTTCAGGCTAGTGAAGATGGTGAAGTCATACCGAGCGAACTACTTCCACCAGAAGGTATGCTCCCACTGCCAGCGGTTTCCTGGCATGCAGAGCTGGTTGGCAAGACCCTCGCCTGATGGTGTAGAGGTAAGTTTTTAACAATAATCGTGTTCAGCCATTTTAATGTCCCCACTGCTGGGGCACTGGCATTCCTTTGGATAAGGAGAATGGGCCATAACCCACCACGCGGATTGGTGGGTTTTAACGACTGCAAATGCAGCCGGGACTAACGGCTGGCTTAACGTACCTTCCGAAGCACGGAGGAGATCGAAATAGTAAACTTTTGGTCACCCATCCCATTACCGAACATTGGGAAAGTTGCTTAGCATCAACAATCGCAGGTCGAGCGTGCAAACCACTGCTCCTCGTTTAACAATTATGCCAATTGTTGCCAACCGTTATGGTCATATTAACAAAAATATCCTAGGCAACTATCTCAGATAAACCTATTCATATCTACAGATAGGTTATTAATTTCGGCCGTAAGATAGTTGTCTAGGATACTAGTTTTCTTTGCCTAGCAACCGTTTTTATTTTGGTCACAATAACAAAAATATCGTAGGCAACTATCTCAGATAGCCCAATCCATATCTAAAGATAGGTTATTAATTTCGGGCGTAACGGCGGGACGTGTTGGGATGGTCGAGACAGGAGCCATAATAGGTATCAACAATCACTTCAATAATCTATTTTTAAGTGAGAGATATCTTGCTTGAGTTACTAGTTAGTGGAATCCATGCCATTTTAACGCTCTGCGTGCGAAATTTCATCCAAATCTGTTCTGCTGCTATGGCGTGATTGAGTAACAAACATCTCGCATCCTTTTTACCATTAATAGGATATAGGATGAAATAGTTGCTGTATAGCGGTGATAAGTTGCACAGACTTATTAACGTCAGAGGCTTACGAAGTTTGTCAATCATTAACTGGTGTAAATAATTCACGTTTTTATCCAAAGAAAATTCTTGATTTCATTCCTTCAATTTCCTTGGCTAATGACAGTGGTAATGTGCAATATTCTTTTGGATTGTTGTTCAAACTGTTCAAGTATTAGTTAAAATAATGAAATTAAAACATAACTCCGTCTGTGCATTTATAAAAGGTTAATTATATAATTAAGTACATATTTGTTACGATTGTCCAATCTAGTTCGGTTTAAATTTTTTTTTTTCCTTTCTTTGCTTTATTTTTTAAATTTTTGTGTTATATATGTCATGTCTGTATGATATGTCAGTAAAAGATTTTCTATACTATTCTATTCGTAGCGAAAAAAAATAGGTAAACAATCTGGTAGTCGTCGCTCGCTTTTTACAGAGTTAATACCTACATGAAATTAGTATTTTTTAGAGAGAAAGTAACAAAGTAAAAGATTATATTCTTTTACCGTTTCTATTTTAAATGCTCTGACATTTTCTACATCTTCCCCTCGTGTCTCCTTCATAACATAACACCTAACATAAAAGACAACGCCTAATATTATATTTAAAGTGAGAACAAAAGGGATGAATTCTGTGTTGATTGTTTTTTCTATCTAGTTCATTAAATAATGCATTACGGTAAATGACCGCAAAAAAGGATTAAAAATTTTGATTTTGGTCTTTTAAACTTAATAGCTCGATCCAGACTGAGTTCAGATACCAACATAATATCATAAAATAATTTCATTTTACATTGTTCTGAAACAAAATAACAAGGTTTGGTTGATGGCTGCGCGAAAAAAAGACGTCAATTTTAGGCATTGCCTTCAATTAGCAAAAATATTTCTCATTGCACGAATGTACCTATTAAATTAACAGTGAAATATAACAGGGACAACGTAACAGCGACACGTAATACACTTAGCTAGACTTCCCTAATTACTTGCTAATTATAGCTGGAGCTGGCTGCGACACTTTGCTGTAGTATTATAATTTAAAACAACCAGAAACCATGGTCTGCTTGTGAAAAGTGGGGATAATAATCCGAAAATAGGCTATTAATACACTTTTAAGCTAAACACCGCCTAGACTTGTCTTTATAAGGACACGCCTAATCTGTGTCCTTATTCCTAATTCTATATCTTCCTTCCGTGACTCTTCCATAAACCTAATCTAAAATTAGCAAAAATCTTTGTTCTCATTGTACAAATGTACCTATTAAATTAACAGTGAAATATAACAGGGTCAACGTAACAGCGACACTTGATACACTTAGCTAGGTGGCGGGCTTCCCTAATTGCCTGCTAATTATTGCTCGAGCTGGTTGTGACACTTTGCTGTATTAATTATTATAATTTAAAACAACCAGAAACCATGGTCTGCTTGTGAAATGTGGAGTTTATAATACGAAAAAAGATTATTAAGTGCTATAAATATCTATGACGCGCTCTTTTTTAACACCAATTATCTAGCCTAAAGTAAGTTTCTTAAGAACTTGTGTTATGTTAAGGATACTAGATAACGGATAAACATACACTCGGCTGCAAAGAAATCGAATCATTGCGTTATTTTCATAAAAACATGCTCACTTCACGGTGTAATAAATAAACATGTATGTGTATTTCTGCAAATATTTGAATGTTGATGGGGAGGTCAAATGTTCAACTAACCAATTAACATTAAAAAAAACCAAAAAAATTTTTAAAGTTTCAGTAAAACAAATGTTTAATTTACATTCCATATAAAGTTGTACGAAACCAGATTGAGTGAATTTGTTTGACTTACTTTGCACAAAACTGAATGTTTTCTTGAATCTTTGGGACTTTTATTTGTAAATCAATCATAGGTCAAAGATTTGAGCTTACTCATTGACGCTAAGCTCTCTTGGAAGGATCACGTTGAGCTTGTTGCACTTATAGACCGATAGGGATAGGTTTTGAGGTTTCAAAAATATTAAAGTTTTTGATTTTTGGTATACAGTTCCAGGACCATTTACTTAACCTAATATATGATTTTGTGTCATCTTAGGTGCAGGGATAAGTATATATTGACGTTTTTGTCTTTTCTGACATTATCGGCCGGAAAGAAAATTAGAGACGATAATTTTACTTTCATGGGGATTAGAAAGTCGTAAACGATGTACACGAGGTTTTTGTGTCATCTCTCTCCACGGGAATACTGTTATTTAACCATTACCTAAGATGTCGCCTCAGTAGCTCAAAAGAATATTAGAGTTGGTGAAATAAGTGTTATAAGTTTTAGATCAATGGTATCTTTTGTTTATAATGTTTTGTGTCAGATTCCTCCATGGCATTTTCAGAAACTTTCTTTTTTTTGTTCAAAACGCTGTAAAAGTCACAAAAGAAAATTCAAGTTATTAGAGTTTATGTTTTATTATCTTTATGATATAACGAAACACTATTCAAAATTTGTGTCGTTTTTATCCATGGAATCTTATATTATTAGATTCAGTTTAAATCCGGAACATTTTGAAATTTGCCGCTAAGAGCAAGCGCATGGGACGCGACGCGACACGCGAGCGGTGTGTGTGACCTTGAGAGCGCCCTTACGTCGGTCGGTCGCTCGTCGGTGGTTTTCGTAGTGCAAATGTAAAGCCGTACGTGCTGTTGACGGTACCTACATTGCTAGTCAAGAAGGCACCTACTTAATTATTTTTAAGTAAGTTGATGACCAGACTAAGATGTTTTTTTAGAAGTAGGTAAACATTAAATAAAAAGCAAAAAAAGAAAACAGGATATATATCTGATCTAGGCAAGTAATTAAGTATAATTTGTTTTTACTTTATACCACCTCAAGTGCCACTATTCTAAATGACAGCCTTTCTGATTGTTAAAATTGAAATTAGAAATCATGCACCCACTGTCAATCACTCGTTTAATACATTTTGTTTTATAGTTTTGCATTTCTAACCCATTCATTATTATTAATGAGAACCAAGAATACTGGTTCTTCTATACGATGGTACCGGTGTCAGTTAATTTGCGTCAGTACTGGGAGTCCCGGGAAAAAAATTGAACTTTGAATTCCCGGTACTTTTCCCTATCTCGAACTCACTCATTTGAATATATTTATATTGAAGTTTACTATTAATGAGAAGAAAACCGGTTCTGCGATACCATTTTAAAACCGATGCCAGTTAATGTGCCCCAGTAAGTACCGTATCGGGAATCTAGGGAAAATTCGTAACCAGGAGTTCCTGGGACTATGCCCTAGCATTATTTATCGATGTTATATAAACATTATCTGACTTCTGACCTTTCCTTTGGCTAGCTATATTTGCATTGCAATCTCCTGAGATCGGAAACTTTCCGGTTTTGGGGGGATTGTGGAGACAGGTTCATTTGCCCAGGTAGCTACTAATTAAGCAACTTATCGTTGTTCACAAGTATGGAGAAAATTGAATATCGGGTCATCATTCAATGCCTTCCTAGCAAAGAAAATCCAGTATCCAGCCGTAGGGTTTGTGAGCCGATGGCGTAGCTTCTTTGACGTTCATAAGTGCTTGTAACAGCATATACTGAATAAATGATATTGAATTTGAATTTTAATTTGATGAACGAGCCCCTACTGAACTGGTTCATGAACCTGATCCGCAGGCAGACTCTTAATAGCGCAATACAACTCTGCCCCCTTGTCATGTAACCCAAAAAGCTTCAGTTGACGACCGAGCAAGTCTATAGCTTTTATTGATATAGATGTAGAATCGTTAAATTTTTTCGTCCTGGCCTTTAGTGAAATAGCCAAACCAATGCTAACTTACATCTTGTCCCTAATTCGGTTGTCCACTGAGGCTGTAATATTAACAGGATAAGAAACAGGTCAGTCCTTTCAACCTGAATCCTACTTTGAGGGATATGCTTGCTGATCATGCGTGTCATTTTCATTAAGTTTCAACTTTTAATATTTCATTAAAATTTTAATTAGCATGAAAAAAGCTTTGCTTTACTGGCAAAGGTTTTTTACGCTGAAATGGTTCCTCCAACTATACCAAACGCAAACTCAGTTGTTTTCGAGAGTCATAACGAGTCGTCTAGCTCGCAGGTTCGACGACTTCCTCACGAACAAGCCGGGTTCTGAAAAGGCTTTAGCACCAAAGACCACATCCATACGCTTCGGCAGGTTATACAGAAGACCGAGGAGTATAATTTGCTACTTTGCTTGGCGTTTGCGAACTATAAGAAAGCCTTCGATACGATAGAGACCTGGGCGGTGCTGCATTCTCTCCAGAGGTGCCAAGTGGACTATAGGTATTTCGAGGTGTTCAGGTACTTATACGAACATGCCACCATGTCGGACCGATTACAGAACCAGAACACAAATCACAATCCAACTTCAGCGAGGTGTGAGACAGAGAGACGTCATTTCTCGGAAACTGTTCACAGCTGCGTCGAAGGATATCTTTTAGCTCTTGGACTCGAAAGGACTCGGCATCAACATTAATGGCCAGTATCTGACACATCTTCGTTTAGCCAATGATATAAGTAGTCCTTGCGGCTGAGACCTTGGAAGATCTGAACACAATGCTCGAAGATCTCCGTAGTGCTTCCCAAACATTGGGTCTTATGGGACTGTATTGGGACTCTTATCATGTCAAATTCCTATGTTATACCCGCTTCAGTTCACGTTGGGAACCCTACACTCGAAATGTTGACCACTACGTTTACCTTGGACAGACAATCCAGTTAGGTAAGTCCAACTTCGAGAAAGAGATCTCCCGTCGAATCCAACTCGGATGGGCAGCATTCAGGAAGCTCCGTAAAATCATCGCGTCCAACTTACCGGAGTGTCTCAAGACGAAAAGTCTATGACCAGTGTGTGTTGTCAGTGATGACTTACGGTAGTGAATCGTGGTCGCTAACTATGAGTATGCTCGGCGTTTCCCTACGTGATCGAATCTGATATGAGGAGATCCGTAGGAGAACTAAACTGATCAAAGCAACTGACATCGCTCGAAGGATTACTCGGCTGATATGGCTGTGGGCGGGGCACATAGAGAAGAACCGATGGCCGCTGGGGCGGAAAGGTTCTGGAATGGCGACCGCGCACGGGACGACGCTACGTGGGTAGGCCTTCGACAAGGTGGACCGACGGTCTGGTGAAGGTCAAGGGAAGCCGCTGGATGCGGGCAGCGCAGGGCCGATCGTTGTGGAGATCCTTGGGGGAGTCTTATACCTAGCAGTGGGTGTCATGTGGCTTAAACGATGACTACGACTTGATGATCGAAGTTTAGATCCAAACATCATTAAGGGCGCTTTCAGTTTAGACGTTTCTTGTCAGATCGCTGCGGTGCCGAAGCGGTGCATTTTTCGTTTTGTTTCCATACAAAGCGCGCGGTGCGGTTACAGTGCGGCGTCGGTATCTATCTATTTTTGTGGCGGTACCGACGCCGCACAAAAGATATTTTTGTTATAAGCTTGAACGCAAACCCCTTGAGCAGAGACAGAAAGTAGCGTTGTTGCGAGCTTAACGCTTTATTATCTGATATATTTCGGTCTGAAATGGACAGCTATACTCTTCCCCTGCCATTAGACAAGCATAAATACGAATATGTACTTCACAATATATTCCAAAGTCTGGCGTTCAATGCGTCGAAATCGGCTAAGCGTTTTGATTCTTTTATCTTATGTACCGCGCTAGAGTGTAACTTCTTACCTTTTCTTGTGTTTCCGAATACTTACAAACCCTAATGAATACCTTCTAGGCTCATCGTTGATTGTATGATACTCCTAGCTTATCATTAGGCGGTATAACAGGGCAGTGACCTATTTATCAGAGTGAGACAGCAATAGCCAGACAGTAATATGACCGGTAATATGAGCGTATTTCAATAGTACGTTATAGTATAAAAGCTGAATTTTGTGTGTGTTACGCGGGGAACTTCCAAAAAATAGTTTCACAGCAGCAGCACTTTCTATGGTTCTTTCATCTTGCGCCTAACATTTTCATTTATGCACACATTTTAACAGCTCAATAATACAAAAAAGCTTTAGGGGTTTCTCAGTACCGGGAGTAGCGATATTCCCGGTTCTCTTAACGGAGTATCGGACCCGGTTCCTGTAAATCTACGACTATGCCGTATTTAGTAAGTATTAGCTATAAAATTTGTTTTGCTGACTCTACTTAAAGCAGAATACATTTTTTTATGATAAATAAAAAAATTCAAACTGCCGAAAAGCGATAGGTAAGGTACCTGTAAGTAAAAGTGAAAATCTACTAAATAACTCATATAGGTATAATATCTGCTCTGCTATGCGACCGACGACCCGGACAGGGACACCCTGTCATTCTTTCACTTGCATAAAAGTAACAGTATTGAAAATTAGATGTGACCTGCGTCTGCATAGTAGATTAACGCTTAATATAGACTGTGATGATAATCTCTACATAACCGAACGACGGCGTGTGTTCTTTCGTTCATCAATTCAATCCTTACCTAATCTGATCTAATTACGGGATAATCTAATTACCTATTATAGTAGGTACCGAATATAAACCGACTGAGACGGACGCCGCGATGTCACACGGTCCACGCGTATAGGTAGGTCGACCGCGCCGGGCTTGCCGCCTGCCGCCTGCGCTTCGTTCGCATCGCGCGCTATGTACCTACTAACTTCGTGCGCTTTTTTGTATTTTTTTCTTAATTAATAATGCCGTGCATTAATATGACACAAATTCACACTGTCCATCAATCATGCATTTTTAATATCAAATAAGTAAATTCTAATAATTGTAATATTTTTCTAAAGCACTTATAGCTCGGACAAACAAAAAAATTTAAAATACTAAAATCCCATGCCTGAATCTGGCACAAATTTATTTCATGGGTTTATTTAAGTAATCTGCAGATTATGGTACTAGTTATTTAAACTCTAATTTTTTTTTGCCTTAGTTATTAATGTACTGACTTTAAGTCACTTTCCCCTGGACGAATGTGACACAAACTAGGTTTGTACACTACGCAGGCTATCTTAAATTCAATACCATTGCGTTTTTTAACTTGAAATCAATTTTGTAAGTTTTATTTTGAATTATTTAAATCCACCACAAATATTCGAATTTCTATAGATGCATAGGCAAGAAATGACACAAAACGCAAAAATAAGCTTTTTATATGCAAATACATCCACAGGCAAGTTTTCATAAACTTTAGAATTTTTGAAGGTTTTGCCTACAAAATAACTCAGCGCGATCGGTCTATTAGAGTAACAAACGCACTTAGGTCTTTGTACAGGTTTAAGCACTTCCTTCCGTCTAGCACCAAGATTGCACTGATACAAACTCTCGTTCTACCCCTTATCGACTATGCCGACGTGTGCTGCACAGATCTTAATGAAGTTTTCCTAGATAAGCTGGATCGACTTCTCAACAATTGCATTCGGTTCATCTATGGTTTACGTAAATACGACCATATCTCTCATTACCGCCAGCAGCTCAAATGGCTTCCTATTCGTGAGCGTAGGAACCTGAGAGTTGTCTGTGTTCTCTTCAACGTTTTGTTCGATCCACTTACCCCAGAATACTTGAAGTCTAGATTTCAGTTCTTGGGTTCTTCTCATCCACTTGACCTTCGCTCTAGCAGTAATCTCATTTTAAAAATTCCCTCCCACACTTCTGGCTTTGTCTCCTACTCTTTCTCCCTTACTGCAATTCGACTCTGGAACGCCCTCCCCTTGGACATTCGAAAAGCCCCCAGCAAGTTTGTGTTTAAGATACTGGTCCGTGAACACTATCTTAAATCCCTACGCCGATCCCCTTCATCTCTGACATAATGAGTCCTTATATATTTGATATGTATGTATTTATGTATGTATGTTAAATATTTATATTATGTAGTATGTTTATGTATTATTTGTTAATTTAATACCCTTAATTAGCTATTCCCACTTTTGTTACAATATTCTGAATTTATGTTTTATATTACTACT
Source organism: Chrysoteuchia culmella (assembly GCA_910589605.1). NCBI lineage: Eukaryota > Metazoa > Arthropoda > Insecta > Lepidoptera > Crambidae > Chrysoteuchia > Chrysoteuchia culmella. The sequence continues at coordinate 21,104,800 of OU342652.1, forward strand.
TTATTGCCGATACGGTAGGTCTAACACCTTTTACTGGTTGACTGGTAGAGAATGCCTGATGGCATTAAGTCCGCCATTTGCTGTATTTTTTATATTGCAATAAAGAATAAATAAATAAATCGAGTATTTGAATCATACTTCGACTTACAAATGTTTATATATCTCTTTATACTTTTTAATAATGAGACTGTAAAGTGAGTATGGTTCTATGAAAATAATGCACTGGTTCGATTTCTTTGCTGCCGAGTGTACTTATTATTTTTTGTTAATATATACATAATAAGTATATGTCGCAGCATCAGCACGGTGCTGCCCTCTAGAATTCATATTTTTTTTTAATCTAATAAGAGCGTTTGCACACAGATTAGTTTTAAGCTAAATCGGAAACGTCAAGTGGTTGACATTGACACTTGGGTGAGGTCGATGCCGCGTTGTCAGCTGTCAGTTTGAAGTTTCGTTTTGGCGGGAAACAGGAACGTCAATTAAACGTCAATCATGTCATTTGGGCATTCTGTTTTTGGCTGCGATAGTGAACGGACGTGCCTAATCTGACACGTGGTATCGAACTTGCCGCGTTACCGATTTAAAATCCGTTTTCATCTGCTAGGTTTTTGGATATTTTGTAACGATTGTTGGTTCATTGCTGAAATACAGGCTTGTGATTGTTCGAGAGACTATTATTTCGTGTTACCGACGATGTCTGACCCTTCTGATAACGAGTTTACCAATCATCCTCCGTTATATACATATATCAACCAGACTAAGACCAATAGGCATGTTCATGCACACATATATTTGTCTTGTCCAAGGATCGAACCCGGAACCTCGGTATAGAAGACAGGTATACCGTCGTACCCCTATGTCAGACAGGTCGTCAAAGTCAGGTGCTCTATGTTTATATAATGTACAACATTCTTTTCCATATTCATTATTGCTTTTGTATGTAAAATAAAATAGCGCTTCGATGTAAAGATCTTAATAAAATTCTACAGTTCCTACTAAATATTATAACTATTATAATTACCAGAAAGTTTGGACGTAAAAACGACTGAAAATCACACAGATACATAGCCTGGATAATAACAGAGGCTAGTTTTTTTATGTCGGTCAAGTTCCTTATGGATTTTACGAATAGACGACATGGTTGTAGCCATTCTAATAAATCTTTATTTACACAGCGTTATGACTGGTTGACACGATGCATGTTCACACACGAGAAATGAATGGTTCTAGATGATTATACAAAGCTAGTGAAATCGAATGCAGCGCGAATGCTTCACGAATGCTCGTTCACAGTTTCCTCGTTCGAGAAGGCGGCATACTCTTCGTGGGTGAAATCTCGCATCGTGTCAACCTGACATTAAGTTTCAAAGAGACTCAATCGGGCTAGCAGAGGTCCCATCCGGGACTTCCAACGTTCAACAACAAAACACCTAGATGTTGAACATGATAGAAATCTCCTCTTCTAACCGTCTTCTAATCTGTCCCGTTCATCACTCTGACATTATTCATTCTTCATTCCTCGTAAATCCTATTCTTCTCTGGAATGCCCTTGCGTTGGATATCAGAATGTTCACCAGTCGGTACGCGTTCAAAACTAAGTTGCGCAAATATCTCACAGAGCAAGGAAATCAATCTTGATAATCGTCAATAACTTTGTTTGTTTGTACCTATTTTACATTATATTTATATGTATGTATATATCAATATAAAAATATATAAGTATGTATAAATACAATTTTATTTTTTGTTAGTATTTATGTATACATGTAGTATGTTTTATTATATATATATATAAATATATATTATTATTTTCAGTTAGTTTTTACACTGGTTATACGTGCACCCTCTTATATTAAATATGTTTCAAGATTGTAGATTTGTGTTTGGCAACGACATGTTCCTTTGTAAATGTTGTTGCTTCTGTTAAAGCTGATAAGTTTCTTGCGGCCGTTCTTCTTATCAGTTAAAAGATGTCCTGAATGGCTGGTAGGAAAAAAAAAATTGGACGATTCGAAAGCACTTATCTATAAGTCTATTTGAATAAAAATCTTTGACTTTGACTTTGACCCTACCTCTTACTAGTCTCCACATCACCCTAAGGTTGACTGGTAGAAAATGCCTATGGCATTAAGTCCGCCTATGTACATCCAATTTGTGCATGAAGTATTAAATAAATGAATAAATAAATAAAACACCAGAATTAAGTTATCAAACTATTTTCATAAGTTCGAATGAATTTGCGAAAAGCTCTAAAGTAGAACTAAGTTTTATATTGATTGAGTGCAGAACTTTACTGAGAGCTCAGATGTTGCTTTAAAATCTTGATAACTTGAACTTTGTCGGTAATTGCAACAACATCGTAAACTGAGAAAAGTTTACTTATATACCTACAACAGCTTGTTTTCTTAGCTTGAAGTTTTATTACCAAAACAACTACCGTTATTTAGATACCTCGCGCACTAGACAGCCTGGCTGCCAACCAAAATATTTAGCACCCAGTTACAGCAGCCAATCGAAATTTTCCGAATCAATTTCTCCGTATCGGAAGTAATTTTGTGAAAAAGGTACGTCTGTCTGCTCTAACAAGTGTGCGGAGACTTCGACCTTCAAAGTACTGTAACGATGCCATTTCGTTCTAGCCTTATGGATGGGTAAAACCTCCATAATGGCTGGAAACTCCGTAGTTTCACTCTATGGAAATCAAATTATATTTTTTATCTGTTCTGTCTAAACTCAAATTTTCTCCGTCCCACGAACCCTGTTCAGCTCATTTTGACTTAATCTTACAAAAACCGTCAAGCTGAACAGAGCTCTTTTAACATAACCATATTTATCTAAAGTTGTGGATGAAGGAAGCTGTCCCTTCATAATTACTACTACTATATCAGGAACCCGTGTATCGGGTTCCTTATTTCTATTACTACAAATAAAACAAGTCGCCCGATACTTTTATTTCGTTTTCCTATTTACTAAATGAGTGCGGCGGTTCCGAAGTCCCGGCGACTGTAGTGCTGCCGGACCAGGAGCCCCGTTACAGTACGATATCGATAATTCTGGATAATCATCGATAATTTGCCGCTTCCCCTAGGCCCTCTACTTTTATTTTTATTTAATGGCATTGGAATAGACTATATTAAGACCAATGAAAAGTTTTTTTTCTTTAAATATTTATTTTACAATTTAATACAAATAAACAAAGAAAATACAATTATAAAGAAATAAACAAAGATAAGTGCATAAGATAATTTTACAAAGTACCTACCTACTAATCTATTGTCATTGTGGTGGAACTTATAATAAAGTATATAATTTTTTGATTATTTTTATATTTTGACATTAATTATTAATAAATTTTATGTTACATTTGACATTTTGTTTCTTATATAATAATGTCTTAAGTTTAATATAAGATTTTAAACTTTCGCGTTCCATTATAATTATATATTAAAACAACGGGACTAAAACGCGACATTTATTTTGCAGTACAACTATGTACTTACAGCTTGACGTTTAGGCTAGGTTGCAATAGCCGTGGTCACAAGCAGACTGGCGGTGCGCGGCGTCGTCTGTTCGGGCGGGCTTGGAGATCTTCAGCCACCCTCATATTGTCACTATTTTTATTTTTATTGTCTTTAGAGATGTCCTGACAGCACACAACACTTACAGTATCGGGTTTGTTTAAAACAGTAAAACTCGCGGCTTACACTTGTTAATCACTGGATTCCACGCTGATGACAATTTAAATCCGTCCTCCCGATTGAAATTTTTGTGCTTCTTGATATCAATCGCTTCTCGTACCATTCTAGTATGATAATGACGATCAATGGAGAGGATTTTAGGATCATGTAACTCCATCCAATGATTAATACCAGCTTCTAAAAGATGTTCAGCTACCGCGGATTTACTCGTCTGTCGATTTTTAACAGCTGTGATATGTGGGCACATATCATATGTGTCTTCTTACACGTTCTGCGATGGTCCGCTTTGTTTGTCCAATGTATGAACTACCACAGCTACAATCGATTTTATATACACCCGGAGTCTGAAAGGGTATTACGTCCTTTGGCGATCGCAGTTGCTTAGAAATTTGACATGTGTAAGCCGCGAGTGTTGTGTAAGTGTTGTGTGCCGTCAGGACATCTCTAAAGACAACAAAAATAAAAATAGTGACAATATGAGGGTGGCTGAAGATCTCCAAGCCCGCCCGAACAAGTCTGCTTGTGACCACGGCTATTGCAACATAGCCGAAACGTCAAGCGTAATAGACCGATCGCGCTGAGTTATTTTGTAGGCAAAACCTTCAAAAATTCTAAAGTTTATAAAAACTTGCCTGTGGATGTATTTGCATATAAAAAGCTTATTTTTGCGTTTTGTGTCATTTCTTGCCTATGCATCTATAGAAATTCGAATATTTGTGGTGGATATAAATAATTCAAAATAAAACTTACAAAATTGATTTCAAGTTAAAAAACGCAATGGTATTGAATTTAAGATAGCCTGCGTAGTGTACAAACCTAGTTTGTGTCACATTCGTCCAGGGGAAAGTGACTGAAAGTCAGTACATTAATAACTAAGGCAAAAAAAAATTAGAGTTTAAATAACTAGTACCATAATCTGCAGATTACTTAAATAAACCCACGAAATAAATTTGTGCCAGATTCAGGCATGGGATTTTAGTATTTTCAATTTTTTTGTTTGTCCGAGCTATAAGTGCTTTAAAAAATTATTACAATTATTAGAATTTACTTATTTGATATTAAAAATGCATGATTGATGGACAGTGTGAATTTGTGTCATATTAATGCACGGCATTATTAATTAAGAAAAAAATACAAAAAAGCGCACGAAGTTAGTAGGTACATAGCGCGCGATGCGAACGAAGCGCAGGCGGCAAGCCCGGCGCGGTCGACCTACCTATACGCGTGGACCGTGTGACATCGCGGGCGTCCGTCTCAGCCGGGTTATATTCGGTACCTACTATAATAGGTAATTAGATTATCCCGTGATTAGATCAGATTAGGTAAGGATTGAATTGATGAACGAAAGAACACACGCCGTCGTTCGGTTATGTAGAGATTATCATCACAGTCTATATTAAGCGTTAATCTACTATGCAGACGCAGGTCACATCTAATTTTCAATACTGTTACTTTTATGCAAGTGAAAGAATGACAGGGTGTCCCTGTCCGGGTCGTCGGTCGCATAGCAGAGCAGATATTATACCTATATGAGTTATTTAGTAGATTTTCACTTTTACTTACAGGTACCTATCGCTTTTCCGTAGATTTTATTTTTTTATATATCATATAAAAAAAGAATTCTGCTTTAATAATTCAGCAAAACAAAATTTATAGCTTATACTTACTAAATACGGCATACTCGTAGATTTACAGGAACCGGGTCCGATATTCCGTTAAGAGAACCGGGAATATCGCTACTCCCGGTACTGAGAAACCCCTAAAGCTTTTTTGTATTATTGAGCTGTTTAAAATGTGTGCATAAATGAAAATGTTAGACGCAAGATGAAAGAACCATAGAAAGTGCTGCTGCTGTGAAACTATTTTTGGTAGTTCCCCGCGTAACACACACAAAATTCAGCTTTTATACTATAACGTACTATTGAAATACGCTTATATTACCGGTCATATTACTGTCTGGCTATTGCTGTCTCACTCTGATAAATAGGTCACTGCCCTGTTATACCGCCTAATGATAAGCTAGGAGTATCATACAATCAACAATGAGCCTAGAAGGTATTCATTAGGGATTTAGAATCCCCGGGTTTGTAAGTATTCGGAAACACAAGAACAGGTAAGAAGTTACACTCTATCGCGGTACAGAAGATATAAGAATCAAAACGCTTAGCCGATTTCGACGCATTGAACGCCAGTCTTTGGAATATATTGTGAAGTACATATTCGTATTTATGCTTGTCTAATGGCAGGGGAAGAGTATAGCTGTCCATTTCAGACCGAAATATATCAGATAATAAAGCGTTAAGCTCTCAACAACGCTACTTTCTGTCTCTGCTCAAGGGGTTTGCGTTCAAGCTTATAACAAAAATATCTGTTGTGCGGCGTCGGTACCGCCACAAAAATAGATAGATACCGACGCCGCACTGTAACCGCACCGCGCGCTTTTTATGGAAACAAACGACCGTCCGTGCGCAAAACGACAAATGCACCGCTTCGGCACCGCAGCGATCCGACAAGAAACGTCTAAACTGAAAGCGCCCTTAAAGATGTTTGGATCTAAACTTCGATCATCAAGTCGTAGTCATCGTTTAAGCCACATGACACCTACTGCTCGGTATAAGACTCCCCCAAGGATCTCCACAACGATCGGTCCTGCGCTGCCCGCATCCAGCGGCTTCCCTTGACCTTCACCAGACCGTCGGTCCACCTTGTCGGAGGCCTACCCACGTAGCGTCGTCCCGTGCGCGGTCGTCATTCCATAACCTTTCCGCCCCAGCGGCCATCGGTTCTTCTCTATGTGCCCCGCCCACAGCCATATCAGCCGAGTAATCCTTCGAGCGATGTCAGTTGCTTTGATCAGTTTAGTTCTCCTACGGATCTCCTCATATCAGATTCGATCACGTAGGGAAACGCCGAGCATACTCATAGTTAGCGACCACGATTCACTACCGTAAGTCATCACTGACAACACACACTGGTCATAGACTTTCGTTTTAAGACACTCCGGTAAGTTGGACGCGATGATCTTACGGAGCTTCCTGAATGCTGCCCATCCGAGTTGGATTCGACGGGAGATCTCTTTCTCAAAGTTGGACTTACCTAACTGGATTGTCTGTCCAAGGTAAACGTAGTGGTCAACATTTCGAGTGTAGGGTTCCCAACGTGAACTGAAGTGGGTATAACATGGGAATTTGACATGATTTTCGCCTTTTTCATGTTCATCTTAAGACCCAATGTTTGGGAAGCGCTACGGAGATCTTCGAGCATTGTGTTCAGATCTTCCAAGGTCTCAGCCGCAAGGACTATATCATTGGCTAAACGAAGATGTGTCAGATACTGGCCATTAATGTTGATGCCGAGTCCTTTCGAGTCCAAGAACTTAAAGATATCCTTCGACGCAGCTGTGAACAGTTTCCGAGAAATGACGTCTCCCTGTCTCACACCTCGCTGAAGTTAGATGGGATTTGTGTTCTGGTTCTGTAATCGGTCCGACATGGTGGCATGTTCGTATAAGTACCTCAACACCTCGAAATACCTATAGTCCACTTGGCACCTCTGGAGAGAATGCAGCACCGCCGAGGTCTCTATCGTATCGAAGGCTTTCTTATAGTTCGCAAACGCCAAGCAAAGTAGCAAATTATACTCCTCGGTCTTCTGTATGACCTGCCGAAGCGTATGGATGTGGTCTTTTGTGCTAAAGCCTTTTCAGAACCCGGCTTGTTCGTGAGGAAGTCGTCGAACCTGCGAGCTAGACGACTCGTTATGACTCCCGAAAACAACTGAGTTTGCGTTTGGTATAGTTGGAGGAACCATTTCAGCGTAAAGAAACCTTTGCCAGTAAAGCAAAGCTTTTTTCATGCTAATTAAAATTTTAATGAAATATTAAAAGTTGAAACTTAATGAAAATGACACGCATGATCAGCATGCATATCCCTCAAAGTAGGATTCAGGTTGAAAGGACTGACCTGTTTCTTATCCTGTTAATCTTACAGCCTCAGTGGACAACCGAATTAGGGAATTAGGGACAAGATGTAAGTTAGCATTGGCTTGGCTATTTCACTAAAGGCCAGGGCAAAAAAAATTAACGATTGAAGAATCGTATCTATATAAATAAAAGCTATAGACTTGCTCGGTCGTCAACTGAAGCTTTTTGGGTTACATGACAAGGGGGCAGAGTTGTTTTGCGCTATTAAGAGTCTGCCTGCGGAGAAAGGTTCATGAACCAGTTCAGTAGGGGCTCGTGCATCAAATTTAAATTCAAATTCAATATCATTTATTCAGTCTATGCTGTTACAAGCACTTATAAACGTCAAAGAAGCTACGCCATCGGCTCACAAACCCTACGGCTGGATACTGGATTTTCTTTGCTAGGAAGGCATTGAATGATGACCCGATATTCAATTTTCTCCATACTTGTGAACAACGATAAGATGCTTAATTAGTAGCTACCTGGGCAAATGAACCGGTCTCCACAATCCCCCCAAAACCGGAAAGTTTCCGATCTCAGGAGATTGCAATGCAAATATGGCTAGCCAAAGGAAAGGTCAGAAGTCAGATAATGTTTATATAACATCGATAAATATTGCTAGGGCATAGTCCCAGGAACTCGTGGTTACGAATTTTCCCGAGATTCCTGATACGGTACTTACTGGGGCACATTAACTGGCATCGGTTTTAACATTGTATCGCAGAACCGGGTCTCATTAATAGTAAACTTCAATATAAATATATTCAAATGAATGAGTTCGAGATAGGGAAAAGTACCGGGAATTCAAAGTTCAATTTTTTTCCCGGGACTCCCAGTACTGACGCAAATTAACTGACACCGCTACCATTGTATAGAAGAACCAGTATTCTTGGTTCTCATTAATAATAATGAATGGGTTAGAAATGCAAAACTATAAAACAAAATGTATTAAACGAGTGGTTGACAGTGGGTGCATGATTTCTAATTTCAATTTTAACAATCAGAAAAGCTGTCATTTAGAATAGTGGCACTTGAGATGGTATAAAGTAAAAACAAATTATACCTACTTACTTGCCTAGATCAGATATATAATCCTGTTTTCTTTTTTTGCTATTTATTTAATGTTTCCTACTTCTAAAAAACATCTTAGTCTGGTCATCAACTTACTTAAAAATAATTAAGTAGGTACCTTCTTGACTAGCAATGTAGGTACCGTCAACAGCACGTACGGCTTTACATTTGCACTACGAAAACCACTTACTACGAAAGCGACGACGTAAGGCCGCTCTCAAGGTTACACACACCGCTCGCGTGTCGCGTCGCGTCCCATGCGCTTGCTCTTAGCGGCAAATTTCAAAATGTTCCGGATTTAAACTGAATCTAATAATATAAGATTCCATGGATAAAAACGACACAAATTTTGAATAGTGTTTCGTTATATCATAAAGATAATAAAAACATAAACTCTAATAACTTGAATTTTCTTTTGCGACTTTTACAGCGTTTTGAACAAAAAAAGGAAAGTTTCTGAAAATGCCATGGAGGAATCTGACACAAAACATTATAAACAAAAGATACCATTGATCTAAAACTTATAACACTTATTTCACCAACTCTAATATTCTTTTGAGCTACTGAGGCGACATCTTAGGTAATGGTTAAATAACAGTATTCCCGTGGAGAGAGATGACACAAAAACCTCGTGTACATCGTTTACGACTTTCTAATCCCCATGAAAGTAAAATTATCGTCTCTAATTTTCTTTTCGGCCGATAATGTCAGAAAAGACAAAAACGTCAATATATACTTATCCCTGCACCTAAGATGACTGGAGCTGATCATATCAGTTGACTCCAACGCACACCATGTGCTATGGGGCAGCAAGGAGAACAACACGCGAGGTGAGGAATTCGTTTCTTTTTTACTCGCAACTAATATGAACATAATCAACAGGGGCTCAGAACCGACTTTCGTAACATCACGAGCCCAGACAATTATTGACCTTACTTTAGCGAGCGAACACGCGACTCACCACATCTCCGATTGGCATGTATCTGACGAGGCGTCGTGTTCCGACCATCGCTGGGTCAAGTACAACCTAAATATGACCCTCACACCGCCCAAGCCCCGACGTAATCCACGTAAGATGGACCGACGTAAGTATGAGCTTCTGACCGCAGAGAAGCTAAGGTGTCTAGACACACCTACAACTCACGCGGTAAAAGCGGATATTGATAACCACGTTGATCGCATAACAACAACTTTAATCACCAGCTTTGAAGAAACATGCCCACTTTCCACTCCCAGCTCCCAGCCAAACAACAAGTCTCATTGGTGGGGACCTGATCTGGAGAAACTACGCCGCAAGGTAAGAAAGTTGTTCAACAAAGCAAAGAACTCACGAGAAGCGCACGATTGGGACGCCTACAAACAAACCCAATACAACTACAGGAAGCGTATCCGCCTCAGGAAAAGAGAATGCTGGAGACGCTACTGCACCAATATTGAAACCAACAGCGAGGCTAACAGAGTGAAAAACATCCTGTGCAGCGAACCAACACACAACCTTGGTTTCCTGAAAAAGCCAGACGGAACTTACACCAAAACAGATCAAGACACTTCAGAACTGTTAATGACCACTCACTTCCCAGGTTGCCGCATAACGGAAAGTAACACATGGGAAGGAAAAGATGAGAATCTACCTGCTGAAACCGATTGGACCACCGCCCACAAGGTTGTCAACCCTGAAAAAGTAAGATGGGCAATCAACAGCTTCCTCCCATTCAAATCAGCGGGCCTAGATGGAATTTTTCCAGGGCTGATGAGGTGGAGCGACGGAGGTCTTATTGACCACCTCGTGGCCATCTACAGAAGCTGTCTAGCACACCGCTACATTCCTATGAAATGGAGGGAAGTCAAAGTAGTCTTTATCCCTAAACCCGGCAAAGGAGACTACACTCAACCTAAATCATTCAGACCAATTAGCCTCACATCATTCCTTTTAAAGGCGCTGGAGAGACTAATAGACAGGGAAATAAGGAGCACTGCATTAGTCAGGAACCCCTTAAATCCAAACCAACATGCCTATTCTGCAGGCAAATCAACAGAGTCTGCCCTACATAAGGTGGTTTCTTATATAGAAGGCAATCTCAAACACAAAATATCAACACTAGGCACCTTCATCGACATCGAAGGAGCCTTTGACAAAACCAACTTTACCAGCATAAGCCAGGCCCTCTCCAAACATGGTGTCGATCCCACTATTGCCGGGTGGATTGACAGCATGTTAAGAGACAGAGCTATACAAATTACTGTGAATGGCACCACTAGAGGGGTAGTAGCAAAAGGATGTCCCCAAGGGGGTGTCCTCTCACCTCTTTTATGGAATATTGTGGTCAACGAGCTGATTAGCTGGCTCAACGACCGCAACTTCCTCACAGTAGGCTATGCAGACGACCTGACCATACTCATCAGCGGACGAGTTGAGAGTGTAATATGTGACCGAATGAGGTCCGCAATGAAGGTCGTCGAACAGTGGTGCATCAAACACAATCTAACAGTGAACCCAACAAAGACGGAACTAATCCTGTTCACAAACAAACGGAGTCTAGGCAACCTTAGACTTCCTAAACTTTTCAATACCAGTCTGTCCCTTAGCAAGGAAGTCAAGTATCTAGGGGTGATACTAGACAACAAACTCCTCTGGAATAGACATCTCGAAGGAAAACTAAACAAAGCCACCATCATCTTTTGCCAATGTAAAAGACTGCTTGGCAAAAGCTGGGGGCTATCACCGAAAATAACGATGTGGCTATATAAAACTGTTATACGGCCCATAATCACATACGGAGCCGTTGCCTGGTGGTCTAAAACAGAGCAACGCACCGTAATCAACAAGCTGCAGAAATTCCAAAGATTGGCATGCTCTGCGATAACCGGCTGCATGCGAACTACCCCCACAGTCGCCCTTGAAGTAGCCCTGGATCTAACACCCCTGGACCTGTTTATACAACAGGAAGCCTCCATGGCTGCTATAAGGCTTAAACACATGGGTCTGTGGTACAACCAAGAGGGTCCTCACTCCACATTGTGGAATAATCTAGTGAAACATGAGTCACTAATCGCTGCCCCATGCGACAGGATCCCTAAACAATACATTTTCGAAAAGAATTATCAAATACAGTTATTTGAAAGTGACCAAGACTACTCTGGCATACATGAAGTCCGAATCTATACGGACGGTTCCAAGATGGATATTGGCACTGGAGCCGGAGTATTCTCACAAGACCTAAATATCAAAACATCACTAGCACTAGGCCAACACAGTTCGATATTTCAATGCGAATGTGTTGCAATAGTAAACGCAGCTACCACGGCCCTGTCTAGAGGTATGAAGGAACTGAACATCCGCATACTAACCGACAGTATGGCCGTCCTAACAGCACTGGAGGCCAACACGATCAACTCCAGTATTGTCTACGAATGCCACCGAGTATTGGATCGCTTAGCATCCAACAACAGAGTAATCCTACAATGGATTAAAGGGCATAGTGGATCACACGGGAACGATGCCGCCGATGAGCTGGCAAGAAGGGGATCCTCCACAACAGTGGCTGGACCCATACCCATTCTGCCACTCCCGTTCAGCCAACTGCGCTCATGGGTAAGACATCGTACTCGTGCTGCACATAATAAGCGTTGGGTAGATCAAACAAGCTGTAGACAGTCCAAGTTGGCGATGACTGCAGTCTCGCCGCGGTTGACCTGTAGACTGCTCAGCCTTAATCGTCCAGACCTCCGAATAGTTGTAGGCACACTTACAGGTCACCTAACTTTAAACCGACAACTATTCATCATGAATGCGACAGACAGCCCCCTATGTAGGGGATGCCTGGACGCAGAGGAAACAGCCGCCCACGTGATCCTGGAGTGCGTGGGTTTGGCCGCACAACGGGCAGAAATCCTCAAAGACGTGAGGTCGCTCCTAGAAGCCTGTGAACGCCCCAGGAGGCTTCTGCGCTTCTGGAAGGAGCTGGGATGGCTTGACTAGCCATACCGATGCTATGTTCACGCATAACGGACCAAATGGGAGTCTAAATGCGGAGAAAAGAGCCCATCACCAATACCAATACCATACCTAAGATGACACAAAATCATATATTAGGTTAAGTAAATGGTCCTGGAACTGTATACCAAAAATCAAGAACTTTAATATTTTTGAAACCTCAAAACTTATCCCTATCGGTCTATAAGTACATAGTTGTACTACATAATAAATGTCGCGTTTTAGTCCCGTTGTTTTAATATGTCTTAAGTTAATTAGTAGGAGAACTGGATTTGTTAATCAATATTTGCACGTTGCTCAAGGCGAGAGAATATGATGGTCTATCATCATTAAACACGATCCGAACCGTAACCATATTTTGGCAAATAAATTATTATTTATTTATTTATAAATGAATTGTTTTCTGTCGAAATTTGGATAAAATTTTAACAGAAAGCTATTATTTACGAAACAATGGAAAATTTCTCACTAATCATTATGAAATTGCTATAATTACATTTTGTTTGTAACCTAGTAAAAATATACTAATATTTCTATTACAGTGTAACAAAACAGAGCAAGGTTACTTAATATATTATTTTATTAAGTACATCCATAAATAACGTATATTATAAATAATTAGGTTGATATATTAGGTCTTTACCTATGAAATTGCCGATTTGTATGAAGAATTTTCCATACATTGCTTAAAATTTTCAGAGTTGTCTCACGGAATTTTTTTTTTTTTGGTATAAAAATAACTGTTGACACTTCTATGGACTCGGAAATGGACAACATTTCATTTTCTATAAGGCACTAAAATAAAAAAAACCATTTCGAGGTTTTAGTGTCATAAGCTCACAGTTTTTATTTTAGAATTTTCTGATCGGTAATTTGTGAGATATTTAATAAAAACTAAAATGTAGTCCAAATCGAGAAAGTCAGGCATTTGATCCCGTCATTCCTTTTCATTTCTGTCTAATATAAAAAAAAATGGTTGTCTCTGGCTGAGTTGACAATGACAGTCAATTCAAGTAGTGAAAGATCAAAATCTAAGATATCGATATTCGATATTTTCTAATTTACATAATGCCAATAAAACCTCATGAAAAAACAGTTTGTGATTGTTTTGAGTTTTTTTGAATACATTGTTTTTATGATTATTGCTGAATAGATTTACTTTTTATGTTTGCTAGGTAAACCACCACGCGACACCAGGCAGGTGGACCACGGGTCAGAAATTTGTGTGTGTTTAACGAAGTGGTTATTTTTGTTCCACTAATGAAATACCAGGGGCCATACCATTAACTGTACCGCGATTCATTTTAGGTAGTAAGAGTGAGACGCCGCTATACGCGCCGTATGACGGCATCCCGCGCTCTCAACCTAAAAGTAACCTAAAATGTATCTCATTACAGTTGATGGTAAGGCCCCTGACCTTAAATTTCAATATGGTTTGATATACATTTCAATTCTAAATACCCAAAATGTATATAGGTATTGTTCATGAACGCGAATTTGTGCGTATAAATTTTCTTTTTTTTTTATTAAGTTTATTTTTATCTTAACCAAAGTGTTAATCTTTAAAACATGTTTTGGTTAAATAACGAAAATTACAACTTTTATGCAGTAATCGATATTTGAGTTCTGCCACTGTCATATCACTACTAGAAACCATTACGTCAGTTTTTTCTTAAATCCGAAATAAGCAACAGCCTTACCAATTTAACTTCCCGAGAACGCACTTACGCTCTTTTAGAATGAGCAAGTTTTGAAATACAGATTTAATACACAAATATAATGCTAATAATAAAAATAAAAAATACGTGTCTCGTATTTTAACATCTAGTTTTATTATGCATAGGAAAAATTGCATTATTTATTTTTGAAATGTTGTCCATTGCACGCTTGTAGCAGACGTTTCAGAACAGTCTGTAAAAGACAGATAATTGTTACTATATGTCTCCTAGTAAGATTAGTTTCTTATAACTCAGATATATATATTTCATTTATTTCCGTTGGAACCCACTTATGAATCCCAGTTTAATATTTTTGGCGTTGGATCCCACACAACATAAGTACGGTCAACAACCTACGGCTATACATATATATGTATAGCCGTCAGATTTCTACAATAAACTTTGGACTTTAAGACGTATGCCGTTGAGTTCAGATTTGTCTGTAGAAATTTGACGGATATGTAATTCAGTAGCTGCAGTGCTGTTGACTGTACCTATGCTTCTTTTCTAGAAGGGAACTGCTGTTAACAAACTTTATTTACGCAAAACTAAGAAGACATTTAAGTAGTTTATAATTGAATAATTAGTTTATAATTAAGTCATTTTATATTTTAGTTTGTGCTAAACAATGAATTAACCAACCAGTTAAATGAAAAAGTTGTGTGAATATTATTTAGAATATATCAGAGAGTCATAATGTAAAGTCTATTCTTAGAAAATGTATATTTTTACATTTTGACATTCCGTATTTGAGCTAATTACGTACCTTGTAAGAAAAAAATATCACGGATCTCTAGCTGAGCTTGGAACTTTTGCTTTTATAACTTATCATGAGATTTGAGACTTATCTTTTACCAATAAACAATACCTGTAAACAAACATCGTATTATTGAAAAATAGTTTTCGCATTAATTTCTGTGGCTATATTATGAAAAATACTTCTTTGATGGACACTAACCCAGTATATTAATTACCGTGTAGCATTATTATTGTAGACAAAAGTATAGAAATATTCCATGTAAAAGAAATATCGTAAAACAACAAGAGTAAACTTTTTCCACATATTACAACACTGTAGTTTTCTTCTTGCGTTTGTAAATAAACCGTATTTAGTTAGAAAATTATGATAATTGCTAAAAATTCAATAATTAGAAAATCACAAAAACGTTATTTCGAGTAAAAATACCAGAAACAATATAGATCAAACGAAATAACCAATTAAAAAAAAATTAAGCCCAAATGGCTACCCATACCATCGCCCCTTGCGTTGCATAAAAACTACGGACCAGCTGTTTGTAGGGGTGATTCCAACGGCTAAGACTGACGGTGGCAGCAGCCACATACGTACGCCTACACTCGTTCTGGCTGCTTGCAGTGCAGTGCCGCCAATTGGCTGCCGTGCAATCGGGCGCGTAAACTTTATCCTCATATTACAACACTGTAGTTTTCTTCTTGCGTTTGTAAATAAACCGTATTTAGTAAGAAAATTATGATAATTGCTGAAAATTCAATAAATTAGAAAATCACAAAAACGTTATTTCGAGTAAGAATACCAAAAACAATATAGATCAAACGAAATAGCAAATTTAAAAAAAATTAAGCCCAAATGACTACCCATACCATCGCCCCTTGCGTTGCATAAAAACTACGGACCAACTGTTTGTAGGGGTGATTCCAACGGCTAAGACTGACGGTGGCGGCAGCCACATACGTACGCCTACACTCGTTCTGGCTGCTTGCAGTGCAGTGCCGCCAATTGGCTGCCGTGCAATCGGGCGCGTAAACTTTATCCACATATTACAACACTGTAGTTTTCTTCTTGCGTTTGTAAATAAACCGTATTTAGTAAGAAAATAATGATAATGGCTGAAAACTCAATAAATTAGAAAATCACAAAAACGTTATTTCGAGTAAGAATACCAAAAACAATATAGATCAACGAAATAGCAAATTTAAAAAAAATTAAGCCCAAATGACTACCTATACCATCGCCTCTTGCCTTGCATAAGAACTACAGACCAACTGTTTGTAGGGGTGATTCCAACGGCTAAGACTGACGGTGGCGGCAGCCACATACGTACGCCTACACTCGTTCTGGCTGCTTGCAGTGCAGTGCCGCCAATTGGCTGCCGTGCAATCGAGCGCGTTGATTGGCTGCTGCAGCCAGGACTTCTTGGCTGCCTAGTGGGCGGGCTCCCATACACTGTCATAAGTTCGATTGGCTGCCGCAGCCTATCTGCCTAGTGCGCGATAGGTCTTATTAATCAATGCGATAGTGTAGTGAAGTTTTTTGCATTTGTCTACGTATGATTACATATTCTAAGTAGGTACCTAACTTATAACAACAAATTCATATATTTTTTTATTAACAGCTTATTTTATTGTTTTGTATTTAATATAGACTGTGGATTGACGTACGTCTTGTTGGCGGTGGACATTTGGATCAAGTCCCATGCTACCTTGCCTTTTATTTCCATTGATAAAAGTCACATTTTCAGCCAATGCTGATCGCACGTCGCGAGTACCCCTACCACAGATGGGAGCCCCTTTACTTCGGGACTCACAAGGATCCGTGGTACAGCGAGCTTCTCTCCTGGGAGGGAAGACAGGATAAGATGACTCAGGTAATTTGTTTACATTTGAACTAATCATCATCCGCCAGGATAATGATTAGTCATAATCATGTGGCCATGACCCCACCCAGCGGTTCTGGCGACCGCGCACCATGTCGTTGGTCGTCCTTGTCGGGGGCCAACCCACGGAGCGTCGTCCGGTGCGCGGTCGCCATTCCAGAGTACCGCCCCACACACATTAATTTGAGTTGGAGAATTTGAATGGCCTCGATAAAAGAGAATTTAACATTATGAACTAGATAGCGCAATGGTAAGTATATACTTACCTGCTTTCTGCTCCGAGGTAGCGGGTTCGATTCCCGCACTGGTCACAAATAATTGTTTGTGCTTTTTCTTTATCCTACTTCCTACTAATATTATAAATGCGAAAGTATGTGAGCATATTTGGATAAATATTTAACAAGAAAATATACTAGAAAAAAGCAACTAGTCTCATGTCGCCCTGACGGGATTCGAACCCGCATCCTTGGGAGTCCGGCCCAATGCACTAACCAATTATGCTACAGAGACCTATGAGGACACGTCGAATTTTTCTAGTATATTCACCGTTCTACGGTGTTGGCCACCGTCGCTTCATCAATGAGAGAAATATCCTCGCATTCGAAAGAAACATCTTTACAGATGTTTGACTATCGATTAAGATGAAACAGCCATTTAATTAAAACTTTTTAATTTTGCATTTTACAATGCTATTTTTGAGACTAGTTGCTTTTTTCTAGTATATTTTCTTGTTAAATATTTATCACATAAAAATAGCATTGTAAAATGCAAAATTAAAAAGTTATAATTAAATGGCTGTTTCATCTTAATCGATAGTCAAACATCTGTAAAGATGTTTCTTTCGAATGCGAGGATATTTGGATGTTCGTTACAGTTTAACGCAAAAAACTACTCAACCGATTTGTATTAAATTTCGCACACAGAGATAGCCTGGATTGAAACAGAATACTTTTTATCTCGACATTCCCACGAGAACGGGAACCAGGTGGATGAAACCGCGGGCAGCCAATAGTATGTATAAATAACTTCTGTTGTCTAATATCTCCCTTGGTTCCATAAAACAAGTGCTTAAAAGGCCCGCGACACGTTAGTCTCCCATACACGTAATACCAAAATAATTTAAAAGAGCGTGATTGGCTGTAATTGTGATGTTATTTGAATTAAGACACTATATAAAAAAACCAAAATGAAAAAATAATGCCAATAACATTTATTCATACAAAACTGCAATTCGCATTTACTTTTAAATGGGCAAGTATTTAGGATAATTTTTTTAATGGAAACCTAGATAAATGCTGTCTTAACCCGAATAACATTACAAATACAGGAAATAATGATCTAATTTCAAATCATTTTGGTATTACGTTAGTAGTAGGTATGGGGAGCTGACCGTTAGCCGGCCTCTTAATTATTTATTTATTTATGGCTTACTTACAGGCTGTTGCCTGTATTATATTTACATAATACAGGCAACACAATATTATATACATAAACAGCTTATATCTATGCCCAATTACAAGAATGCGCCGCATTGACTATTAACTTACAAACTGTAACTACATAATTAGTTTTAAACTTAATAAAACAAAAATGTCGAACTGAAAATAATGATACCATACAAAAGAAGAAAAAAAGACAAACAAATTTAGAGTTTAGCTAATATATTTTTTTTTAAAACAGGGACACTACAGTTAAAAATATCGTAATCATGACAAATTGCCATTCTATTGATAGGATTACTAGAGGCCGGGCGCGGTTTCACCCGCGTGGTTCCCGTTCCCGTGGGAATTTTGGGATCATTTATAGCCTATGTTACTACTTGGGGTCTAAGGATTCTCTGTACCAAATTTCGTCAAAATCGGTCCAGTAGTTTTTGAGTTTATTCGTTACATACAAAAATACAAATCTTTCCTCTTTATAATATTAGTATAGATTATGACATGTGATACGTTGTTTCTAGATGGAGGTACATAAAATAATCGTGGTATACGTACAGTCGGGGATATTCCCGGTTGATCAGTAGAGTTTTTTTGAGAAACATTTTCTCGAAATGTACTAAGGTTAAAGAAACAATTTATTATTCAAATGAAATACTTCGTTATTGTCTATTATTTGTGATATAAACGTTTTCTATATATCTTTTACTTTTTTAAATAAAGCTCCTTGAAAAAACTCTACTGATCGACCGGGAATGTCCCCGACTGTACAGACCGAGTAGGCACCTTGAATAAAAGCATCTCCAATAGTCATTGCCCAATAACCCATTTGCAATTTTATGAGGAATACGCAAATCGTACGACCACCTTCGCTTCTCCAAGCTGGTCGAGTGGTCATGTTCAAGTGCCAAAGACGATCAGAATACTCACTAATCTTACGGCGCTACTCTTAAGAATGTCCCCATTGTTCATAAAAAAAGCTACTTGTTCTGGAATCGGATCAGTGTGTGATGTTGTCTTAAATTTTCTATTTTCCATCGTCTGTTAAAGGTATATAAATCGATTAGTATTTATAATACCTAATATAGGTATCAGGAGGCCTAGTACGAAAAACTTTCGAGTAAGTATCAAGGAAGTAAAGTAAACAATGTGTGACATTATTTTGAGCAGCGTTCCTACCGGACGTAGGCGAAATTACATTTTCCTATTTATTTTTAGAGTTCCGTACCCAAAGAGTAAAACGGGACCCTTTTACTAAGACTTCGCTCTCCGTCCATCCGTCCGTCTGTCACCAGGCCGTATGATAGCTAGACAGTTGATATTTTCACAGATGATGTATTTCTGTTGCCGCTATAACAACAAATACAAAAAAAAAACAGAATAAAATAAATATTTAATGTGAGCCCCCTCACATACAACAAACGTGATTTTTTTTGCCCTTTTTATAGATAATGGTACGGAACCCTTCGTGCGCGAGTCGGACTCGCACTTGGCCGGTTTTTTTTTGACATTACGTCCTCGAACTTTTTCAATTGTTTTTCGTGCTAGCCCTGCAGGTGAGAACATTAAACATTACCAGATGGACCGAAATACTTCCGCATATGTTAGTAAGGTCGCAGAATACGTGTTGGATGTTATTACTGTTAAGTTTGTGTTTAATGTGTTTATGCACGCACGTGTAAACAGACCTTTAGATTAAATTATATAACTCAGTTTGTACTGTAACTTAGTTGTTTGGGATATTGTTGAAGTTCTGTTTGAATTCTTGTACAATAAACAACAAATACTGAGAGACAACTATTGTGCTCATGTAGCTGAAATTATAAATCGATTGTGAACCCTTTATTAAAATAACGTTGTCTTATAAAGCTTAGAGACGTGTTTGGCGCAGGGGTACTATACCCGCCTTCTGCGCCAGAGGTCCCGGTTTAGATCCCCGACAAGACAAATATTTGTGAGCATGAACATGTCTTTTTGTCTTGGTCTGGGTGTTTAATATGTATATTTATTTATTTATTTTATTTTATTTCGGAAGACCAACAGCTTAAAATATTACATTAGATTTTAACATAAAAATTGAGAGCCAATTACAGGTCTTCACCAATAGAGATAGTTTTAAAGTTAATGTTAAGCACTTAATAGGCAAACACGCATTCCAACAGATAAATTCATAATAACTAAGACAGAGTATAAACAAAACAAATCAAAAAACAAGCAAAAAATTGATAAAGCTCACAGAGAATTATCATATAAGCAAGATTTACAAATCAAATGAAAAACCTATCCATCAAAAAACTCATTACTCATTAATCGCCTCACCGATGCAACGCTAGTGTTAAACAGATCAATGTCTAACTGTTTGGAAATTACGTTAAAGCAATTGATCGCACGCAAAAGGTATGAATTTTGGCGATAGTTTGAAGATGCAGAGGGTACGCATATAAGGGAGTTAGATCTAAGGGGTTTCCTTGGAGCTCTGAGGGAGATCTTAGAGAGAAGCCCAGGACAATCGACGACCCCAGAAGTAATTTTTAATAAGAGAGCCACATCTGAGATTTCGCGACGTTTTTCCAGCGGCAGCAAATGGTGTTTCTTACAAAAAGACAGGTAATGGGTGGACTCATAGTGTTCATTCGTACGAAAGCAGAGGTATTTAATGAATTTCCTTTGAATATTTTCGATGCGTGTTATGTAAGTTAGGTACCGAGGGCTCCAGACCTGCGACGCGTACTCCAGATGGCTTCGTACAAATGTACAATATAAAATCTTTAATGTTTTAGCGTATTTGAAGTCTCTAGAATTACGCATCACAAATCCAAGAGCCTTAGATGCCCTAGAAATAATGTTGTTAATGTGATCGTCAAACAGTAGCTTACTATCATGCAGAACACCAAGGTCCCGCACGACAGCATCACGTTTCAGTTTCGAACCTCTTATAATATAATCAAAATGAACCAAGTCTCGTTTGCGGCTATAAGTAACAACACTACATTTAGAGGAATTCAGGTCAAGTTGGTTCTCGATGCAATAGATATCCAGTCTGTTGAGGTCCTCCTGTAGCAGACTAGCATCGGCAGCAGAAGATACTGGCGCAATAATTTTCATATCATCCGCAAAGCATAATAATTGAGATGTTTTGAAACATTGCTCAATGTCGTTAACAAAAACCGCGAACAATAAAGGCCCAAGCAGCGACCCCTGAGGAACCCCACTTGGAACCGTGAGCCAGCCGGAGATGTAATTTTTGACGACAACAGCCTGAGATCGATTATTAATATATGAAGACAACCATCTAAGCAAGTCACCACTAATACCGATCTTCTGCAGTTTAAGCACTAGTAGATCTGGCCGAATTCGATCGAATGCCTTGCTATAATCGGTATAAACGACATCGACCTGGGAGCCATCGTCCATAGATGAGGTAAGGGATTCATTCAGTAGGATAAGATTGGTCACAACGGAGCGACCTCTTAAGAAACCATGCTGAGTGGGACTAAACGAATGCTTGAGAGCTGCGTAAAGTTGCTCGTACACAATCTTCTCGAGGACCTTAGAGACAGTGCAAAGTTTAGAGATAGGTCGGTAATTAGTGACATCACTTCTCGAACCTTTTTTGAATACCGGAGTGATGTAAGCACGTTTCCACAAGTTTGGTACAACTCCCTCTGCTAACGCCCTATTGAAGAGTATGGTGATTGGAATCGCAATGGTTTTAGCACAGCGGATGAGGAATTGAGGTGGTAGCAAATCAGGTCCAGCTGACTTAGTGGGATCCAGTTTGGAGAGTAACTTAGCCACGTTATCTACATCAATTTCAATGCTAGTTATATTAGCAATGGTATCACTACAGCCAGGCACAGTACACGCATTTGATTGAGTGACAGGGCCTCTCAGAAAGTTGGAGTGAAAGTATGTCGAAAACGCCTCACAAATTGATGTACCTGTGTTAAAAATTGATTCTCCAAGCTTTACACTACTAGGTATACCGTTCTTATTGGATTTAGACTTGACAAACGACCAAAACATATTAGGGTTATCTTTTAAAGAGTCTTCGATAGATTCAATATAACTAGAGTAGCATTGCTTCTCCAAATTTCTGCACCGGTCCCTGAGCATTTTATAAGACTGTTCGTCAGCAAGGTTCCCGTACGTGCGAAACTTTTTTAAGTACTTGAACTTTTCCTTAATGACCTTTTTCAACGCAGACGAGTACCATTTCGGAAAGCGGCCAGCAGTAACCTTTTTTCTAGGAATATACTTGTCTCTCAAAGTCGAAAACACATCGTAAAAGTAATCAGTAGCAGCCTCTAGTGACCTTGACGCCAGTTCAGATTGCCAGACCACTTTAGAAATCTCTAAGTTAATCGCCTCATAATTGCCCTTATTGAAGAGATACTTAACATGCGGGGCATCCTTCAAGGGCACTGAGTCGGAGAACTGCAATTCGATGGTCAAAGCTCCGTGATGCAGGTCGATTGGCACGAGCGAATCATCGCTGCAATCAGTGACCCGGGCAATATCATTGCATAGAACAAGGTCCAGAGTTCTGCCATGAGCATTCCTAACTCCGTTGTACTGAAAAAGACCAAGGGTATTTAACTCGTCCACCAAAAGCATCTCATCAACCGAGGTAAAGTTAGAAGGATCAAACGATAATCCATCGATATCACTCACAGTCCAAGCGATGTTACCCAAATTAAAATCACCTACTATTAGATATCTATCGCTCGGACAACGAGCGATTAAGGTGCCTAAGTTGCTTAGGAAGTTAGATAGTTGATTTGAAAAGGAGAAACCAAGTTTCTCATTACATAAATAAACCACACAGATATGCAGGTTGATATGGACGTTACTTCCGTGCCCTTTGAGCGGCAAAGTTACCCAAAGATCCTCAGCACTCGAGTGAAATGCCGGTTGTGGCACGACCGCCAGTTCCCGGCGGACTGCTACCAGCACTCCCCCTCCGTAAATCTGATCAGTTGCAGCGTAGTTACGATCCCGTCGCCAAACAACATAACGACTGTCAAAAAGTTCTGCATCCCCTATACCGTCCATCAACCAAGTCTCAGTAATAATAACAACATCATAGTTAAAGGTACATAAGTTACGGTAAAATAACGTTGTTTTAGTACGTAGGCCCCGCGCGTTCTGGTAATATATGTTGTAATTTTTATTCATTGTGTTATACACTTATAAAAAAAACAAAAAGTAAAAACAATATAGCCACAGTGTAATAACATACAATTTATCATATAACCAGGAGACGCGGACGGTAGGCTCTGTAATATACAAAAGACTACGGTGCACCATATTATACAAACAAATAAAAATACTTTCGTTTAACATAAGGAAAAAGAATAAATAAGCAATAAAATAATAAAAAAAAAAAAACAGCTAAGTAAATTTGAACGCGTGCGTGCAAGCAAATCGGAACAGAAAGCAAAGATAACAAGTAATACCGGGCTACAAAGCATTCAAGGCCACGATAATACAATAGAATGCGCAGCGAAAATAAAACTAATTGAATGACAAGGCGCGCGCTACGAGCAAACTGGTTTTCTATAAGCGAGGAGCGCGATACGGGACAGTAGCGAAGCATCGGTACGACGGATACGACTATTACAAAACGTTTAAGCTGTTTTAGCAAGCGTTTGGTACAAATATACATAGATACATTAATAGTTCTACAATACAGATAGGTTGCGCTTAGTGATTGGGGGCCATCTACAATATGTTGACAGTGAATCAAGCAATTCTTCTTAAATGATGCGCTGAGTGATTGTTTTAGGAAAAAGTAAATTACAATAAGTTGGCAGTGAATTAAGCAATTTTGTTTAAATCGTTTTCACTAGAAATAATTAGAATGCGGCGGGAAGTGTCATCTTTTTTCACATGTATCTTACAATACTTAACCCATACGTGGCTGTAGTTCCTCTCCTTGGTGATCGATTTCGTTTTCGTGAGAAGTTTTTTATTTTCCGGCGTAAGATGGTCATTGACAAAAACTCGTTGTGTGTTACCCACATAGCCAATATCCGCGACCGTTATATGTTTCTTCGCTCGGGCAGCGGCAATGAAATCCTCCTTAATGTATCTATTAATGAAGTTAATAATGATGTATTTTTCCTTACTATTATGCACGGGCACTCTGGCTATGTAGTTAATTTGGGTTTTGGGAAAACTGTAGCCGACCACTTTGGTAAGAGCCTCAGCCACTGCAAATAGGTTTTCATCGGATTTAACAGGTACACCTTTGATCTCGACATTATTAAGCCGCATCCATTGATCCTTTAATGCGAACTCCTTCTTTAAAATGTCAATTTCGTTGGCAGATGAATTAAGGGACGACTGCAAATTATTTATTTCCGACATTCTGCCTTCCAAATGAGTAATTTTCAAAGCCTGCTCATCAAGTTTAGCGCTATTAAAATCACAAGACTCTTTAAGTTCCGTCAGTTCTCTTTTGATGCATTTAACATCCTCAATGAGGGAGGGTAGACTGGCAAGTTGTTGCTTCATTTCACGCAGTTCACTGAGAATTGAGTCCAGGACAGAGTCACCTCCAGGGCTAGGTGATGACCTTGACAGCTTACACTGGGGACATCTCCAAGTTTGTCTACGTTCAGGACCCAGTTTCCTATAGCCCCCCTCAGATATGTTAGCGCAGCCAAAATCTAAGTGCTTTTTACAAGCTCCACACTGCACTCCGTCGTTAAATGACACGTTACAAATAGCGCACTTCATATTCACAGCAGAGGTAGAACACAGCAAGGAAAAAAAAAGGATGATGATAGTATGACTACGTAAATTGACCGACGACAAGTAAGTAGTAGTAGTAGGTACGCGTGTCACCTGGTCAAGCGCTCACGACCGACTGATTATTGTGAATATATTTACAAAAAAGTATATAAGTATGTTTATTTGTTATCTAGTAATCATAACGCATGTTCTTCATGAAACTTAACGTGGGCTATATAATAATATTGTGTGTCTACAGCTTCCTCATAAGGCATCGAGAAATTCTAAGCATGCCATATTTTAGTGCATATTAGGAGCAATCAAATGTGTCAGTGATATTTTAGGTGCAACCATAACTTCGTTACTAGGAGTTTTTTTTGTGTGTTAGCTGGAGAAACATGTCCCCAGCGGACACAAGCCGTTTTAAGGCAAACTAATGAGGTTAGGGCTTTAGACTATAGTCAGAAATTTAGTGCACAATAGGTGCAATGAGAACCAAAAAAACTAACCGTCACACTCAAATACTGTTGAAACTACGATCATTAAAGTGTGTGCGTATATAATAGGTTGGGGAAAAAGTTTCTTCGCATTTCTTAAGAAAATTCAAAACAATATAGTTTATTTACATTTAACTGAAGTATGTCAGGTGCCGTTTTGTTCGATAACTTTTTGCCATCTTGTAGGTAGGGACATGATCCCATTGCTATAGACATTTTGGGGCTTCTGATCAAAATACTGTGACAAGTGGTTTTGGCAGTCCTCTCGTGATGTTAACCTGACACTGCCTAAAGAATTCTGAAGAGACCGAAACAGGTGGAAATCTGAAGGTGCAAGGTCAGGACTATACGACGGATGTATTAACACCTCCCAGCCAAACTCTTTTAATTTTTGCTGAGTGGCTAAAGATGTGTGAGGTCTAGCGTTATCATGATGAGGAACCACACCCCTTCTGTTGTTAAATACCGGCCGCTTTCTCTCAACTTCTTGTTTTTCAAAAATGGCATCCTTTTTATCCGTAATAGGGCGACCAGAGCGACGTGCATCTTTGACATCAAAATTTCTGGATTGAAAACGCTTAAACCAAATTTGTGCTACTCTCACAGACACAGCACTAGGTCCATAAACATCGCAAATTATTTTCGCGGCTTGCGTTATATTTTTACCTTTTTTGTAGTAAAATTTTAATATGTACTATATATGTGTAGGTATATGTATTTTAAATGTATCTTGACAGTTAGAAAAACCTACTAAATAAAAATCACACATTTTCCTAATTTGAATTTGGAATTATCTTTTTTAAAATTAAAACTTTTAATGATACCAAAACCAGCCAGATACAAATAGTATAACCATAGAGATTTTATTACAAGTTCATATATACTATATGCGAAAAGATCTTTTCCCCAACCTAATATAATTGGTGTGTTGGTATGATTTTTTAAAAAATGAAAAACAGGGTTCCACTTAGCCTTCATCATACCTGATGTTAAGTATTGGTAAGGCTGAAGATGGAAGCGAGCCTCTCCCGGAATCCTCAATCACTGAGGAACTGGCTATCTTATCTCTAACTGCCGGAACGCAAGAATGCTGAAAACATTGTTGTTATGTCGTCAGACAGATAAGATGGTGGTAGCTAGCCAGACGGGCTTACAACATGTCTACTAGACCACAGAGGCGGTTAGACATTATGCAAAATTTACTAGAGGATACCCGCGACTTAGTCCGCGTGGGCGATTCCTGGAGTTCCCGCTCGCGGCCCTAGCTGCCGTCTGCGACCGCGGCCGCTACCGTCTGCGACACAACTACTCGCTGCGACTCCTGCTCGATCTTGGCTGTCAGGAGAGCTAAATATACACATCAGAAATGAAGGATCCAATACTTTTTTACTATACAAAAATATTCAATGAAAATTTAACAAAACGTAGTCTTTCAGAGTGGCTACTTACTTTATTCAAATAGTGAAATCTGGAAAAAAGTAATTAACGATACAAATGTTTTAAAATAATAATCTTCTTAAGTGGCGTTACTTTATAACGTACCTCATTGAAATCATTTCAACGGTTTGCGCGTCAAAAGGTAATAGACAGGCATAGTTACATTCTCATTTATAATATAAGGATTTTCGCATTAGCAAAATAACCTCTCTAACTTGGAGAAGCGAAAAGGTCATCCTGAATTGTGTTAACAATATTTCGTTCCTACCTAAAATTCCTACTTAAATGCTGCAGCATTTTGAAAAGAGTAATGTATCAAATCCACTAGGAATACTTCTTTCAAATATCTTAAATGCAAGATTCAATACGCTGATATCAAAAACTCCGATGTAAAAGTCTAGAATTTTCAATTTCAGAAAGACGTTTCGTTTTAGCTGACTCTCGGTGCTCTAATTTTAGATCGCCTGAATAATGTTTTTAAATCTTCCGTAGTATGTTTTAGGAAAATTAAAAAAAGTTCTAACGGCACCACTTTATCAATTATAAAAGAAAAGTAGACATTTCGGTGGGCAGAAGAGGATCAACTTGCTCGTAATGTGATTTAAACTTTGTTGGTTGGAACATGATAGAAATAAATCCTTTTTATCTTATTTGAAGGTTCGAATATTATAAAACTTTTGGGCTGTGCGTGCTTGTTTTGTTTTGGCATGAGTTTTGCATGATTTGATCTATGGTTTATACGATATGTTTCTGTTTTGGGCCCACTAGCGCTAATTTTAATTAAAACAGAGACGTTTGCTTTTTAATAAGTTTTTAATACTTATAGAAAAATCTTCAATGTATCTTAATTATTGTTGACTGAAATGCCTACATTTTCGTGCTGTGTAGGAACATAGTAATACAAAAATAGAGTTGATGAACGTTTTACAGTTATTATGCTGTAAATAAATTAATATCATTAAAAAATACTCGATTGAGCTGAACGCGCTGATTTTAGACGATAAAACTCATCTTGAAATGATAAACTAAATATTTAGATTTAATTTCGATGCGAGTTTCAAATTATTAACAAAGTAAAACGCATCATTTTTCTAAGGCATCACCAAAACAAAAACGATTATAAGGGCAACCTATATACCTATATATGGATTTTAAGCTGAATGAATTTTTTACACATTCTTTTATTGCAACTTCTAAAAAAAAACGCATAGCTACTAAATGTCAAGTACATAATTATTTTTATAAGTTTTTATCTTATGACTAAGACCATTACTTTAGTCACTAATAATTATATGTTATGCATGGCTGGAAAGTTGGATTTTAGCGGCGAGTTACCTCGAATGAATCCTGAAGGGTTTAAAGGTACGAGACGCTAAAAACTTTTCTGCCGAGCGCAACAGGTAATTTTCCACCTCACAACAGCTAGGAATTGAAATAAAACAACTTTTTCGGAAACTTTGTGCGATTTATTTACCCGAAATATATATATGGTACTATAATTTTTCGGTTAATTTGAGGTTTTTTGGTTTCCCGACGTTTCGGCACCTTTTCAGTTGCCGTGGTCACGGGTTGACTAGCTACTTATAAGTCTACCTTTACAAAGTTGATTTATTATTGCGTTCGGAAAAGGTTAGATAAATATTCATTAATTATTAATAGTTTTTACTATGGCAACAAATATTGAGTTTAATATTTTGATTTGTTTACTATTTAAATTATTTATTATTAACAAAGGAAAAAACTAATGATTCTACTGGCAGTTCACAAATTGGGAGGACTTTCGAAGAAAGATACTGCCAAGAAAACTTCGAAAGCAAGCCGACCTCCATCTTTATGCTATTTATCTACAAAAAGAGCTAACCGTATCTTTAGGTCTTGCAGTGTGTCATTTGGGTTGAGACTTTAATTTATGGATAATAGGGTCCCAAGCTGGTAGTATCTTCCAACCATCATCTCTATTGAAATTTGGATATTTGGTAATTTCAATAGTTTTGCGTAGCATTGTGGGGACGAATTTTTGTTCCCTGGCGAGGATCTGTGGCTTATCAAACCTGATGTAGTGGTTGGGTCCCTCAAAAGCATGTTCACACACTGCAGACTTGTTATCGCGCCTATTTTTAACGTCAGCTACATGCTCTCTAACGCGGGTCCCTATGCTTCTCTTTGTTTGCCCGATGTATGAGAGTCTACAGTCACAATCCAGTTTGTAGACACCTGCTGCTTGAAGGAGTATGTTGCACTTGACTGGTGGTAGGAATTGGTTGATCTTCTTGGGTAGCTTGTAGTAAGTATTAATAGAAGCACACTTTAGAATTCTTCCAATCTTGTCAGTGACACCCTTCACGTATGGTAGAATGGCAGGTTGACGTTCTACTGTGGCTGGTTTGGCGCGGTTTCTGTGACGTCTGCGTGGTACTTGCAATTTGTTACTTGCTCGACGTGTTGAAGCTCAGCAGTCAGATGTTTCTCGTCACAGATGGCGCGGGCTCTCTGAAACAAAGATTTCCCCACGGTAGCTAACTGAGAAGGATGATGATGTGAATCACCATTGAGGTATCTATCTGTATGTGTTGCTTTCCGATACATTGTGTGGCTCAAAGTTTGATTAGGATTCCTAATAACAAGCTAGGATATATAGAATAATTTTTTAGGTTGTCCCGCGGTTAACTTACGGTAAAACATTCCTTTGGCAAAAAGTTTAATCAAAATATTCTTGTTGTTTTAAAGATATAAAAACTAAAATAATAAATATTCTTGTTGTTTTAAAGATATAAAAACTAAAATAATAAATATTCTTGTTGTTTTAAAGATATAAAAACTAAAATAATAAAAAGGGAGTATTATTGTTTATTCAAAGTTATTTAAGACAGTAATAAATTGTTACAATAACTTCTTCTTTTTCTTCTTTTTATGTAGTGGCGGTGCCCTTTTGGATTTCGCCAAAGTCCAGTTTTTGTCTCACTGGGTTGTTTCCAATAAAAACAATTCGGTAAATGTTGACATTGACATGAGGTACAAGACAAAGACAATTAGAAAAAAAAAGGTTTATGTGACGTTCCGAAATCCAATCATAGCTTTGTAAAATCTCACTCAGCCGTAATATAAAATTGTTATAACAAATAGTTTAATCTTATTTTTATTGTTTATAATGATTCAAAGAACTAAAATAATATAATCAAACTAAAACGGAGTATTTTAATTAATTTAAAGTTATTTACAATAAGAAAAAAATTTAACACAAAAAATGACAATAGTACGATTAGGATTTGGAATTCGGAACGTATTAGAACCTATTTTTCGGGTTTATATCAAAAAAGTACTTTACCACGCTAGGCTGCAAAATGCTATTTTCCATGCAGAAATTGAATGACAACACCTTTTCCGAGCGTGTGAGGTGAAAAATATGAGCTAAGTTGACTGATTACTATGGCTTCATCTTTACCGATCTTGACTAGTAGTTTCTAAAACCACAGTATAAAGATACTTATTTACAGTACCTATTTATCTTCCTACAAAAGGTACGTAAGTTTTGTTCGCAGCAAGCGTCCGCTATGTCGGCGGGCAGCCTATCGCGTATTGCGTACCGCACGGCTGCATTAATAACGCCCTTTTCACACCACCGCCGCCCGCCGCGGCAAGCGGAACCGCAGCGGTAGCGGAACTGCTCTCATTCTATCTAACTTATTCAAGAAAGCTAGAGCGGGAGCAGTTCTGCTAACGCTGCGGTTCCGCTTGCCGCGGCGGTGGTGTGAAAAGGGAGTCATAATTAAATTTTATCAAGAAAAGAACAAGATAACATACTGTATGTACTTATATTTACTGAGCTAAAACTCAGCACCCATAACAATGTTTAGCTGCAGAATTTTATTGTCTACCACAATACAGTTGGAACTTTCCAGATTTCCAGCTCACGATTTAACAATCTGATTGGAACAACTGTTTCTGGGAAGCGCATTCAGAATACTTGACGAAAGATTCCAGACTTCTGTCTTACGAGATTAATTTGTCAGTCGCTTAAAATCACGTTTTCTGAGAAACTTTGTTTAGTGTCGAGAGTTAATGGTTATACTTGATTCACAGTTTAATTGTCTCTGTCTGTAACGTCTTTACACAAAAATCGATGTTCAATGTTTGATCTTTTGATATGATCCCTATGAAAACCGATTTTTACTACACTTTAAGTTTCGGGGACAAGCTTGTAAATTAAAACACCAAATATAGCCAATGTATTTTGACCGTCTCTGTGGTCTAGTGGTACCACCTACCAGTATTAATATCGATCACGGGTTTGATTCCCAGGCGGTACATATTGCATTCGGCTTGGTTGCTGCTAGGAGTTGTTCTAAGTTCGCCTGGCTAGCTAACAACATCTTATCTAAGTCTATCGCCACAGCAACAATGTTTTCAGCGTTATGGTTTTCCGGAAATTTAGAATTAAGACAGCTAGTTCTTCCGTAGTTGGAAATTTTAGGAAAAGTCCGATTCCATCTTCGACTAATCACTACTTAACGTCAGGTTTGATGGAGGCTAAGACTTTCCCCGTTATTCATAAAAAAAACTAAATTTATTGTACCTTCCTCGAATGCGATTTTGCAAACGTCTGATATACTCGTACAGATCTCACTTTCTTGCCGATTTTCCACATTTATATTATTTCTTTCCTGTCTTAGATGTTGGAGATATGTCTTCAAGAGTACCGGATGGTGATAATTGACGGTGGTTTCCTCTGCCACGCTGCCGTATTCAAAATACCGGGCCTTAGACGGACGAGAGCAGAGAGGGCCAACAGACAACGGTACATGAAGATCGTTGTGGCACTGAAACGAAGGTACCCTGACAGACAACAGTGCAAAGTCACATGGGGTTGCACGACTACTGGGAAAAGATGAGGTTTTCGACCGTGTTTTAAATTCTGATGAAATTGTGTTCATATTTTAATATTTTGTGGTCTTTATCGAAATTTGTACATTACATAATTTTTTACAATAATTAAAACGACCCGTAAAGCACTTTAAGACCTATAACGCACTAGGCAGCCTGGCAGCCAGTCGAACATATGACGGTGTTTGTGAGCCCACGCACTAAGCAGCCAACAACTGGATTTTGCAGCCATTCAACGCGCGCGATATCACTGCAGCCAGTTGGCAGCGCGCAGCCAAAGTGGGTGTAGGCGAATGTATGTGTCTGCACTGGCTGCCGTCAGCCTCTGCGCACTTTGACAGCCGCCAGAAGTATCTTTTTCACAAAATGACTTTCGATTCGGAGAAATTTATTCGGAAAATGTCGATTAGCTACTATAACTGGCTGCTCTAATATCTTGGCTGCCTAGAGCGCGAAGAGTCTAAATGTTTCCGTAACAACTTAATTACTCAGGGACATGTTTTTGTTGGGTAGATATGTATACATGAAGATCTTAGTGGAACTGAAACGCAAGTACCCTGATAGACAACAGTGCAAAGTCACATGGGGGTTGCACTCACGGGAAAAGATGAGAATCATGAGGAGTTAGACCGTATTTTAAATTCAGATGAATATGTTCTTGATATTTTTTTTACATGTTGTTGATGTATTGGATAAATAAGGCCATACGTTTTTATTTTTAAGAAATATTGCTTATAACAAAAATTATTAGCATCTCAATATCCATGTTTATTTTTTTACAAAAAACTAGTGTTTTATTTACTAAAGGAGAAAACCGTATAGCCGTAGATTAAAGTATACTAAATTGAATGATACCAAAATTGCCTCACTTCGTAAAGATAACAATATTTCAGAAGGCAAGCAGGCAGTCACGTCTAGGACTCACGACGCATATCGGCACTACACAATCCAAGTAACAAATTAACGTTGTATAATAGTTGAGTAAAAGTTTTTAATTTTATGTTGGTTCTACAGGTTGGGTCGTATAAACGTAGTTGTAGACGTTTATATAACACGAAATAGACGCAGATTAAACGATATTATAGGAAATAAATGCGTGCAGTGCACCTTGTTCTTATGAGACCTTTAGTTTTATGATGATACCTGTGTGTTGTTGTAAAATTTTTAACGCCCCCTTCGAATTCCATGAAATTAAATTAATGTAGATGAGGATTTCTAATTTGTTTTATACTAAAATACCCAGCCATCTTGTCTAAGTTAAGAAGTGACTTCTATACATCAATTATATAATGAGAAAGTCGCATAACGCGGTTTCTTGCGACCAAGATGGTCGGCCATGATAAATTATTGTACAGTTCCGTGAAACAATAAAGACTATGAACAGAAAACCAGCAAACACTGTATTTTAAAGTAATTTATGTAATTTAGGCATTGATATTTGATTTTGATATTTGAATCCATATTGTTGAAAATATTTGAACATATGTTGCTTATATGACAAGATGGTGTAAGTATAAAAAAGTGCCTGTTAGATATAATTTTTAAGTCCGCTTAAAGCGCTATAACATTTTAGCGACGGTTTGATTACACAAAAGTCGTGTTAAGGTTACGTAGAGCACCATCGACAGTTAAACGAACCCTTTTATCTAACTGTTGGATAAGTTCGTATTAATCAGTTGTGTAAACGTTTACCCATTCTACAAACTGGCTCCATTATACGATGTTGTAATAGACGTAAAAATGTTAACAACCTATACACTTGCAGCATTATACGACGTTATATAAATAAGTTATTAAATGGTTTACCTAACCTATCCACTAACCACTATACGACGTTGTATAAATCATTCATAAAAACGTTTACCTAACCTATACACTGGCACCACTATATGACGTTGCATAAAACAGTCCTAAAAATGTTTTCCTAACCTATATTTTCGTACCATTATACGAAGTTGTATAAAATAGTCGTAAAAACGTTTACTTAACTAATTTAATAGAACCTTTTAGTCACAGGACAGCAGTGTAGGAACAGCGGTTACACAACGTAGTAGTTGTCTTATATTATAACAGCTATTCAACTGTTAAGTCGCATAAGACATTTTTTATACGACCAATTTGTTTGTTGGAAATTCTCTTACAAAGTTCTTCAAATGTAAAAACTCCGTAAAAACTTCGTTACATAGCGACTAGGTTTGGTACAATTCCGGCTTGTATATTAATCTTTTCTTACGTTAGTATATTATTTTAATCTCTGTTTTTCCATTTTGACGAGACTGCACCAAATACCGCTACGAATTTTGTTTACATAGACAATGTTATCGTCTATTCACCGCTGTATTACGGTCAAGATATGACGGAACTATCTTGGAAAGCAGAGCCCCAGTACAAAGATACATACGTACCTATTTCATCTTCCTTCAAAAGGTGCGTTCGCAACCCGACGCGCCTTGTCTCGGTGAGAGCTCGGCAAGCGTTTCAGTCTCGAATGAGCCGCGGTGTCGAACGCATGCAGTGAAAATTCTTGCTAATCTATGTTCGCGGGCGGGCGGTTGTGTACCGCGAGGCTGCAATAATAATAATTAACTTTTATTAAGAAAGAATGTAATACAACATACTGTATGTTTCTTTATGCTGTGGCAGAGCACAGTCCGATAAGCTTTATTGATTGCTTATGTCATGTTCCTTGCGAGTTGTGAGATTATATAAAGATGCAATTCATTTATTTATTATTATACTTAATAAAACATTCTGCATATCTATAGGTAAAATGTAAATATGATTGCAATCAATAGCGGATATGCTATCTTGTGGTTTTTTGTAGTGTAACGTAGTGATAAAGTAAAATTAAGTCCTTAATGTATATTGTAAATTGTTATTGCACAAAATGTTGTGTTTTACAAAAAAAGAAATGTAGAAGTCTTGCACAATTTTTTTAGTCGTAATTAGATCAGAGCGCTTTTAAGTTTAATAAAAGTTATTATCATTGTATTGAAGTAATACATATTATTATTATAATCAGAACAATATCGAGCCTTTTGGTATTTTCATTCTAATTGTTTACTTGTTTGTTTGTAAATATGCATTAATTTATTAATACAAAATGTTCTACGGTTTGTGAATAGTATCTTTAATCAGGTTTAGTTGAAATCATTTTTAAGTAGTAAATACTACTTGATTATTTTGTCCTAAATAAAAATTGTAGATTTGATAATTGTGTTTCAATTTCGCATATCGCATAACGTGTACATTTTAATAAATATCAACTTTGAAAATTAAGGTCCTGTATCGAATAAAGCGGAGACGAGACGAGCGGAGCGGAGATGTGTTTTATACAACCAATAGAATTTCGTTACTCACACATCTTGTCTCCACTCAGCTTCAGTGAAGAGCACTGAGCGGAGATGTTGTATGACGCAATGGAAGGGCAGATGTGAGCCGTGCCTCGCCGGGCGGCGCGGCGTGGCGGTCCAATCTAGCCAACTCGCATCTCCGCTCCGTACAGCTTCGGTGGATACACCCTACTTAACAAAAAACATCTCTTTTCGTCTCCGCTTCGGACATCTCCGCACGTCTCCGCTATTGACAACGACACCATTGAACCACACCATTGCTCGTTTACAATTTTTTTAAAGTAATGTGCACCAGTGCACCTGTGCCGACTAGTGATGTGTAATGTGTATAAAAACAAAGGAATGGCAGCTTACAAACAAATAATATCAATTAATAAATAGAGACAATAAAGATTAGCATAAAAAGATCATCTATGTCATGTCGTGATCTTACGAATGATAAATAATGGCTGATATCGATATGCATACATAAGTTTTGTATAGAGCTTCATGTTGTGTTCTCTAAAAAAATGTAAACAACATCACAGTGGTGTGCTTCAGTTAACAAATACATGCTTTGGTGGAGTCCAGGCCTTAGGGCTAGCGCATATACAACTTTTGGTTTAACAACTATTTCGTTGTGAATCATATTTATCTATACTAATTATAACTTTTTAATTTTTGCATTTTGCAATGCTATTTTTATGTGAAAAATATTAAACAAGAAAATATACTAGAAAAAAGCAACTAGTCTTATGTCGCCCTGATGGGATTCGAACCCGCATCCTTGGGAGTCCGGCCCAATGCATTTCTAGTATATTTTCTTGTTTAATATTTTTCACATAAAAATAGCATTGCAAAATGCAAAAATTAAAACGGTATAATTAGATGGCTGTTTCATCTTAATCGATAGTCAAACATCTGTAAAGATGTTTCTTTCGAATGCGAGGATATTTCACTCATTGATGAAGCGACGGTGGCCAACACCGTAGAACGGTGAATATACTAGAAAAATTCAACGTGTTCTCATAGGTCTCTGTAGCATAATTGGTTAGTGCATTGGGCCGGACTCCCAGGGATGCGGGTTCGAATCCCGTCAGGGCGACATGAGACTAGTTGCTTTTTCCTAGTATATTTTCTTGTTTAATATTTTTCACATAAAAATAGCATTGCAAAATGCAAAAATTAAAAGTTCTAATAGATGGCTGTTTCATCTTAATCGATAGTCAAACATCTGTAAAGATGTTTCTTTCGAATGCGAGGATATTTCTCTCATTGATGAAGCGACGGTGGCCAACACCGTAGAACGGTGAATATACTAGAAAAATTCAACGTGTTCTCATAGGTCTCTGTAGCATAATTGGTTAGTGCATTGGGCCGGACTCCCAAGGATGCGGGTTCGAATCCCGTCAGGGCGACATGAGACTAGTTGCTTTTTTCTAGTATATTTTCTTGTTTAGTATTTTTATCTATACTAGTTTATAAATAGGAAATATTTGTTTGTTTGCAACGAATAAACTCAAAAACTACTGAATTTGATACACAGATAGTAGATAGCCTGGTTATGAACATACGAGTAGGATACTTTCATCCCGATATTTTCACGGGAACGGGAACTAAGCGGGTGAAACCGCGAGCGGGTCACTAGTATAGCAATATATGGAAGCGCGCTTGCTATCAACTCAATAGTTGTTCGAGAAAACAGTTTAGTGGATGGAAAGTTGTATATGCGCGATCCCTAAGAGATATTTCTTGATTCTTAGAAGAAAAAGGGACTTCAATCTGCAAGGCAATTTCGCAGAATTCCAATAAAGATCGTAGGAGATACATGTTTGCTTAAAGACAATGCTCACTTAAATGGCGATTCGTTCCAAAGTAAACAAAGAGAGAAAGGTAAACAGTTTACTATTGAGAGAATACTTCTAATATTAGTTCTCTGTGGACGAGCAAACAAAGGACTGTTGCGTAGTCAATAAAAAGGTTCCAATAAAGATCAAAATTTATTTATGGTAGATAAGTGTTTGGTCTCCCATGCTTGACTGGAAGTGATAGAAAAACGTAAAATGTACGAGTTGCTAGGGTTCCAGTGCAGAAAGTAAAAGCCTATCAATCTGCGAACATGTCTATCAATAGTCAAACATGATTTGAAAATAAATATACGGCCGGTTTCAATAATCTATTCCTAACAAGAGATAGGCCTATCTTGGTTACGTTACTTAGCAACCGCTGTTATTTTGGTTTATTTTGGGCTGATTAACAAAAATATCCAGGCAACAAAGCTCTAGTAAGCCTATCTCTTAACGAGGATAGGTTATTGAAACCGACCAATAGGCAACGACCATTTACGGACAACAACAAAATCATAGACTCAACCATAGATTTAGAATGTACAAGCATAGCCGTAATATACTAACATGACTGAGTACTCGTAGCTGAAAAGCTAGCCGAGCGAGATATGTAGTACAGAGGCCCTGTGTGCCTTTCTAATAGGTTGACTACAATATTTTGTTACGTGAGACTTGTATTTATTAACTTTATTCATGGACGTAATATACTAACAGGACTGAGTATTTTCAGCCTAAAAGGAGCCGAGTAGTATGTGTAGTACAGAGACTTTGTGTTCTTTTGTAAGAGAGTGACCACAATTTTTTTGTTACGTGGGAACAATATTTTTATACACGGAACCTAATGAATTTATATTTCGTTATAATTTAGAATTAAATCAAAGAGATAGCAATATGGCCAGTAGGATAATTCTACTAAACAATCGCTACCATACTTAAGAAAGTCACAGTCAGCCTTCGGTTGCACATAGACTGATGCTATCTATATCAAACAATATTAACATAAAAAAAATACAAAATCTGTAATATATAATAAATTTTAAATAGAAAAATATTGGAAAATAACTCGGCCAATGCTCTAACCACTACTTAAAAAAACACCCCTGTAAAAACACACTTTAATTATTGATGTTTTAGTGTAGAAATCGCGGTACATACCTATAAGTAAAAAGTAATTCCACCAAACTTACTAAAAATCATTCACGCTTTTTTGCACATGCATACACTAAGATCAAATAATCCGGCATCGCATGGTTACCCTATTTAACATACCACACCATGAAACGCATGAATAACACATCGAACAAAGTGTTGACATAGTAAGAAGTAAAAAAAAAATACTACCAAGTGTTTGAAGTAAAGACAGAATTAAAATATTAAATATGAGGTAAGTTACAAAATAACTATCTATGTATATAAATAAAGACTTTGTTCTTACTAAAGGTTAAAATTCAATAAATGTCTGAAATAATTTCTACCATTTTCTACAAACTATCATGTTTCTACCGCATGGCAAGCTTTAGAAAGGGACAAACGGCCTCTGTTGTAGTTATCTCACTCGGCTCGTTTTGCCTACAATTTTGCTCGACAAAATTGAGTCTTAAAACAATAAATTAAGGTGTGTTTTTGTAAGTTAAAATTTTGGCAGTCCTCAGTCCTGTTAGTATTTACGTCCATGTGTACAAATGGGTCTCGTATACAGCCTGACATAATATTCTATGGGCGATTCCGACGCCTGCGCTATTGCCTCTTACAGGTGAAATTAATGACATAGCGGTCTTCATTCGCTGTCACTTGCTCTCTTGGGCGGTTAGTACTTGATTAGGATTTGTCGCTCCCACGCTCCGTGGATCTTTTTGCGGAGCGAAAAAATTCAATATCTATGGACCCAACTAAAGCCAAATGTGGCATCTCGTCGAGGTGTGATTATGAGAGCGATGTCTACACATTTTACTCTCAAGTGAATTTTCTTTCGAGATTATTTTCAGAAAACCCAAGCATAAACCACCTGAGTAGGTACAATTACATTTTTTTTTAGTATAAAAATCAAATCCTTAACTAATATTATTAATTTGAAAGTGTGTATGTTTGTTTGTTCTTCCTTAACTAAGCAAGTAATCGAGTTGGTTTATTGGCATAGAGTTGTTGAAAGGAAGGACTGAGAGTAACATAGACTCCTGTTTATCCCGATATTCCCACGGAAACGTTAACCATGCGGGTGAAACCACGGGCGGACGCAAGTAACCTAAAAAAGTGACAAAACAATGTGCAGTCACCTGCAATGACATGTATACACTTTACAACCTTATCGCATTGATGCACACAGAAACAAAGTCTCTCTGTCGTCAATGTCGTTCAATAT
This sequence comes from Chrysoteuchia culmella, assembly GCA_910589605.1. Taxonomy (NCBI): domain Eukaryota; kingdom Metazoa; phylum Arthropoda; class Insecta; order Lepidoptera; family Crambidae; genus Chrysoteuchia; species Chrysoteuchia culmella. The sequence continues at coordinate 21,144,408 of OU342652.1, forward strand.
TGTAATGTGACAAGGTTGCTTAGTGTCTCTATGTATTGCACGTGACTGTACGTGCAGTGCTGCAGTTTTTTTTTATGAACGACGGGGAGACTCTTAGCCCTCATCATACCTGATGTTAAGTATTGATCAGACTGAAGATGGAAGCGAGCCTCTCCCGGAATCCTCAATTACTGAGCAACTGGCTATCTTATCTCTAACTGCCGGAACACAAAAATGCTGAAAACATTGTTGTTATGGCGTCAGACTTAGATAAGATGGTGGTAGCTAGCCAGGCAGACTTACAACGAGTCCTTCCACCAATCAAACCGATTACAATATGTACCCCCGCTGGGAATCGAACCCGGGACCCCTGGGTCTGATACCGGTGGTTGTACCACTAGACCACAGAGGCGGTTAAGTGTAAACAACACAGGGTGTTTTCCATTCAATGGCGCCACTCGGAATCTCATTTTCCCCGACGATTTGTCAAAGGCGTCATTTATATTTGACTTTTTTACACCAACAGAATCTCAGTTATTGGAGAATTCATATTTGAACAAAGAGCCTGTAGGCGGTCCAATTCTTTCCAGTCATCGGTCATTATATCCGACTGGTGTAGGCTCTAATTTTTTATAATAAATAGTACCTAATTAATATTTTTCGTAGGTCTTTGATTTTGCTCAGTGACAGATGGTTATCTTCCTAAGTCGTCACCTTCCTATGTCGTCATCTTCCTAAGTCGTCACTTTTCTTTCCTTTCCTTTAGTTATCAAATTATTGAAATAAAACAACTTTTACGGATATCAAACGCGCTATATTTCCACGAACTAAGTTGTAATTGCCCGTATTTTTAGGTTTTTAGGGGTTTTTTGATTTTCCCGACGTTTCGGCACCTTTACAGCTGCCGCGTGACCACGGCAGCTGTAAAGGTGCCGAAAGGATGACTGGCTACTTATAAGTCTACCCTCGAAAAGTTAATTTATTTTCGTTCGGATACGGTTAGACATTTACTATGGCACAAATTATTATTGATTTGATATTTGGATTTAATTGTTATTTTAATTCTTTATTATTAAGAAAAGAGAAAACTAAAGACTCTACTGGCAGTTCACAAATTGGGAGGACCTTCGAAGAAAGAAGCTGCCAAGAAAACTTCGAAAGCGGGCCGACCTCCATCTTTATAAAAAATTAGGATATGTTGTCTCCACCTTTACTTTTTTATATTAATTTATCTACAAAAAGAGCTAACCGTATCTTTGGGTCTTGCAGTGCGTGATTTGGGTTGAGACTTTAATTTATGGATAATAGGGTCCCAAGCTGGTGGAATCTTCCACCCATCATCTCTATTGAAGTTTGGGTATTTGGTGATTTCAATAGCCTCACGCAGCATTCTGGGGACAAACGAAACGTCGGGAAAATCAAAAAACCCCTAAAAACCTAAAAATACGGACAATTACAACTTAGTTGGTAGAAATATAGCGCGTTTGATATCCGTAAAAGTTGTTTTATTTCAATGAACAGTGCGCGCCAAAACATAAGATGTACCTTATCAAATTATTTTAATTATTTAATACTCATTATTCAATCTAGTATCCATAACCCAAGTTCTTCATTAAACTTAACGTAGGCTATATTTGAAAATATCTAAGAAATTTATATTGCTAGTTATGCTGCTCTGGTACTTTTCATTCAATAATAGAATAGATATTGAATGAAAAGTACCAGGGCAGCCTAACCAACTAGGAGTTTATTATACTTAGTTCAAAAGCTGCTGCTATAAAAACTCGAAACATCTAGATAAGTGATCCCGGTATTTTGAACTAGTAATATTATAAATTAATCGGTCGAAAACAAAAATACACATCATGTAATAAATAGCACTCAGAGTAAAATAAAATCGGGCCTCTGCCAAAATAACTTAATCGTTTAACTCTGTGTACGGCGTGTACCCCCACCAATTGCCCTCAATTAAAATCCCATTAAATAAACTTGATAAACAACATATCATTCCATAAAAAAATGTATAAGAGCACAAATGTGGCATAAAAAAAAATACGCGGTAAAGCTATTGCATAGCATTTTTACTGTAAAAAACTGTATAAAAATTTGTGTGAAAATCTAGTAATATATAAGTCAATGGTGAAAATATAATTTATTTTTAAAATCTGGTACCGAATTTATGCGGTACCAGATTTTAACTAAGCAACCAAAATCTATGACACGGAGTGGGGGGTGTTAGGTATTTTTCGTTACGGAATTTCTTGATTCGGTCGCCGCCAAAGTAATATATAAGTCAATGGTCGCCGCGCTCAAAGCCCGTGATAAAAGCTATGTAATAGCTTAAAAATTTTTTTCCCTCACAAGGGCCCTCCCAAACAATTTGTGGGTGTTTTAAGACCCACAAATTGTAATGCAGGTTCAATCAGAAATAAAGGGAATGAAGTTGAGTAAGAAAAGTCCTTTATTTTCAATGTGAAAGTCTCTCATTTTTATAAGGTTTATGGTTGAAAATTAAATACAAATAAACAATCCATAATTTTGTGATTTATGGAAATCAACCCCTAAGGGTAATATGAAGTAAATAATGTTAAAATCTATATGGGTGTCGTTATTGAGGTTTGATGGGATTTTGATTGCGAAAATGGCATCGATTTTGAAGTCCAACGCGGTGGACATAATTCAACACTTAAAGGTTTGAAAAAGGACTTTAAAATTTGTGTACAAAAATTATGCAAAATAGACATAGCAACTTTTACGCTATGGAATATTTTTTACAATAATTAGTGACATCAAATACTTCTCCATTCATACTTATCCATGCTAATATTAAAAATGTGAAAGTGATTGTTGTCTGTCTGACTGTTCCCTTTTTCAAGTAAACCACTGAATTGATTTTAATGAAATTTGGTATGAACATAACTTGAACCGTGGAGATGGATATAGAATACTTTTTATTATGATAAATGGCACCACCACGCGACATTCTGAGTACGCGTGATAACTTTATTCAAAGTCAAAGTCAAGTCAAAGTCTATATCATTTATTCAGTCTAGGCTGTTGCAAGCACTTATGAACGTCAAAGAAGCTACGCCATCGGTTCACAAACCCTACGGCGGGAGACCTTGTAACGAGAAGAACTGGCAAGAAACTCGTCAAGGGCTGTTTTTTTCTCCCTGTTTTATTTCATACAGAGTCGTCAAATTGAAAAGTGACCTTAACATATCAGTAAGGTCAATTTCCATCACAAAAGGAAAATACTTATTAAAATATTACATTTTATGGTTATTGTAACCGTAAACAATTTTTAACTGGCAAAGAAAGACTTGTCTATCATACATTACAACATTTCTCGCATTATAAGATTACTATACTGCAAATTGTGAGGTACATACAGGTCAGTATCAATTTATTTTAGATAAAAATATTTATGCTTTAAGCACAGCATTAAGATAAGCAGACTGAGGTAGACCCATTTCCGCTGGCGGCACCCGTTCACGAGCATGACGCATGAACCAGCCATCGCTTCGCTCAACCATATTTTAGGAAACGTAACGACCCGCCTCACACGACACCGCCGAAGAAACGTTTGAGTGAGCATGACGTACTTCAGGTACTAATCTAATTTTTCATTGTTCATAACAATTTCCATGGGTACGCCAAGAGCATTCTGCGACTTCTCCCAGGCTTCAAAAACATGTTTTAAAAGTGCAACCCCTGCATCAGAGGTAGACCGTCCCTTCGTAAAACCAAACTGTTTATTATGTAAGAGATTATTTAAGGTGAAATTTGTCAATAACTGTTCCAGCAAGATTTTCTCAAAAATTTTGCTTAAGACGGTAATATAAATATTGATCTATAATTACTTGGGTCTTCTCTATTTCCCGATTTGAATAAAGGTATTACCTTACTTAATTTCATTAAATCAGAAAAATTCCCTGTGCAATACATTGATTAAAAATTATAGCAAGAAAGGGGGCAATAGTGTAAATAACACTTTTAAGATAAATAACAGATATGCCCCATAAGTCAGTGGTTGTTTTCATTTTATGGGGTTTGAAAGCCTTTAATATGTCCCCAGCATTAATAGATCTAAAATTAAACGATGATCTACATTCGGATACATGCTTTTCGAGCAACGAGACTGCAGACGCTGGTGAAGAGTCCAAATCAGCGGTGGTTTCCAACGGTATGTTTATAAAAAAACTGTCAAAAATATTAGCAATTTCTGTTTTCGAATTTATTTGGACGTTATTGATGTTAAGTGTGAAACTATTGTCACGTGGTTTAGATTTGCCAGTTTCACGCTTAGTGACGTCCCATGTTGTGTTTATTTAATTATTAGAATTTTTAATTTTTGCTTTATTATAATTTGACTTTGCTATAGAACATGTCTTTTTGAAAATCTTGGAATATTGTTTGACATGTTCTATGAAACTAGGGCTGTGATTGGTTTCTCGTAAGTTATAAAGTTCATTAAGCCTGTTTCTACTTTTATAAATTCCTGTCGTAGCCCATTCGCAAAACTCTAATTTCTGGGTGCATTTAATAGTTTTGGATTTAAAGTTATTATTAAACTCGTTAGTTACTAACCCAAAAAGGTTTCCAAAAAGTGCATTAGGATTATTATACACATATGGTACTAAAGCTACTTTATCAGCTACATTATTTTTAAAAATTTCCAAGCGCTTTTTTGTTATAGGCCTGCATTGTGCATAGGTGCATCAATGATATCTAATTGGTACGTCACTTTCTTCCTCGCGGATGTAACGGCTTTAAAGTCCGTCATTTGTTGCATTTTAACAATAAATAATTAATCCTATCCTATCCTATCCTACTAATATTATACTAATATACTATATAATAATATATTAATGCGGAAGTTTGTGAGCATGTTTGGATGGATGGATGTATGTTACTCTTTCACGCGAAAACTACTGAATCGAGTTCGATGAAATTTGGCATACAGATAAAAGATACTTTTTTGAGCCCGGTAGTCTCACGGGAATGTTACTTAATCTAGCAAAACGGCTAAACGGATTTGAATGAAATTCGGGACACAGACACTTAATAGCCTGAACAGAGGAACATATGATACTATTTGTCACGTTAAAATATCTCATTCCCAAGGGAAAACATAAAAAAACAATGTAGGGTAAGATAAGCGGCGCCACATAATTTTAGAAATCCTGCTATTCTACTTATATTATAAATGTAAAAGTGTAGATGTATAGATTTTCCTCTTATATTAAATATATCTCAAAATTGTAAATTTGTGCTTGGCAACAACATGTTCCATTGTAAATGTTGTTTCTGTTAAAGCTGATAAGTTTCTTGCGGCCGTTCTTCTTATCAGTTAAAAGATGTCCTGAATGGCTGGTAGGGAAAAAAAATTTTGGACTATTCGAAAGTACTTATCTATAAGTCTATTTGAATAAAAATCTTTGACTTTGACTTTGACTTTGACTTTGACTTTTGGATGTTTGTTACTCAATCACGCAAAAATTCCTGGAGAGGAACATTGGATACTTTTTGTCGCGTAAAAATCCTAAACTTCTACGCTAAAATTCAAAAATCGATAGGGGCTTAAATAGATGGCGCCACATAATTTTTAAAATCCTCCTATCCTACTTCCTACTAATATTATTAATGTGAAAGTTCGGATGTTTGTTACTCAATAACGCAAGAACGACTGAATGGATTTAGATGGAATTCGAGACACATACTTAATAGCCTGGAGAAGGACATTGGATACTTTTCGCTTTTGGTCGCGTTAAAATCCCTTATTTCTACGGGAAAAAAAGTAAATAAGTACAAATGTTAATGCGGGCTAAAATATATGGCGCCACATAATCTTAGAAAATTTATTACCCTACTTCCTACTTATATAATAAAATGTGAAAGATTGGATGTTTGGTTTGTTTGTTACTCAATTAGTCAAAAATGGCTGAACGGGTTTGGATGAAATTCGGGACACAGATAGGTACATAATAGCCTTGAAAAAAACATAGCTTACTTTTTATCGCGTAAAAATCCCTATTTTCTACGGGAAAATACCTTGGTCCAAGGAAAATACACTTCATCGCAATAGGTGGCGTAAGTAGTATTTTTTTTAAAGATGGATTATGGATTTAGGTTAGGAAAAAGATATTTCTTTCATCATTTTACTAAATCTTTCTGGACCAAGTTCTAAGACTACGCGGACGAAGTCGCGGGCGGAAGCTAGTATTCAATATTTCCTGCATACATTGATTCCAAATGAGGTTTAAATTAGTTTTAAAGTTAAGAATCTACATACACGTTGCAGCAGCGTCAATACAAGTCCTTAGGTAAAGACAGATACAACTATTTGTGAAGTAAAATAGGCTCGCAAGCCCAGTGATACAGTGTATTCTGGCATGCAGGGAGATTTGTATGTATTTACAGCTTACGAGAGCTGTGCTATTTTTGTAAGTGTTTTGAATAGTGACCCAGGTTCTGTTCTGTAGCATTCTATAGGTAAGCCAAGATTGGCTCTACTTAACTTGGCTATCCGCCAAATGGGAACCATTTTGCATGTGGTAGCAAGCAAATGGTCTTTGGCTCAGTCCTAGTCTGGGGCACAGTGTAAAGATACATACAGTATTGTGTCTTTCTACAAAGGGTCCGTTCACGAGTAATACCCGATGGGCCTTGTCTCAGCGAGAGCTCGGCAAGCGTCTCAGTCTCGAATGAGCTGCGGTGAAGAACGCACGTTGTGAAAGTTTTGTACGCAGTAAGCGTGTGGTAATGGGTAATCTATGTTGGCGGGCAGCCCTATCGCGTATTGCGCGGCTGCAATAATAATCATTAACTTCGGATGTTTTATCTCACGAGCGCGGGTGAGCCATATTTGTGTGTGTAAATTGTACACGCACATTGTCTTTGCGTGCGTAAGCTCAGCAGCGCTCAGTATTGGCCGAGTCGTCCGGCTGGATCGCTACGCATACACAAGCGCACGTGTCCATACGCATAACTACAAATATGGCTCACCCGCGTTCGTGAGATACAACATCTGTATCAAGAAAGAGTCGTAGAATGCTTCTTTATGCTGTGCCTGGGGGCCGAAAATGAGTGTAGCAACCTCCATGTGTGAAGATATAAGTTAAGACATTGTTTATGTACGGTCAACAGCAGGTCAAGTTTTAAAAGGATAAAATATCTGATGCTCTGCGCAATGTAAATGTAGATCTGGATGCTATAGCCGTATGGTCGACCAATAACGCTCTCGTTCTAAACCCAACAAAACCAAAATGTATGTTTTTAGGTTCACAAAAACAGACTGAACGTATTCATAGTTGTAATCCCAAACTTCAAATTCTAGGTACTGATGTTTAGTGTGAAGCAAGCCAGGAACCTGGGTATACTATTTGACGATAAGTTGCGCTTCAAGAATCATATTTTGAGTTTGGTCAAAAGTTGCTTTTATAGGTTGAAAATCCTCTATAGGATTCGGAATTATCTCTCTAAAAAAATCGCGTATCGCCTTATGTGAGTCACTGATTTTATCGGTACTCAATTATGGCGATTTAGTGTATGGCCCCCGTTTATTGTCCGGATCCAAAAGGATGATACAGCGTGTTCAGAATGCTTGTGGCCGATTTTGTTAATCGTCTCGCGCGTCTCTCGCGTTTTTCTACGGGTGAAAGCTGAAAACCAGTGTTTGTTCCTTCGGGGCAAAAATATACTCTGAGCCTTTTGCCTCTTTGCATCGCTATGACACACATGCACAGATATAGTGTACCTACCTATGATATTAAACAATAGTTTGATTTCATGGGTAGGTCTCTGTAAGAACCTATGTGCCCGCTTATTTTTGTTAGTCCGAAGTAAGTTCGTTTATTTATTTTTTCTTTTGTTCATGTGCATGTATGTTTGTGATGCGAATAAATGATTTTATCTTATCTATAAAAGCTGATTTTTTTTCCAATCGTCTTTAAGCCAACTTTAAGCATTGATTGTCTGAAGCAATTTGACATTTTGTTTAAAGCCGTAGTTTCCGTTTACTATACAGATATTTCGGCTAATAACTTTTATTTGTATAGATAAAAAAAAGACATGTCTTTTGACACAATTTTGAATAAGTACACACGTATTGTACGTGGCTCTATAAAATCATCATCATCATCATCATCAGCCTGTCGCAGTCCACTGCTGGACATAGGCCTCTCCAAGTGCACGCCACTGAGATCTGTTTTCGGCTTCTATAAAATAATCCAACATTATTTATTTCAGAAAAAAAAGATTTCTTACAACATTATAAAAAGACACTTTAACTCGCATTAGAGGTTTTCGATCTTTCGATCTTCCTAATACAGACCAAATATTAAGTTACTAAGTTCCAATGTTCTCTCCAAACAGTGTTCACTTAGCGCTCTAGAGACAAAGATGTGTTTTATTCTATACTGTTTACAATATTATTTCCTAGGAGTGCTTTAAAGTGATTTAGTAGTTGAATGAAAGCACGTTTGCTTCAGTCACATGTTTGCCAGTAAAACTAATTTAGCAGTAGTGGAATGACGTTGAGTGCTGTCCTGAAAGCGGTCTACATTTGATTTATTTAACTAAATTTAACTCTTGTTGTGTTTGCCATTTCAGAATAATTACATTTACCTGATGATTCGAGTACCTACAACCTTTTCAGAACTGTTACCCCTAAGATGTATTTTTGAGCACAATAAAAACACTTTATTGCAGACAAAGACAAACAATAAAGAAATAACAAGAACAGACAGAAAGCTTACAAAAGGCGGCCTTATTGGTAAATAGCAATCTCTTCCAGGCACTCTTGGTTAGAAAGATAATAAAGAAGAGGACAAAGGAGAGTGGGTGCAATTAAGGGGAAAGATAGTTGATATAGATGTACATAATATAAATAAAAGAAATAAAGTATAATATAATGAAATTGAAAAGGAAAATATACAAATATACATAATAAGTAAATATTAGGAAAATAAAGGAAATGCTTTTTAACATGATCACGAAAAGATGCCAAAGTACGAGCTTTCCTAATACCTTCTGGGAGAGAATTCTATAAACGAACAGCGTGCATAGAGAAGGAGTCGGAGAAGAAATCTGTTGAATGACAGGGAGTAACGAGAGAAAGATCAGAGGAAGAACGCAAAGTGCGTAGTGAAGTTGAGGATAGAAATTTGAATAATTCTTTAAGATAAGAAGGGGTAGTTGGGAGGAACAGGATGTAGAAAAGAAGAGAAAGAGTGTGTAAGTTCCTGCAGCGGCGAATAGAAAGCCAATTAAGCTTGGAGCAGAAGTGAAATACGTGATCAAAATAACGTAAGTTGAAAATAAACCTCACGCTCAAACAATACAAGCAAATACAAATCTTTATTCATAAATGCACATTTACTAACAGTTTGATAGCGCGAAAGAGCGACATGCCATGTCATGCCATGTCAATTCCTGGATACATATGCGACCCTGGAACTTTCACCTAAAAATATGCCATACCTTCGGGGTGTGACTTGTTGGGAATTATATTTATAAATTGATCTCCCAACGAGTAATACTGTGACTCGATGGGATTTTTTCCCAACGAGTTACAGTGTGACTCATTTTGGCGTCACTAGTTGGAAACAAATTACTTGAACACTGATTTGCAGTCAATATAATTGCAGTCATATAGGTATAATGACTGCATATGTACGAGTATAATATAATCATAAATGGGGAACGTGAATAATAACTTGATTAATATAATATAATCTATACTAATATTATAAAGCTGAAGAGTTTGTTTGTTTGAACGCGCTAATCTCAGGAACTACTGGCCCGATTTAGAAAATTCTTAGACTCGATACTTAACATCGGGTATGATGAAGGCTAAGAGTCTACCCGTCGATCATAAAAAAAAGAAAAAAAAAGATCTGATGATCTTTAAACGGCTGAACAGATTTTCATGAAACATATGTAATAAAACTTCGTATACTGAGCAACGCACTTTTATTAGGTCTTCACTTCAGGACGTCTCGTTACAGAATGCCCTTACAAACTAAAATTGCAGTAATATATATGACACATAGTGTAATCAAAAGAGTAACTTTTTAAATTTTATCAAATCCTTATAACGTCGGTATCTGGATATATTAATATTCGAAATAATAAAGGAATTATTGATTTTACTCGATAGTTTATAACAATTAAATCTTATTTTAATAAAAACCATTATTTCTTAAATTAAAGACAATTTTCAATAATTCTTAAATATTCTAGTCAAAATAACAGACTACTTCCTGAAAACACAATGATAATGCATTTGAATACAATTTCAATACTTATTAGTTACAAATCACAACACTACTTTAACATTATAACAATTAAATGATCTAAAAATTGTAAATATTCTTATATTAATTACAGTTTTGAATAATTCTTAAATAATGTAGTAAAATATAAAATGATAATACATTTAAATACTTTTGTAATATTTTTCTATTAAAATTTAAAATTTAACATTTGAATACGTTTTTTAATTAATTTTAATTGAATTTAAATATATTTTTTTACAAATCACAACACTCGGCCATCCGCAAGCGTGCTCTCTCCGGAGTACGCATTCATCACAACACTCGAACGAGAAGACATTTGTATGTTTAAACAAAATATACAATAGTTCAATAGAAGAAACATTAAACTGGTTATACTTATATACAAGCCTTATTCTACCCAGTCACGATAGACAACTATTTATTTATCAAATATACATTTTAGAAACCTATGTGACCGTAAAAGTAACAAACTGAACATTATTAATACAGATCGCACTATTCATTTTTAATGCATAAAACAAAAGAGAACTATTTATTTTATTAGATATAGGTACATACGAAAAAAAAATTATAACTGGTTATGGTAACAAACAACTTAATGACTGATATTCATAAATATACAAATTTACATCAATTAATTATTTATTTTTCAGACTCTGTGTCGCTATCGGAGTCTGATGAACATGATTCGGAACCAGAAGTTTTGTCTAACTCTAGTGCTTGAATGTGAATCCAAGGCCGCATTCTGTCTGACGCTACGACGCTTTTATAACGTTTGTTGTCGAAGCCTGGCACATTTACAATCTCATATCGATCATTTCCCAAGCATTTAGATATTTTATAAGGGCCAATGAATTTGGGCATCAGTTTCTTACTTTTCCCGTCATTATGAAAGTTAGTTTTTGTTATTTTTACTAAGTCCCCAACCGAATATATGACTGCAGGTGACCTCTTAGAGTCATAATACTCTTTCTGCCGTTCTTGACTTTTGGTAATGTTTGTTAACGCTTCGTGTCTAATTACATCTATAGACGAGGATACTGATGGATCTGCAGACGAGGATATTAATGGATCTGCAGACGATGATATTAATGGATCTGCAGACGAGGGTGTTGGTGGATCTACAGACGATGTGGATGGATCTAAAGACGCGAGTACCGATTCCGATTCTGGGTTGCTAGATAAGTCTCGAGCACTACTATTTATTAACATATTGTCAGAAGGGCAGTTCAGTTTAACTCCAAACATCAGTTCCGACGGACACTTTTTAGTAGTGGCATTTATGGTATTATTTATACCCCATTGAACTTTCCCCAGTTGCTGGTCCCAAATGCATTCGTCTTTACCAAAGTTTTGGGTAGCTAAAGAGGTGAGTATTGTCTGATTGAACCTTTCTGCTTGTCCGTTTGCCCTGGGACAAGCAACTGCGTTAAGTATATGTTTAACGCCATTCGTGGTACAGAACTCTTTGAACTGGCCAGAGGTGAAAGCAGTTCCCCTATCAGAGATGATTCGAGATGGAACTCCAAAGTCATTAAATAATATTTGAAGAACTTTCACTACATTTTTAGTTTTTGTATATTTAACTGGTTTGGCAAATACGTACTTAGTAAAAGCGTCAACTACTGTTAATATATAACAATTGCCAAATTTACTTTTAACAAACGGACCCAAATGATCCAAGTGAAGGGTATGAAATGGTTTTTCAACCTTTTCAATTGGGTATAAATACCCTGTACGTCTTTTCCCGGAAACATCTTTATTATAAGCGCAATCGATGCAGGCAGCAACATACTTTTTCACAAAGCGTCTTAGCTTTGGAAACCAATACTGGCCCTGAATGCGTTCAAGTGTCTTTGCAAACCCAAAATGACCAATATCATCATGGTTCGCCTTACAAACCTGCCATCTGGCACTCTTAGGTACAACTAATCTATGCTCTTCACCGCCTATGTTCCTATACAATGTATGATTTTTAAATGTATAGTTTTTCTTAATATCAGAGCTCTCTTGATCTGTACTTGGTTTTAAAATTTTAATAATTCTTTGCAGTTCAGGATCTGCAATCTGTAAAGTTACTATCCAATTATCAGTAGTGATACTCATAATCTTAAGCGAATCAGACGAATTATTAGTAGTCTGCGGGTTCCTGCTAAGGGCATCAACGTGGTTCATACGGCTACCAGGACGATACTCGATATCAAAATCAAACTCACTAATTTGAAACCACCAGCGTGCGATACGGGGAATTAAGTCTCTTTTGGTAAGTGTGGTCCTCAGTGCATTGCAATCAGTGTACACCAAAAACTTTAGGCCTAGCAAATACGGCCGAAATTTCTTTAAAGAGCAAACTACAGCCAAAGTTTCCAATTCATAAGAATGAAAGTGTTTTTCTTCTGGCGTAGTTTGTCTACTAAAGTATGCTACCGGTTTCAAAGTTCTTGGATGGGACTGCCACTGCAAGAGGATACCACCTAACCCCAGTGAACTAGCATCAGTATGCAACTCAGTATCTAAATTCGGATCATAAAGGGCCAAAATAGGACGGTCGACAAGGCGAGACTTTAACGAAGTGAATGCATTATTTTGGTTATCAGCCCATTGCCATTGGACATCTTTTCTTAAAAGCTGAGTAAGAGGTCTAGCTATTTCACCAAAGCCTTTCACAAACCTTCTGAAGTAACTGGCCAGGCCAAGGAACTGTCTAAGTTCGTGGACATTAGATGGGGTTGGAAAATTACTTACTGCATCTATTTTTCTTGCACTAGGTTTAATGCCCTCTGCCGATAGTTCATAGCCTAGATATTCAATTTGTCTGTCAAAGAATCGATACTTTGACAATCTAAGAGTGAGACCAGCCTCTTTTATTAATTTTAAAACGTTCTCTAGTCTACAAAAACCTTCATCAATCGTTGCCGACGGGATAAGAAGATCATCCATATATGCGAGTGCTGTATCAAACCTACGTTGGCCTAGCAAATTATTAATCATCTTTTGGAAAACTGCAGGCGAATTTGCCAATCCGAACGGCATGCGTTTAAATTCATAATGGCCGTCCGGGGTAACAAACGCCGTTAGATGTCGGCTTTCCTTTCCCATGGGTACTTGGTAGTAACCAGAAACTAAGTCTAGGGTAATGAAGAATTTATTGCCACTTAAATTTGAAATTTGATCATCTATGAGTGGTAGGGGGTACTTATCTTTCACTGTCTTATTGTTGAGCGCACGGTAGTCTACGCAAAGTCTAGATTCTCCATTTTTCTTTTTAACTAACAGTATAGGACTCGCATAGTTGGATTCCGACTCTTGCACGATATCATTTTTCATTAAATCACTCACCATTTCTCTAACCTTTTGGCGTTCATGGTGGGACAATCTATACGGCCTATATACCACTGGGGTTTTATCATGAAGTTCTATATTCATTTCTGTATTCTTAGCACACCCTAACTCGTTCAGATTCTGAGCAAAGCAAACCCTATACTCCATTAAGAGTTTTCTTAGTCTTTCTAAAGTCGTACCATCTATATCGTGCCCAACTCTAATCTCTGCAACATCAAGTGGCGTTAACTCTTTTGACGAATCTTCTGCAGCTATGACGAATGTCTTAGTTTCCGCTATCGAATTGACTCTAGCTATTAAAGTACCTGCTTTAAACTTTAAAGGAGAGGATGTCAGAGATGTTACAAATAAAATCGATCTACCATAATTTATCCTAAAGCACCCTTGATGTAAGTGGTATTCTTGTTTTGGACTCATCCTAGTGCCCCCACCAAAATATACGTCGCCAGTGAAGGGTTCATTACAACATACTTCTACCAATCCCCCTTTAATGATAGTTGTATCGCTCTCTACGTATAACTTAATCATTGTGCTATTCGAATATTCGTCTGGAAGCGCATGATAAAAAAATAATGTTTCATTATCCTTTTTAACGACCACAGAAGATAGTTCAGTGAAGTCCTGCCCTATCAGTAGTGACTCTGGTAAGAACACATCGTCGACAGCCAAAACGATCAATTCAGTATCTATTTCATCTAGTCGAATCTTAATTCTAGACTGGAACTTTGGTTTAGTTAGCGAGTCTCCAAATCCTTTAATTGCTGGCAGGTTAGTGGTGTTTTGTTCAAGGTTTAGCATTTGAGCAACAGAACATTTAATAAGACTACATTGACTTCCAAAGTCAATGAAAGCGTTTAAAGTTTCACCATTCACGCATATGGTTTTAAAGTATTTACTATCCGATTTACGTGGCACTTGAATTGGAAGAGGAGATTTATTCACAGACTCGTTACTTTTAATATTATTGACAGTGCCAGGTACGTTTGAAAAATCAACACTAGAATCTGGTTTTGCGACAGGAAATATTCTCATTACCTTTTTATCCGTGGATTGATCGTTCGGGCCACCGTTCGAAGTAAGAGGTCTCCTAAAGCAATTTTCGAAGTTATGACCAATCCTACCACACTTGACGCACTTAGTAATTGGTTTTGTACAATTGGTATAATAATGACCACGTTCATGGCAGTTAAAACACGTTAATTCGCTTCCTCTATTTGATGAAAAGGACCTATTCTGATTACTAGACATATTACGAAAATCTCTTTTTCGGAATGTGTTAGCTAGGGCTCGCGAGTTATCTTTGATAGGATTGTATTGTTGGGAAGCTAAAAAGTTTAACAAATCCTCTGGTTCCTTACATTTAAGAGCTTGTGCGCCGTTACGCACAGATTTATCATAAATTCCATATATAATACAATCAACTGCTTTACGGCCATAAATTTCGCATCTGTTAAGCAGTGACAATTTATCATAAAAACAGTCCCTAAGAGTTTCATCGGCGCGTGATTTACGGTTTAACATTTCTTCTAGCAATTTACCAAAATTTTCTTCATTGGGAAAAGCTCTTTTTAATTTACACTGCCATTCCGACCACGAGAAGTTGAGGGATGGAAGGGATTCATACCATTTCTTTGCAAGACCACTCAATTTTTGAAGAGCATAATGAATAGTATGTTTTTCATCCCAATTATAAATAGTAGAACATTCGTTAACCTTCCTTAACCAACGCTCAACATCTTGCGATTTATTATTGGGATCAAATTCCGGAATAACATTAGTAGCATTCAAACTCTTACTTGGACCATCTTGTAGTACTGCTACAAATTTCAGAAGATCACTCGCTGTCAGGCCTTCGAACGATCGCTTGGTTTTTGCAGGTATCTCCTCCTCGTCACTCGATGATGTTCGTCGGCGTTCTGCTAGGACGTGGCGGCGTGACATCTCGGTCACCTGAAATACGTTTTAAAAGCACTTCATATTCTTTCGTATGGGTACTATTCATAGTGATTACCTATGGTATATCTGTTTCTTATACAGGTTCGAATCTATTCGTACACCAACATGACTGCACTTACACATTAGGATTACTTGGTTGTACTAAATATACAGCGCACCTACATGGCTGTAAATGTCTGTACCGCGCGTACAATATCCATACTATGCGTACAATGCTTGTACTACATGTACAATGCTTGCACCGCAGGTACAATGCTTGTACCACACGTACAATGCCTGTACAACACGTATAATGCTTGTACTACACGTACAATGCTTGTACTACACGTACAATGCTTGTACTACACGTACAATGCTTGTACTACACGTACAATGCTTGTACTACACGTACAATGCTTGTACTACACGTACAATGCTTGTACTACACGCACAATGCCTGTACCACATGCACAATGCTTGTGCCACACGTACAATGCTTATACTACACGTAAAACTCACCTACAGGGTTGTACTATTCCTACAAGCAACTACACGTTTGTACTACACCTATGCTGTTCGGCACGCCTACATGGCCGTATTGCTCACAGCACACTTACATGGCGTTATCTGCTCGGCACACCTGCATGGCCGTATTACTCGCAGCACACCTACACGGCTGTCTCTGCTTGGCACACCTACGTGGCCATATTACTCCCAGCACACCTACATGGCTGTATCTGCTCGGCACACCTACATGGCCGTATTACTCACAGCACACCTACATGGCTGTATTTGCTTCATGCTTGTACTACCTATTCAGCACATGTACACGGCCGTACTATATCTGTACAAGCACCATAAGCTTGTACAAGTTATACAGAATGCGTACATGGCTGTACTATCTACACAATTCATAAGTTCTATGAAGATTCATAGTTAAATATAACCCAAAATAGATTTATATACCTTCACCTTGCACTAGTATTAGTATTTTAATCAAATATCAGCACCCCGACCGCCTAACGGCATAGCTTGTGCTATTGCTAAAGCTATCGATTTTTCAAACCCCCTACAAGGGCTCTCGCTGACGCTATCACTTTCATACTAAAAATGCAATAATGAATCCAATAGATGAATAGAAATATGTAGGAATTAGACAAAAACCCTACCATTGAAGGGTTTTATGAGAGTTTGAAGTTTGATAGCTATAGCAATACCACACGCTATACCGTTAGGCGGTCGGGCCGCAGCTCTGTTGCATTGCTATCCTGCATCTATTACTTTATCGGAGGGTAGCCCCGACCAAAAGAATCGAGTGCAGCTAAAAAAAAAAACTATCAAAGAGTCGATTTCGATTCGATCAAAGCCCTGTCGATGCGGATCTTGATGCACAGGTGACGCTACCAGAGAGTAGCTCTGGCCAAACGCACCATGTACAGCAGTCACCAGCTTAGCTTCACTAATAACCGGCATCGATTACTCTGTCGGAGGGTAGCCCCGACCAAAAGCATCAAATGCAGCTTAAAAATAAAACCGTCGAAAGGTTTGTCGAACTACTGCTGATACAAAGCCTGATGCAAAGGTAATGTTACCAGAGAGTAGCTCTGGCCATACCCACCATATACAACAGTCAAAGTATCGAAAGCCTACCTCGCTATCTTAATATTATCTTGCACCGATTACTTTGTT
Source organism: Chrysoteuchia culmella (assembly GCA_910589605.1). Lineage (NCBI taxonomy): Eukaryota > Metazoa > Arthropoda > Insecta > Lepidoptera > Crambidae > Chrysoteuchia > Chrysoteuchia culmella. Next base: position 21,161,654 of record OU342652.1, read on the forward strand.
ATCAAAAGCAGCATATAAAACTTTCGTAAGCGTTTGAAACGCTTTTCGTAAGGTCCTGATGCACAAGAAACGCTACTAGAGAGTAGCTCTAGCCAAACGATCCGTGCACAACAGTCAAAGTATCACTAGACGCAACATGGCTACAACATAGAGAATCTGCACCGATTACTTTGTTAGAGAGTTGCCCCAACCAAAAGTATCAAATGCATTATAACAGAATTATCGAAGAGTTGCCTCGATCAAATTCCATTCCAAACTCCACAATGCAACCAGGCTGCGTCAATACCATGGCAAATTTTACCCTTAAAATTGAGATATCAAATTATACAGGGTTTCATAGGCTGCCCTTAAAAACTTCGTTATTAAAGGGATTCTTTGCTCACTATCTAACACTTTTCACAAGAGATATAACATAATGAAATTACTTACAGTTTTCATCAGGCATGGCAGCTCGTGGTTCGTAGCACTTCTGACTTGTAATAAAACTTCGTATACTGAGCAACGCACTTTTATTAGGTCTTCACTTCAGGACGTCTCGTTACAGAATGCCCTTACAAACTAAAATTGCAGTAATATATATGACACATAGTGTAATCAAAAGAGTAACTTTTTAAATTTTATCAAATCCTTATAACGTCGGTATCTGGATATATTAATATTCGAAATAATAAAGGAATTATTGATTTTACTCGATAGTTTATAACAATTAAATCTTATTTTAATAAAAACCATTATTTCTTAAATTAAAGACAATTTTCAATAATTCTTAAATATTCTAGTCAAAATAACAGACTACTTCCTGAAAACACAATGATAATGCATTTGAATACAATTTCAATACTTATTAGTTACAAATCACAACACTACTTTAACATTATAACAATTAAATGATCTAAAAATTGTAAATATTCTTATATTAATTACAGTTTTGAATAATTCTTAAATAATGTAGTAAAATATAAAATGATAATACATTTAAATACTTTTGTAATATTTTTCTATTAAAATTTAAAATTTAACATTTGAATACGTTTTTTAATTAATTTTAATTGAATTTAAATATATTTTTTTACAAATCACAACACATAGCTAAGAATACTCGGGATAAAATTATCTATGACACAAAAAAAACTAAACGAAAATAGGTTCATCCGTTTGGGAGCTACGATACCACAGACAGACACACAAACAGACACGTTAAACTTATAACACCCCCCTCTTTTTGCGTCGGGGGTTAATAAAAGGCGACGAGACGCGAGTTCAATGGATGAAAGCATGTGTCAATAAAGTTTTTTGAACAAGCTTTTTCGGATTGGTCTTTAACTTCAGACACTAAGTTAAAGTACAGACTGTATTTTTTCTTTTAAGCCGGTTCGATTCTTCGTACGTGGGGGCTAATTTTCTAATTTTAAAATCTATCGCAATGCAATCAATTAATCATTTAAAATATATTTACAAACTTCAGGCCGTTACTATTGGACATTTCATAGGGATTGTGATTGGGACGCGTTTTGAAAGTTATTGAACGAATGAAATTTAACTGTCCAAGCAAAGTGACACACGAAAATATATTTCAAATGTATGGAGAAGTGTCAAATGAAGTGTCATTTTTCGTTCTGAAAGAGATTGTGACTATGAGTTACACAATTCCATTAATCACTATCACAATCACAATACCTTTGAAAGGGATTGTGATAGATTTTGAAATTAGACAATTAGGGGGCAGGTTAGTGACTTATCAAAAATCTTTGAATGCAGTTTAACTTATTTTTGAATATAAAGGAATGTTTCCTTTCGGTAAAATGAGCTATCTAAAGGATTTAAGTTAGAAGTTAGGTCCCCTCCAGGGCCCATAGATTTTTTCCACCCTGTATATCAACTCTTCGTAATAAAGAGTTTTAGCAATACCAATCAGCAATATTTTCTGTCAGAATATGCTTCTAACTATATTTATATCGTGTAAATACGGATATTGAGTTACCCGAAATCATTTAATTACGCAGATGTGTACTCTTGTCCATTCCAGTTTCGACTTTTGTTTGCTATCGGTATATATGTGTCGTAGGATGATTTGATAAATAGAATTTTCACGAAAATCCTAGGGATATTGCAAAAGCACGGAGGATTTATGATAAATTTTAAATATAAAAATATTGGAAAAACCTAACTCAGCCACAAGTGAATTCTCAGATGGGACTCGAACCGACGACCTTGGAAATCCGGTACAATGCTCTATCTACCTGAGTTGCACTGAGCTACCGCGACTTATCCCTAATCCCTAGGATTTTCGCGAAAATTCGTATTATCAAATTATCCTACGACATATCGATATTGACGGATTCTCGTGCAGAGTAAATATAGCGTGCATCGCAGAACTATGCCGCGGGAATTATTAACGTTGAAATACGAATTATTTAGGGTCGTATAAACGAGGACTCCGAGTCTGAAATGGTGAATTTACTTAACTGTTTCGAATCGGTCAGTGAAGGGTTCAGGCTAACTATAAATAAAAACAAGATCAAGATCATGATGATGGGCTACTTCGACAAATTCCGCGACGGTTCTCTGCCAAAGATTGATCGAGCCGTGATGTGATATGGCCAACTAAGGAGTGGATGGAAGATTGCACACACCCAAGCACTCAACAGAACTCATCAACATTTTGAGAGATGTATTGTTAGAGATTCGTTAAGAGGAGCGTGTGCTGTATTTTCTCATTTGTCACAAGTGGAGCTAGTTCTCTTTTGGGACGTTCATCAACAGCGTTTATCGTTATTTCTACTAGAGCAGAGACCTGCCATATGGGTGGTGGAGGAGAATGTCTTATGACCTACCATGCACGCTCAACGCAGATTAGTGAGGACGGAGAAGTTCGAGATAGGTAATTTATTTATTTATTTATTTACACACCAAACTTATAACTATCATTACAGGCACTATGTAACCCAATGCGATAGTTACAGCATTCTTGTTACCATTTATGATAATGACTACATTTAACTTACAACCTATGACTTATAATAACAAAGTATCCAAGTAGCTAATTTTGTGAATTCACTCAGAGAACAAATGAACAAATCCGTTTCTTTATCGATAAGGTTGACAGTGCGAAAGGCGCGCGACAGTGGGGACTCGCGTAGTAAGTTGGTGCGAGCTTTAGGCACCACAAGTAGATTAGGTCGACGCCTTCGCCCTCTGTATTCATTGGGAACACAAATACGCATCATCCCTAACACTTCCGCATTATTTATCTTGCCCCTAAGAACTGTAAAGAGATATGTAACCAGTCTGAGTTCTCTCCTTACACTAAGTTGGTTGTAGATTATTGGTCAATCATCCCGTGACTGGCCGAAAGATGCTGAATATATGCAATTCACAATCGCAGGCCGAACGCACATACTGTTCCACCGAGCTGCTCCCACTTGTGACTTTAAATGTATTAAAGCAGACACTGCACAATACGAGACAGTTTTTCTTTATATTATAATTAGCAGCTGCCCGCGGCTCCACCCGCGTGGTTCCCGTTCCCGCTGGAATAACAGGATAAAATGTAGTCTATAAGTAGTCTATAATCCAGGCTGACTTCTATCCATCCAATTCAACCGATTTGACAGTAGTTTTTGCGTGAAAGAGTAACAAACATCCACCCATCCAAACATCCTTACAAACTGTCGTTTTTTTATATTAGTAGAATAGGTACATCAGAGGTATTTAAATGCATACGGAAAGTGAAACAAAATATTTCCTCAATTGTTTATTTCAACAAAATTTGGGTAAATACAAATCTATAAAAATGAAAAATCTATTTTCTTCAATAATGTGACTGCCGTATTTCTTGCGGTAAGCTGTAACAAAAAGAAAATGTATTGAGAATCCAGTCTTGTGTTTAAATAATATCTTATCAAAGACCCCGAATTGAGTCTCGTGTTAAATCTGCATAGTAATTAAAGGTTCTAAGTCTTAATCAAGTTTTCCTTACGCTTGAGGACTTTTCAACTGATTGGTATCTTCTGATTAAACAGATACTTTGGCTTCTGTTAGCGACGATTCAGAATAATTTAAAGTGAAATCGATAAAAATCCGCTGATCTTCCTTAAAGTTCTATTTTGGTACTTGTAGAGGTTTTTTTGCAATTTTGTTTAGGCAGTGACTATCAGTAAATTGACAGGCTAGTTTTACTGTAAGTACTTTTAAGGGTAAGTGTGTGTTGCGTTCCTAGCCGATTCCGGCTAGGGAGACTGGCTTCAATTCCGCCGTTGTTGACGCGCATGCACCCCAATTTTTCTGTCTGTTTCGTTCTCATAGTTATAATTGATGACCTCAGGTGTGTTTTTTTTTCATTGGACGTTTTGTTACGTCTTTGTATCGGAGAAGTTGCCGAAAGACCCGCTTCCCCTTTCGCACCACCGCCATTCGGGACACGTGGCCGCATCACCAAAGCTCGCCTCATAAGGTAGCCTTCAATACCACCGACGTTAGCCCTACGCAGCACTTCAGTGTTTCGCACACGATCGGACCATCTGATCTTAAGTATTTTCCGAAGACGTTTAGGGTGGAATCGGTCCAGCAAAAGCTATGTCTGCGGTAAAAGGTACACGTTTCGGCAGGGTAAAGGTTGTTTGATAATACAATCGCCATGTAAATAGATATTTTTGTAGCCGGTTTTAGGTCATGTGAACTGAAAACCTTCACGTACAATTTACCGAAAGCTACGGCAGCTGCACTAATTTAATTGTTAATTTTGGAGTTAAGGGCGCACTTAGATGTTATCGCGCTCCCCAGATAGCGAAATTAGTCTACCTGCTTTAGCATGTCCATACCGACTTTGAAATTAAGCATTTGGTGACTGTGAGTGTCCAAAGACATTACATCCGTCTTCTTGACGCTGATTTTTATGCGCAATTTTTAGCAGACTTCGTATAAAAAATGACACCTGCTATTGCAGGCCGTCTGGGGATTCAGCCATAAAGCGTACATGATTCCAGAGATCATTGTGTATAAAACCTTTGTGCGGGCCTTAAATCTGGATAAGTTGAAAACGTTGCCATCGGTACGGAAACGAATGCGGATTCCTTCAGAAACATATTGCAAGACCTCTTTGATTAAGACTGCAAAGTATAATGCGAACAAATTAGGTGCCAGTACGTATCCTTGTTTCACCCCACAGGTGGCGGGGAAGAAATCTGATTGTTCGCCATCTACTGCAACACAACACTGCATATCGTCGTGTAAGAGTCTCAGAAGTCTCACAAACTTCTCTGTACATCCTAGTTTCTTCAATACTATCCACAGCGCTTCACGAGGTACGCTGTCGAAAGCCTTCTCTAGGTCAACGAAGCAGACATATAGGGGGCTACCTTGTTCCTGCAGTTGACGTACCAAGAAAATGGCCTGGCCTAAAGTTGTAGCCACAATAAAAATACATGACAAGTTAAAAAGTTTCTCTTGTTGGTACTTTTAGTTAGTTGGTACCTTACAGATGATTGTAAAAAAAATCAGAAATCACTGGAAGCGCTTTCATATGTTCATCTTTTGGGCGTAAATAATAGCGGAATCGTATTGAATTCTAAATCAAAATACGAGTACACTTTAAAGTACTGAGAAGTTGCTGCAATTACCTTTTTCAAGAAAGATAATCGTGATAATGATAATGATGAAAAAAAAGAGATTCCGATGAATTGAGAACCTCCTTCTTTTTTTGAAGTCGGTTAATAACAATCAAAAACATAGTCATCGAAAAAGTGCAAAAGCTGCTTAACATGTAAGTAACCGCTCCTTAATCGAAAAATTCAATGCATTTGGTATTTTAAAAAAAGTAACGGAATTTGTGTGGGCAGCATCTAAACCCTTCCCTTTGTTCACTTCTCGCAAAAAACTACCAAACGGGTTTCAAAGAAATCTTGGGCAGTGATAACTTTGCCGGGTAAAGTTTTTCAAACAAAATTCTCCAGGTTCCCTTGAAAACTTTCGAGATTCCCTACATTCCTGAAGATAAACATGCGCAGTTAAGTACCTAGTCATATCATACTTTAGGAGCATTCGTCTAATTTATTGGATATGTTTCTTCCATGCTGGATTGGAATGGAAAAGAAATAATAGAATTCGCCTGCTGCTGGCTTTCCAATGCAGATATGAGAGTATATCAACGGAAACGGCATATTCGAAAACGTAATGATCGATCTTAGATTATTACCACGACAATTACGTTTATTCTGTGGTCTAGTGGTAACGACCACAGGTATCAGACCTAGAGGTACCTACCGGGTATGATTCCCAGTGAGGGTACATATTGTAATCGGTTTGATTGGTGGTAGGATTTGTTTAATGCCCGCCTGGCTAGCTACCACCACAGTATAATTAAGGAACTATAGTGGGATAACGCCTTTGAATCCTCGCGGCCATGCCGCTTTTGACAAGACTTTCATACTCGTAGTATTTGACAGGTCATTGTCCCGAGTGAGCGTATCGTGAGCGTCTCGCCCCGCGAACCCCGCACGATCGCTCTGGCAAAACGTGGACGACTGTATGCATAGAAAGATACCACCATCTTATCTAAGTCTGACGCCATAACAACAATGTTTTCAGCATTGTTGTGTTCCAGCAGTTAGAGATAATTAGCCAATTCCTTAGTTGTTGAGGATTCCGGGAGAGACTCGCTTCCGTCTTCAGCCTTTACAATACTTAACATCAGGTATGATGAGCGAAGGATAAGTTAAAAACGTTAAAAACGAAGAGGCTAAGAATTTCCTCGTTGTCCATAAATAAAACTGCATGAACTAGTGTTACATTCACCACACGCTGACCGTCGCGTCGCAACGGTCGGTGCTGACAACCGAAATCTATGAAATTCTAGGAAGCGTAGGTGGTCAGCGAGTTCATTCATACATTTCAGCTCTCATGCCCAATTTACACGGTTCAAGTACAGCGGCGAGTGTCAAGCGCCTGAACACTGAAACAAAAGACAGCGCCCGATTTTAATATGGATCTACTTGCAAGGCAGCTTGCAAGCCAATTTGGATCCATATAGTATATACAGTCTCGCTACTGTACTTGACCCGTGTAAATCGGGCATCAGAGCAGATGACTCAATTCCAAAACCAGCCTAAAAGTCACAGTGACAAAAATCGGTCGTAGACATCTATAGTTTGCTTTTATTTCAAATGTCACTCACGTAAAGATCAGTAGCAATGACCTCTGAAATAAATAATCTCTTTCTCTCTACTGTACTGTCGCGATATTAAAGGATTTGTTAACCCTAATATTTTACCTCTCTTTACCTAAATGTATATTACTCAAACATGCATGGAAATGTTGTCATTATTTTCGAAAAAACAACACGCGAAGTATCGTGTTTACGGACAAAGAAAATCAAATCCATTGCAGGAGCGTTTTTTGAATTTGGAACATTACAAAGAGTATTTAACAACTCCAGCACGCCGTTTCATACAACATTGCTGGAGCGCTGTAATGTTCCAAATTCAAAAAGACGCTCCTGCAATGAATTTGATTTTCTTTTAGTAATTATTAAATGTATAATATAAAAAGTATGTTTTACTTCCCTGCATTCGTTTGAGAAAAGCACTATATATTATGCCTCGGCGGAAATGGCAATTGCCTGTCTCGTATTAGTGAAATCCTCGCCTACGGCTCGGCCTTCAAACTCATACTCGACCTGCAATTGCCTATTTCACGGCCTTTGCACTAATGTACTATTAAGGTAATATTTTACCACATTACTAACCTTATAAGACAATTAAGATGATTTATGAAGAAGAAACTTAATGTCATGTCATTGTGTCTCGCCTTTTTGTACTGTGACTGTACGTACCCAAAGTTATACCTTGCGTTGATCCCGTACTTATTATCCTGCACACGTTCCCTTCTCCGAATCTAGAAATTACTTGATAGATGAAGATAGAAATGATTCGCACGCTGAGCACGCGTAACAGGACTATCGCGTCCTTAGCATTAATTCCGATGGAAGAGGTAAATTGAGTACTTTATTATTATACCTATATTAAAATTATTATTTACCGCCCTAAGGACTTTCACCAACTGCCATTAAACCTCTAGCGCTAAACATAACAAAAACCGCTGTCACTTTGACTTTGTCGTCATTAGCCATTTTTATGTTCCTACTGCTGGGACACTGGCCTTTCTTGTGGATGGAAAAGAAGATTGGGCCATGTGGATTGGTGGGTACAGTCATTTGTTTGACTTCAAATAAATAACTGAAATGCAATGACATATTAAATAGGAACGTTTAGCGCTAAATGTGTTTATTAGAGCAGTTGCTGATAGACGCCCTAATTTCGTCTGTGTTGGCGGGTCGTAACATGAGTTTAGTTTTTATGCATCATATTTTGGGCTTTCCCATGGAATTTAGACATCTCTGCACGATTAGGTATCTTTACACAAAATTTGTTAAAAGCCGTTCAGCAGTAGAAGCGAAGAGACGAAGATAATTTAACAACATTTGTAAAGTTTTTTTCAATAAGTATTTTTGGTAAAAATACATTTTTCATTCATTATTGTTATAAGACATTTCTGAGACTATCACTCATTTAGATTTAAATTGTTTTGCTATTTAGTTCTGGTTGGTTGTAGGCGTTATTTAAGCAAGAATAACATGAAATAAGTTTAAGGGCCTGTTTCACAATCTAAAAGTAAGTTCTGAGTAGCTTACTTGACAACTAATTTCATACAAATTATGTTCCATTTTTAAATTTAACCAGAAGTTAGTGACTAATCATAGATGGTGAAATAGGCACTAAGACAAATAAATTAAATGAAATCATCTGTCCTCATACATCATTAATATTGATTTATTTCATTTTCATTTCGGTGTCGGAAAATATAAATTATTACTTCGTTCTGAAATCTATTTCACGAGCGGATTATAGTTTTCATTTTCAGGTCTTACAGTATTATTATAGCTATGATTAGGGTATAATGTTAGGCAATCTAAAAAGCCAAGTGAGTGTAGCGAACGAGGTCGTTTAGGCAAATAGTTTTTGTATAGGCACTTTGCATATGAGAAACATTTTATTCCAAGTTGTTTTTTTTTATAAACGATGGGGAGATTAAAAAGTCTAAAGCCTTCATCATACCTGATGTTAAGTATTGATAAGCGTGAAGATGGAAGCGAGCCTCTCCCGCAATCCTCAAACACTGAGGAGTCTCGGAGTGAAGTCTTGTTTGATGGTTTTGAACTGATGTTTCTATCGGTAATTATGTTTTACTTACTTCGTCTGAATCAGATGGAACGGAATTTTCATAACTGTGACTTGCGCATAGTCCTACTGGTAGAACCACGGACAAAAAACAATGCCCGTGGTCCTACCAGTAGGACTACGCAGTAAGACCACGGGGAACAAAGTGAATTCCAGCATGTTTTCATTCAGACATTCCCATGATGCTGTCCAGGCAGAGATCGGAGATTTCGTCCAGCTTCTTCATCTATCTAGAGCTTACCTTTCACAAGTCTTGGTTGATTCACCATGATGTAATTACTGATATCAAATTCTACGTACTTTGGCTGAATGATTCCATCTCATTCAGCCAAAGTACGTAGAATTTGATCGGCATGTTCCTAACTGCTTCCTCAGCAATGTCTAGAGGAAAGGCAAATTCCAACATGTTTTATTCAGGCAGTCATTGGTACGTAGACGCTAGTTGGCAGCGGTCAGACATTCCCTCTATGCTGTCCAAGCAGAGGCTGGAGATATGGTCCAGCTTCCTCACCTTTCTAGAGCTTGGCCTGCGGAGCCAAATGTTTCACAAGTCTTGATAGATACATCATGGTGTAATTCCCTGAGAGTCCTAGAGTCCTTAGCTCTCACAAGACTTGGTAGATTGATCCTGCTTGGTAGATTTATACTAATAACAAATACAAGTCTTGGGTGATTCATACTAATAACAAGATTTACGTACTTTGGCTGAATGAGATGGAAGGGCATTTTCCTAACTGCTTCTTCAGCAATGTCTAGTGGAAAGGCAAATTCCAGCATGTTTTCGTTTAGGCAGTCATTATAGGTAGACGCTAGTTGGCAGCGGTCAGACATTCCCTCTATGCTGTCCAGGCAGAGTCGTGAGACGCTGTTCAGCTTCCTGACAACTCGCGAGTTCTTGCCGTTCACGAGACTCGCTTGGTGGATTAGCAGCTCTCTGTTCACCTGAGAATGGAGGTTTCTTGTTAGAGGCCTTATTTATTTGTGATTTACAAATTTACATCATTCATAATTATTTAAAGTAAAATTTATATATTTTTAATTCTCTAAACCTAGGTAGGTAGTATCATCAATCAAAAAAAGTCTTCAAATGCCTTGATTTCGGGGAAAGTGAAAAAAATAAAATTACATCATATACCTACTCGACGACAAAATCATATAATACTCTAGAAACACGAAAATAAAAAGTTGTTACATTGTATAAAGAAACAAATTCTTCAAATACACCATTTATCAAAGTCTCGCTGTTGAAAAGCAAATAGAATTCCTGTTGAAGAATTAATCATAATCATAAATAATATCGTAAATAATTTATATTAGACAAAGGCAAGCATCTTTGTGTTAAAATGTAGTTGAATAGGTATATATTTTTCACCTCACTCGCTCGGAAAAGGAGGTTTTGTCATTCAATTTCTGCATAGAAATTGCATTTTGCGGCCAAGTGTGGTTAAGTACTTTTTTAGTTTAAAACTTATAACTGTCCTAATGCGTTCCGAATAGCACTATTGACATTTTATGTTACATTTTATTTTTATTTTAAATAACTTTGAAATAATTAGAATACTCCGTTTTTTGTACCATAAAAACAATAACAATAAGATTAAACTATTTGTAATAAGAATTTTCACCTATGATGTCGAGAAAGACGGTTACAGTGTACCTACATTGCGTGTAAAATGTTTGATCCACGGTCTAAGTATTTCGACCTAAGTCGGTCCGCTTGAGTCCATTTAAACACGCGTCACTCAGAAACAGCAGTGCTTTCTTGCAAGAGCTCGTCAATAACATTTCCACATCATTAAATTTCGCTCGTGATGGATCATAGTACATACGAAAAATTCGCCGCTAGGTTCTTATACAGTTTGAAACGCTCTTTTCATCTACCTCGATATAGATCTGTGATAACTCTATATTTAGGCTGCGTGAGATTTCACAACATATAATTGGATTTCGGAATGTGACATAAACCTTTATTTATATCAACATTTTCCGAATGGTTTTTATTGCTATCTAAAGTAACTATTTATTCCAATTGTAAATAACGTTTAATGAACTGTAATACTCCCTTTTTTATTATTTTAATTTTTTATATAATTAAAACAACAGGAATAAGGTATATTTAAATTAAACTTTTTGTTAAAAGAATTTTCTACCGGAAGTTGATCGCGTAAACAACCTAAAATTTTTCCTTGCTGTGGTGAGGTGAAAAATTGTGTGTTGTGCTGGGCAGAAAAGTTTTTAGCGCCTCGTTCCTTTGAACCTGAGCAAGCGAAGGATTCTAGGATTGAACCCCGAGCGTGGTTCAAACATTGAATCCTAAGCGTAGCGAAATAGAGGTAACTCGCCGCTAAATCCAACTTTCCAGCCTTGCATAATAAATAACTCGTCGTCGTCGTCTCAGCCACATGACACCTACTGCTGGGTATAGGCTTCCCCCAAGGATCTCCACGACGATCGGTCCTGCGCTGCCCGCATCCAGCGGATTCCAGCGATCTACACCAGATCGTCGGTCCACCTTGTGGGGGGCCTACCCACGGAACGTCGTCGGGTACGTGGTCGCCATTCCAGCACCTTTCCGCTCCAACGGCCATCGGTTTTTCTCGCTATGTGCTCCACCCACTGCCACTTCAGCTCAGCAATCCTTCGAGCGATGTCAGTAACTTTAATTTTCCTGCGGATCTTCTCATTTCCGATTCGATCACGCAGGGAATCGCCGAGCATAGCTCTCTCCATGGCACGCTGAATTACCTTGAGCCTCCTTATCAGACCCATTGTAAGCGACCACGATTACTGCCGTAAGTCCTCACTGGCAACACACACTGGTCGTAGACTTCGTCCTGAGACACTGAGGTATGTGGATACGAAGAACTATTCATGTAAATTACTTTTTGAAATTTTTCGGGTGCACTTTTTCTATGTTGTGTTATGTTTTTTGAATTTGTGACGTCATGTTTTATAGTTAACCTATGTTGAGATTATCGGACCTAGAAAAACCAGATAAAATTAAGACTTTTTTTATTCTTTCGCACGCGTATCCCACTTTAGGTTATACAATCATACACATTTTAAAGTTTGCCAATGATCCTAAGCCTGGACTAAATAAATTATTTTCATTTCCTTTTGCACATCCAGTCAGCCGAATATCCAATTTCGTTGAAATCTCCATAACAATATCATAAAATCGAACCGTCATTTAAAAGAGTTTGCGGATCCGTTCCTTGTTTGGGTAACCGCAAATATTGGGCGTTCGACGGCCGCAATTCGACCAGAGAGCCAATTCTATATGCCCGTTTGCAAAGTTTCAGAATACTATCGAAGCGTTCTTAAGGTTAGTGACTAACCAGTTATTTCCTGTCGTAATGCGTTCGAGGTGAGCGTGTTTTTTTACTCCCTACGGCAGCTCGGCAGCAGCAGGCACTGTATTGACTGAAATATTTCGTCCTAACGTAACGTTACGTTCAGTCAGTCACAACTTTGATTGTAAACTAAGATATTGGTTGTGTATTAAGAAACTATGCATATCTCCAACTGCTCCTGTCATGTTGAAATTATCGTCGATTCTATAGGCAAACAGTCAAAAGCCGAATTGTTATTAATTTTATCTAAGTACTAGCGACCGCCCGCGGTTTTACCCGCATAGTTCCCGTTCCCGGTCCCGTTAATATTGAGATAGAAAAGTAGCTCATATTTGAATCCAGCCTATTCTCTATTTGTGTGTTCCAAATCGGTTTAGTAATTTTTGCCTAAGAGTAACAAACATCCATCCAAACATCTAATCATCCAAACATCCTCACACACTTTCGCATTTATAATATTAGTAGGCTAGGATTCAGAACGATTCAAAAGTATTATTGATCCATAAGTACTATCCGTTTGCGACTTTTTGCGACGAGAACGGACAACGAGAATACCCCCCCAGACGTTAAGGGTCGGGTGAGAATCGGATTCTAATTAAACTTATTGCTTTGTGGAAAGCTTACCTAAACCTTTTTATATTTGGAAACAGAAAATTCTTTTGTCACTTTGGATAATTATGGTGGAAATCTTTTATGGTCGCCTTCCGTTGCGATCGGATTAGCAAGTGCTTCCACTGTAAACGTCGAATATTTCTAAAATTTCCGCAGTCTGTTTGACCAATTGCCTTATTCGAACGATTGCACAGCTAACTGACGTAGCGATTTGTACTTGAAATATCATTTTTATTTTATATACGAAACAACAAAATATACGAAAGAAGAAGACTCAAGCTCAGGTGAGCTAGTAAGCAGGTGCCATGGTTGGTAATATCACCACAGTCTATATTAACTCTCTTCTCTACTCGCTTGTAGATCCTTAGGGTGGATCCAGAGTGCTTAGTGTGAGTCTTCTCACCTTAATCGTTTACATCGAAGACTGACTCTTTATTATGTTTAGACTCAAAAAACTCTGGACGCACAGGTCGTCACTGTGATCATTGCGCGTTCATTTAATTTGAATGGGCAATTAAACGACACGCGATGGATCGGAGCGTACCTGTATCCGTACCAAGATACCGTACCACCGTACCGTACCAAACGGGCGTCCAGACTATCGTTAGAATAGAATAGAAAAACTTTTATTGGCCTAACACACACACACACATGACATATTGAAAACAGAATTTAAAAATAAAGCAAAAAATAAAAACTAAAATTTAAACCGAACTACATAATACAACAAATATGTACTTAATTATATACTTAACCTAAATACAAATAAATTTTGTGGTGTGACAGGCCAATCAGGACCCTGCCTCAGCATTATGCCATTGCGGCGCAGTAATCGTCACACCGCAACGGCGCTGGTATTCTGGCATGGCCTGTACGAGTACACTCTACCATACTAACAAAAGTATACAAGTTGACATATGACAAGCTGTCACTGTCAGTTGTCAGAAAAAAGTCGTTCTTAATCGCGACGCTGATATGAAATGGAGGTATATACGGATACGGTTTTTTTTATAATAAATAAATTATTGCATACAATCACTAGCTAACGATAAGTTTCATGAAGATCTTGTGTTATGGAGACTAGATAACGGATAAACATAAGTACTTAAATACTTTTTTTAACCGACTTCAAAAAAAAATAAGGAGGTTCTCAATTCGACGGAATCTTTTTTTTTTTTTTATGTATGTTACTCGATTACTCGAAGACGGCTGGACCGATTTGAGTAATTCTTTTTTTGTTCGAAAGGGTATACTTCACATGTGGTCCCATTGTCATCATGTCAGGGTCTGATGATGGGATCCTGGAGAAATCCAGGGAAATCTTCAAATATTGTAGGCACTCCTATAGCGATTTCGGTGTTTTTCATAGTAACTTAGGCATGTGCTTCCGGAATGCACCATTTGGTGAAGTGGAATTGATGATGAAGACCACAAATGGTTATCGGAACTATTAAATACTTAGCATTTCACAGCAGCTAAACGATTACTTTAATGTAGTTCATAAGCAATTTATGCTCGACTCAATGCATGTGATGAAGTGCAGCTGATGATGAGGTATCGGGAGAACTCCTCAATAAGTAACGTCCCTGCACCGGGAAAAGCAGCATTTTGTAAAAGGTGATGAGGAGTTGTCATAAGGTTATCAGCGTAGGCACGCGACCTCTTCTACCGTTAAACATTGTGAAATAAAAAGGCAAGAAAAATAAAATAATAGCACCGCAAAGTAGAATGCCTTGGCTGGCACCGACTCTAGAAGGTTTATTTTTTGCTTTTTAGTATTTTGAAGTCGGTTTTAATTTTTATATAAAAGTTTTTATTGTAAATATATACATAATATACATATTAAACACACATATACATATCTGGATCCACCTTTAGAGGTGGCTCGCAATTTCGTCACAAACGAAACACCTAAAACTATACCTTTGACCTTGAGTTGACTCTGAGATCATCCTGATCGTGTAGTTATTCTTTGTAAAAGCGGTTTTGTAGGTATAAGTGCTCTCCATTGCCCAAATTGTATTCAAACTAGGAGTATTATTATTATTACCTTTGACAAACATGGAGACTATCTACGTATCACCGTTGGCTGCTAAGTCTAGCCTTACTCTGAAAATTGCGTCGCTTGTATTTATCCATGACTGCACCGGCACCTCTATCCATGAATCGGATCAAATCATTCCCGATTAAAGTGCTCGAGGCGGCGCTTGACAGACTGATCGTATTCGATCACGTTTATTGAGCAATTGTCGGTCCGGTCAAGTGTCGA
This sequence comes from Chrysoteuchia culmella, assembly GCA_910589605.1. Taxonomy (NCBI): domain Eukaryota; kingdom Metazoa; phylum Arthropoda; class Insecta; order Lepidoptera; family Crambidae; genus Chrysoteuchia; species Chrysoteuchia culmella. The sequence continues at coordinate 21,177,121 of OU342652.1, forward strand.
ATAGGTGACCGTGAAGTGGCATTACAACTGAGCGCTTGCGTGCTTCGGCGGGCACGTTAAACCGTCGGTTCGGGCTGTTGTCATCTGATAACAGTCGTTAAGCCAAGTCAGAGACCTTATATGCGGTTTGATAAACTCTGACACAAGAGGTGGCCTCTAATTGTCATACGATAAGAGGGAAAGCTTTAATAGATTACCTTGCCATGGTTGATGATATCGCTCTGCTCCAGCATACAGGCAGCGAAGCATTGTCCTGACCTGGTGACAGGTGCGGAATTGGTGAAGTACGCTCGCACGTCTTTCGGGGTGGCTCGCACTTTGATCACGCACGACTGTGCCAGTCGCACCAGGGCGTCTAAGTGACCTTGGACCTGTGACCAGATAGCGTTGTTATGGAGATGCAATATTATAATTTGTTAGAGGTAGAGTGTTACTTAGTGATTTCAATAAACACGGCGATTGATACCACGGTACCCCAGGAGTCCAGGACCCTACGGCGCGGGCGGTGAGAGAGCAAAAACTAGTTTATTTACTCCTAAAAAGATTATAAAAATTGTAAACTTCTACGTACAGCAACAGCAGCTACGGATTTACGTATCTGTCAATTTACTCCAATCGACTTTGACATTCCATTGAGTTCAGATTTACGGTCAGTTTCAATAACCTATCCTCAATAAGAGATAGGCTTACTAGAGCTTTGTTGCCTAGATATTTTTGTTAATCAGCCTAAAATAACTAAAAATAACGGCGGTTGCTAAATAACGTAACCAAGATAGGCCTACCTCTTGTCACAGAATATATATTAGTACGTTACGGTACAGAAATTTCACTCCCGAGTTTAGGTATGATAAACGCAAGCGTCCGGTCACCGGACTAGTCTCAATAGGTTGGCACTCGCTCGACTAGTCGCACGGCAGACAGTTATTGTTCTATGAACGCTATACGCAATGCAAAAGGTTGAAATTAGGTTGTTTTCCAGAATAGTAGGTAAATATGTAGGGGATTTTGCGCCGCTTGTATGGAAGTGGGACAGGCCTGCTCTTGTTAGGGATAGATTATTGAAACCGGCCCATAAAGGCAGAAATTTGTCATTTTGTATAAACCATAGTTCTTTGCTGTTGACCGTTCAGTCACGTGCATTAACATAGATCATTTAGCAACCTTGTCACATTACAAAATTGAATGACATTTGTGAACAGAGAGAGATTTTTATAACTTTTTGATTTTTATTATTAAACAGAAAATTTACTACAATAAAGCAACTTTGTCTTATGTTGCCCTAACGGGATTGACATGAGACAAGATGCTTTTTTCTAGTATGTTGGTTTTGGTTGGTGGTAGGACTCGTTGTAAGTCCGCCTGGCTAGCTACCACTATCTTATCTAAGTCTGACGCCATAACAATAATGTTTTCAGCATTGTTGTATTCCGGCAGTTAGAGATAAGATAGCCAGTTCCTCAGTGATTGAGGATTCAGGGAGAGGCTCGCTTCAATTTTCAGCCTTATCAATACTTAACATCAAGTATGATAAAGGAGTCTCCCAGACGTTCATAAAAAAAAGGTATATTTCCTTGTTTAATATTTATCACATAGAGAGAGATCTGTTTCCGTGTATGCGATAAGGTTGTATAGTGTATACTTATCATTGCTCTTGACTGTACATAAGCAAATTTTATACGCTACTTTTCATCATCAATCTGTTCATAAAGCGTCAAATCGACTTCCCAAAGTATAACAGATGATCCGGTACAACGGATATTGATATATTGTTATTTTTTGCGGTCAATAGTCCTTCGATATTTTATCGTTGGAAGTAATGGCTTGAACTGAAGTCAAGCGGAGCGTAAACCTCTGTCAATTGGACTAGTAATTTTCCGCTTTCGCCTATTTTAGTACGTTTATAAAAGCACTGTATAAGTGTCATTTCATTTTCAATCATAGATAATCATCATCGTTTTAAAATCATTGAAAATAATATACGAACAAAAGAAACCCTGAGATACTTATGGTAAATTTTAAATAGAAAAATATTGGAAAAAATTTACTCGGCCACAAGTGAATTCTCAGACGGGACTTGTGGCCGAGTAAATTTTTTCCAATATTTTTCTATTTAAAATTTACCATAAGTATAAAAATAGCATTGAAAAATGCAAAAATTACAAAATCATAAAAAAAACCTGAGATATTCATATTCAGATCTACTTAGGTCTGCTCTATTATGGGTGTAAATAATGCTTGATAATACGTACATCTTATGTTTTGGCGCGCGCTGTTCATTGAATTGAAATACGCACAATTACAACTAAGTTCGTGGAAATATAGCGCGTTTGATAGCCGTAGAGTTGTTTTATTTTATTTTAATGCTTGATAAATTAACTTTTTGTATCCACGACACTAATTTTGTGATATAAAATTAAACCTATACTATAAATCTATTTCAGGCCGTCTAAGGAAAGTTGCGGACAAGTTATTTTTTCTCTATTTATACACTAGTTTATATTCTTAGAAAATCCACGGGTGTAATCACTACCAACTAGGCTTAAAACTTTAAATATCTGATTTATTATAAAACACATTTGAAACAATAAGGCATTCAAATAAAACAACTTTGACGGATTTAATTTAGTCAAAGTCAAAGATTTTTATTCAAATAGACTTATAGATAAGTGCTTTCGAATAGTCCAAAATTTTTTTCCCTACCAGCCATTCAGGACATCTTTTAACTGATACGAAGAACGGCCGCAAGAAACTTATCAGCTTTAACAGAAACAACATTTGCAATGGAACATGTTGTTGTAGAGTTGATGTAGTACATTTATGGTGTTTTTTTTGGTTCCCCGACGTTTCGGCACCTTTTAATTTTTGTATGCAATTATTTATTATTATTGTTATTATTACTGGATTGGCTACTTAATGGATCTACGTTCGAAAAGTTAATTTATTGTTTCGGCATTTATAAACATTAATTAAAACTTACCTTTGGATCAGTAAAGTCGACTAGAGTACCCGAGGAGCCATGGTGTTGCAAAGCCATGGCACATGGCAGTAGGCACATAATAACAGCTTTCAACACCGACATTTCTGCGAAAAACCATTCAACATATTAAAGCATAGTACCTCTATCTATCTATACTAATAAAACATTACCGTGACTGACTGACAGACAACGGCTGAACCGACTAAGCTGAAATTTTGCATACACAATCCTTTAAAACGATGTAGGCGAGCACTGAGAATGGATTTATATATTCCCACGGGAATGGAAACCACGCGGGTAAAAGCGCGGGCGACCGCTAGTGTAATATAAAGTACACTTATCACAAAAAATTACATATACTTAGGTACAACATAATCTTATCTTTATTACTAACCCCACCTTCTGCGCCGGAGGTCCCGGGTTCGATCCCCGGACAAGACAAATATTTGTGGGCATGAACATGTCTATTTGTCTTGGTCTGGATGTTTAATATGTATAGTATGTATTTACAAAAAAAAATAAACCTAAGTATGTTTATCCGTTATCTAGTATCCATAACACAAGTTCTTCATGATACTTAACGTGGGCTAGATAATTGGTGTGATTTGTGGAAATATTTATTTATTATTATTATTATTAAGAACTTTATTTTTTTTGTTAAACTCATAATTACGATTAACAGCTGTTTTATACATTTTTTATTTGAATTCTGTTAGAATATATAAAACTGATAATTTTATTTAATAAATACATATTATCCAATTAATTTACAATAAAAAGGGCAATGGGAATGCGCAATTTTATTTTATTTAAAGCGCCTTCAGATGATGATGACATGTCTTTTATTTATTGGTCGATTGTGTATTTTTTTTTTATTTTATTTTTTATTAACGACGGAGAGACTCTTAGCCTTCATCATACCTGATGTTAAGTATTGATAAGGCTGAAGATGGAAGCGAGCCTCTCATGTGTTCATTTCATTCATGTTCATATTTAATTACTTACAAGTTTGAATTAAGTTGAATTGAGTAGTTATTTTGTATTATGTATGTACTCTGTAAATCCTATTTATTTGTGTTGTCTCATGTATTTTTTAATACGTCTCTAATTTTGAATGTTCTGCACACCGTATTTTTATTACGCATATCCACATTACTGATGATTATTATTGTGTATGTTTAGTTGTTAATCCTTATTACAATACCTACAAATTATTTTGATAAAACAATTTACTTACTCAAAGTTCCAATCTACACTCGTGAAGCACTAAGGACCATCTGTCAATCCTTCCCACCTGCTCTTATAAAAAGTAAGTTTCCAATTGTGAATGAAAGCCAACAATGGCCTTTGTTCTACAAATACGACCTACCATAATGGTTTATGACATTGTGTTTGTACTGACCGGTGATAGCACTATTTTCGGATATGCAACTGGTTATGTAAGGCCATTTGAAAAACAACACATTAAAATAAATAGTTTTATGATAATAATATTTTATGGCTCGAAAAATGGCTTTTAGTTTTTTTTTAGTTGGTTTGTAACAGGAAATCCGAGCGAGCGAAACATCTCAGTTTCGTGATTGGCCAAAAAGTGCTTTTGTCCGTCTGTCAGTCTGTATGTTCTTCCGATTTTGACGAAAATTGGCACACAAGTTCCTTGATTTATTTACGAATTTTTATCGATCATCATATTTTCATTACCTATCATAAAGCAAGCGAGGTCTACTGTTTTCAGAGAACCACTAGTGTTAGTAATTATATGCAGTTAACAACAGATATGGCTTATACAATATGCCAAATGGTGAAATCTATACCGATCTCCTCCATTCGAAATGTTTCCGTAATTTATAAACCCCCGACTTAATTATCCGTCCGGGGCTACCATTAAATGGACTACACTTGGGAGCAAATAAATCGAGCCACTGCGTTATTTTCATACAAACATGCTCACTTCACGGTCTAATAAATAAAAAAGTATGCGTATTTCTGCAAAGATTTAGGTGTTGATGGCGAGGTCAAATGTTCAAATAACCAATTAGAATCTAAAGCAACTGAAAGCATTTCTTAATTTGCAAAATTTCAGTGAAACAAATGTTTAATTTTCATTCCATATAAAGTTGTAGGAAATCGGATTTAGTTAATTTGTTTTGCTTACTTTGCACAAAACTGAAAGTTTTCTTGAATTTTTGGGACTTTTATTCGCAAGTCGAGTATTCTACTCATACATCGACGTACAAATGATAACATGCTTATACGTTTTGAATAATGAGACCGTAAAGTGAGCATGTTTGTATGAAAATAACGCAGTGGCTCGATTTATTTCCTCCCAAGTGTAGTTTTGCAGTTTTATAGTGACATGTATTTCTGGAGATATTTTATTGTAATACTTATTTATATTTGTTGAACTTTAAAATAGTGATGGCAGCCTGCGACGGATAATTAAGTTGGGGGTTTTTAATTATTTAACCTTTTCCTTTTACGTTTTAACCGTAGTGGGTTTTTTCAATATTTAAAATTATGCTATTTTTCAAACTTTTTAGTGAGCATAGGTTAATACCTATGCTCACTTAAATCCCTCGCTTCGCTCGTGATTTAAGTTTTTAACACCCTCGGTACGCTCGGGAGTAAACCTCGAGTCCTTCGTTACGCTCGCGATTTAAATCGTCACCCGCGACAGAAGACACTGCTTTATCCCCTTGGTTAGTAATCTACTATTTGTATTGAAAAACTTGAAATGTTATAAAAAAAAATCAAAATATCTGCAAAATCTTTTTCGAAAGGCTTTTAACATACAGAGAAAAATGGTAGTTCACGAAACATAGAATTGATAGTGTATATTTGACTAATTTTATTAAAAAACCTCTATTTTGCTTAACTATAAGTATTTTTTTTTCATGTAATTAACTAACAACATAGTCGTTAAGGTACTTTTATGCATTTTTTAAATAGAAATGCTTACTTTTTCTACCTCAAGTTTATGTACTATAGTCTATTATACCATACTTTACCAAATTGCATTGTAATTTTTAGTGCTTGGTACAGTTTTTTTTCAGTAGATAGTTTTTTGTCTAGTATACAATACAAAGTAATTACTGATACTTTATAATTTTTGAATTTTTTATTTTTAAATGCTATTTTTATATATTGTTCTATTTAAAATTTATCATAATTACTGATATGTTTAAAAAATGCCAAAAAAGTTTCGGCGCGACGGTTCGCTTGCATAAATTACCATGTCAAACGGAACAGTAACCTAATATGAATTTCATATCACTTGTCGTGTTCGACGTCACATGATATTTCGTTTGTATGAATAAGTTGATCGTAAAATAAATATATTGTAAACGAACTGTGATTTGTTCAGCAATTGGTAATTTCTTTTTTCAATGATTTATGATTAAAATGCTGTTAACGAGTTAAGCTCGAGTCACATTAGCTGCTTTTACACACAAGCTTAGAATAGAATAGTCTTTAATTAAATACTGCTAATGTTGTTCAGGAATTTTTATATCTACCATACAGTATTTGCCTTTAATATGTAGGCATGCAAATATTTATTAATAAAAAGAAAAATGTTTAATGTAAATTGTAGGCAATTTAAAAATATAGATAATATGATTAGGAAATCGAGCTACAGATGTCACAGTACAATGTCAATTCTTATGGACGCATATAATAAAATGCTTTTTGTTTTTTTTTTATGCTTTTTCACGCTTACTTAATATTGCATCCAAACCGCAGTTACTTTTTTTTTGTCAACGTTTCCAAATGTTACTGAGCGATATCCGACAACAAAAAAATATTTACTGTTAGTTCAAATTGCTGTGATATTCGTCCAAGCTGTGATACCATAATATATTACGAGGATTGTGTGTGCCAGTACGCGTCGCAAGTCCTAGAGGCGATTGCCTACTTTTTCCTTCTGAAAATTGTTTCGGGCGATGTTTCCACCCACTAAAACTTTACGAAATGAGGTAATTTTGGTGTTTTGGTGTCATTCGATTAAGTACACATTAATCTAGGGTCGTACGGTTTTCTTTTTTAGTAATTCGATTTCATTTAATATAAATACATTGAAACGCTCGAGGTAGTTATGTAACAAAAAATATAGATATTGAGATGCTAAACATTTTTGTTATAGGCAATATTTCTTTTAAATAAAAACGTACGGCCCTACTTAACCAATATGTCAACAACATGTAAAAAAATATCATAATTGGATTTTGTTTAAGGAATCCTCTGAAGTAACGTTCGATTTTTCTTCTTCATCTCGAGCGTCGAAGGTAGGCGCGCGGGTAGGCAGGTATTTGGGTTTAGCCATTTCTGCCGTATCGGTTGCGCGAGCCGCTTCCTAGCGGCCGGTCATTGGGCTTGCCCCCGTCTCACTTTTCACACGTCGCCCTCTGCGCGGTCAGCCCCGCCGGCCGGGCGACGGACTTGTGTGTCTGTGAAGTCCGGTCGGCGTGAAGGAAGGAGCTCCGTTGCAGCGTTGGGGTAGTAGGCGGCGGCTGAGTGTTTGTTGTTGTGGCGTGATGAGGCGCTGCAGCTATCCACCGAGGAAGGCGAGCGCGGCGCTGAGCAACTCAGTTATTAAGGCGTTATGGTGGGGTCGCCGTGTTTATGGCCTCGGTTGGTGGTGGGGGTTGGCCTTTTCCCTTCTTCTTGCGGCGGCGGCGTGTAGAAGGCGCTGTCTTGCCGCGGGCTTTGGGCGGGTTTGCTGGCGCCATAAGTGGGGCGGGTTTGCTGGCGCCATAAGTGAGGCGGGTACCGTCTCAGGCACTTGGGGCGTGAACGTGGGTGGTGCACGCGCGTATGGGCCGGTCCTGGCTACGGGGCCGGCTTTGGAGTTGCGGCACTCCGCTCAAACACCGGACAGGCGCTGTGGTTGGCGGGGTGTGGAGTTGATGCAGGTGGCGGGGTTGGTGCGTGTGCGGGGGCAGTCAGCGGCGGCGTGCTGGGCTCCGCAGCGCACGCAGGCCAGGGCGCGGTGGCATCCCTTGTAACAGTGGCGGAAGCTCTGACAACGGTGGCATTGCGTGGGGCCTCGCTTACCACGCCACGCCAGGTGACACCCTGTATGCCCTGACCAAAGGGGCTCGCGTTCGGTGGGCGGCCGAGGGCTTTATGCAGCGCCCTGATGTTGACCGACCAGTCGGGCAGGTGTTCCACGATCAGGGGCGGGTACCTACGATCAGTGCGAGCGGTTGCAGCGGTGAAGGCTCCAAAGTGTTCGCCAGAGATCTGTCTATTGGGCAAAGCCAGATGACGGAGCTGAAAACTGACGACGGTCGCATAATTTCTACGAAACCTGAAATCGAGGGAGATCGTGAGTTTCTATGGGCAGTTATATACCACGCAGACACCTGTGAAAGCAAGGCTAAAGACCCCAGAGCCAATCTTACCCGAAACTTCAGCTAAGAAGACAAGAAACCGGTTTACATATCAGAACACCTATCACCGACTAATAAACGTCTGCACGCGGCGGCAAGAAGGAGAGCCAAAAAGTTAAAGTACCAGTACGTTTGGGTCCGTGGTGTTCGAGTATTTGTCAGAAAAAATTCAGACTCTGCACATATACATATTGTTAGTGTTGAAAGTTTAGACCTGGTGCGCAAAAATTCATTGTTCTTTATTACTGCAAATGTTACGTATAATTTTCTAACTATTGTTAATGGCTATTAGTTTGTATTACCAGAACGTGAGAGGTATGAAGAGTAAGACCTTAGACATTTATAATACTGTTCTTAGTAATAATTATGATATAATTTGCATGACTGAAACGTGGCTCGATAGGTCAATTCTATCGTCAGAGTTGTTCGATGGTAGGTATTCGATCATGCAATTCAGTCTATCCTTCGTGGTTTTCTACGGGTCTAAAAAGAGTCCTTAAACTTAAAGCAAAATATCATAGCCGATATAAAGCTATAAAAATCCTAGGGATTGATGCTACGATCACGGGCCAAACTCTTGTAGGATAATTGTTTTAGACAGTATATCTCGGGCATAGAAGAGGATTTGTCAGTTGGTATAAAAAAATTTTGGAAATATACAAAAAGTAAAAGAGTTACTAACACAGTTCCGAACCGTATGCAGTACAACGACAATGTAGCGGCATATGGGACGGAAATTGTAAATCTGTTTGCTGAATTATTTTCATCAGTCTATGAGAAAAGTGAAATATCTAACTGTGGCATTAGCTTAGGCTCTCCCCCTCATCATTTCTCTCTTGGTCATTTAGAGATACAAAAAGATTGTGTGTTGGAGAAACTCAAAAAAGGTAATATATCTAAGGGTCCCGGACCAGATGGTATTCCTACCATTCTCATCCGTATGTGTGCTACAGCTTTAGCTGAGCCGTTAACAATAATATACAACAAATCACTAAGGGAGGGTTCATTTCCATCTCTGTGGAAGATTGGCAAAGTTACTCCAATATACAAATCCGGTGACAAAAAAGATGTTAAAAACTATCGTCCTATAACGATATTGAGCTGCTTTGCAAAGATATTAGAGTCGATTGTTTACGAGTATCTATATAATCATGTAAAACCTTTACTTAGTGACATGCAGCATGGTTTTATTGAGGGAAGATCAACCAAATCCAACTTATTAATCTACACCGCTTTTCATTGTGATTCTTTTAACGATAGGACACAAGTGGACACAATCTACTTAGACTTTGCAAAGGCATTTGACCGTGTGAATCATGACATACTCTTGGCCAAAGTGTTCTATATGGGTATCCACGGGAGTCTGCTAGGGTGGTTGTCTTCGTATCTTAAAAATCGTTCTCAGTTTGTGGCGCTGTATGGGTATGATTCAGTTCCTTTTGTTCCAAGCTCAGGGGTCCCACAAGGCTCAAACTTGGGTCCCCTTCTATTTTTGATCTTCATCAATGATCTTCTTGCGACTATAAAGTGCACCAGCCTGGCCTTTGCTAATGATATCAAGTTATTTAAGCGCATTGCTGATGTTGAGGATTGTGAGGCTTTGCAGGATGGCCTTAACTCTGTTTTGAAATGGTGTGATTGCAACAAAATGTGAACAAAACAGAAAAATGCCAAATAATATCTTTCACCAAAAATAAAAATGTCATTAAGTTCGATTATACGGTTGGACAGTCTGCACTTGCTCGTGTTGGTACAGTAGTGACTTGGGAGTACACTTTGATTCTTCTCTCTCATTTCAGCACCATTATGATTATATTTATAATAAAGCAAATCAAATGCTAAGTTTCGTTTTTCGTATCGCTCGGCCATTTAGAAATATAAAATCTTTAATAATTCTATATAGTGCCTTGGTAAGAAGTGTACTTGAATACTGTTCCCCAATATGGTATCCAATTTATAATACCCACACAGACAGAGTGGAGGCCATTCAAAGAAGGTTTGTGAGAGCATTATGTATCAAAGATGTCATACGTAAAAAAATACCCAATAACTCGGATCGCCTTATGCACTATAATATGGTAAGCCTTGAGAAACGTAGATGGATAAATGACCTGAGCACACTTCATCGGATTGCTAATGGATTATTTGATGGTAGCTTGCTACAGCAGTTAAATTTTAAAACCTCAAATATTCGTGAACCACAACTGTTTTCTGTACCTGTATCTAGGAATAATGTATCTAAAAACTGAATAGAATGTGTGTGACTTACAATGCTATCTGTACAACTGTTGATATGTTCAATTGTAATGCCCAATCTTTTAAAAGCTCCCTGTGTTAACGTATAGTTTAACTATAAGTTAACCCCGTCACAAAAAAAAGTTTTTTCTAGTAGTTCATTAAGTTGTAATATTTTTTATATTGTTTATGTAACTAGTATTTTTTAATATGAAATTTGGTATAATTTTTGTGTCATCTTGTTAATGCTATAGATAAAATGCTGTGCGCAATTGTAATAGGACGCAGACACGCATTTGTTGTTCTTGTATGTTATTTTTTTTATTTTCTTTTGTCTGTTGTCTGTTATTGTGCCAAGTAAATAAAAAAAAAATAATCCCGAAGTCAGTCTGTACGAGATTAGTATGGCTCTCAAGCAACTGAAAAACAACAAGGCGGCGGGTGATGACGGAATTACTGCGGAACTTCTGAGAGCGGTCGGTAAGCCGATATTCATAGTCCTCCAGGAGCTGTTCAATTCCGTTATCGTCGAGGACAAAACACCAAGAGCATGGAATATAAGTGAGGTGATTTTATTCTTTAAAAAGGGTGACAAGACCCGGTTAAAGAACTTCAGACCCATCTCACTTCTAAGCCATGTTTATAAGTTGGTTTCGAGAGTCATCACGAATCGTCTTGCTCGCATGCTCGACGAATTCCAACCTCTCGATCAAGCCGGGTTCCGAAAAGGCTGCACCATAGACCACACCCATACGCTGCGGCAGGTCATACAGAAGACCGAGGAGTATAATCTGCCACTTTGCTTGGCGTTTGTGGACTATGAGAAAGCCCTTGATTCGATAAGACCTGGGTGGTGCTGCAGTCTCTCCAGAGGTGCCAAGTGGACTTTAGCTATATCGAGGTGTTAATTACACGAACATGCCACCATGTCGGTCCGATTACAGAACCAGAGCACAAATCCCATCCAACTGCAGCGAGGTGTGTGACAGGGAGACGTCATTTCTCCCAAACTGTTCACATCTACGTTGGAGGACATCTGTAAGCTATTGGACTGGAAAGGACTGGGCATCAACATTAATGGCCAGTATCTGACACACTTTCGTTTTGCCGATGATATAGTCCTTATGGCTGAGACCTTGGAGGACCTGAACTGCTCGATAATAGTAAGCACTATCTTCGTGCAGATCATCGAGCAGTTCAGGGTTGAGCAGTTGGGAAGCCCCAAAGAGTGGGTCTTAGGATGAACATGAGGATAAGACGAAAATCATGTCGAATTCACATCTCGTACTCACTACAGTTCACGTTGGGAACACTAAACTCGAAGTTGTCGACCACTACGTTTACCTTGGACAGACAATCCAGTTAGGTAACTTCGAGAAAGAGATCTCTCGTCGAATCCAATTTGGATGGGCAGCATTCGGGAAGCTCCGTAAAATCTTCGCGTCCAACCTACCTCAGTGTCTCAAGACGAAAGTCTATGACCAGCGATTGTTGCCAGTTCTGATCTACGGCAGTGAAATGTGGTCGCTAACTATGAGTCTTATAAGAAGGCTCAAGGTAACTCAACGAGCAATGGGGAGAGCTATGCTCGGCGTTTCCCTGCGTGATCGAATCAGAAATGAGGAGATCCGCAGGAGAACTAAAGTTACTGACATTGCTCGAAGTATTACTCAGCCGAAGTGGCAGTGGGCGGGACACATAGCGAGAAGAACCGATGGCCGTTGGGGCGAAATGGTTCTGGAATGGCAACCGCGTAGGTACCGGACGACGCTCCATGGGTAGGCCCCCCACAAGGTGGACCGACTATCTGGTGAAGGTCGCGGGAAGCTGCTGGATGCGGGCAGCGCAGGACCGATTGTCGTGGAGATCTTTGGGGGAAGCATAGGCTTCCCCCAAGCAGTGGGTGTCATGAGGCTGAGATGACGAGGTGTTTTTAAGTACAGTAGGTACTTACATTTATTAATAGAATACTATCTTTTTACTTGTATCAATTTTTATCAAAATTAAATAATAACTTGACTTGACCACGACTATGTGACCCCCTGGTGCCAAAGCTGGATCCGCCCTTGCTGCAGGGGCTGCGGTGACGGCGATGGTCACCGAGGTATGGGTGCAGCGTCAATATGATGTGACCGGTGCTGCGTGATCTCAAGCGTGGGTCACGGGGGTGAGGGGTGGCGCAAATGCGCTTATTCTCGCGCGTGGAGAGTAGCTTTCACTTGCGCTTCGCCGGGCCAGTGGCGGGCGGCAGCGTCGTCCCTGGCGGCGAGGGCCTGGAGAGCCAGCTCATCCGACGGGGTCAGGGCGGGAACGTCGCCCAGCTCGTACAAATTGAAGAAAGTGTTACAATTTCAATTTGTTACAGAAACGCACGGCCGGCCTCCTGGCACCACGGCAGGCCTATTTATTTATTTATTTGTTTATGGTATACACAACAGATAACAGTCAATAACAACATGTAATGAGAGCAATGCATGTTTCGAACTAAACTGACATCCAAATACGTGTACACACAGAAATTCATGCGATGCGAAAACATAAGAAAAAAAAACGTAACTACAATAAACATTGTCAATAGATTTCCTATAAATGCAAAATGTTAAATTAAATTATCCTAACTAATATTATAAATTATAACTTTTTAATTTTGCATTTTACAATGCTATTTTTATGTGATAAATATTAAACTAGAAAAAAGCAACTAGTCTCATGTCGCCCTGACGGGATTCGAACCCGCATCCTTGGGAGTCCGGCCCAATGCACTAACCAATTATGCTACAGAGACCTATGAGGACACGTCGAATTTCTCTAGTATATTCACCGTTCTACGGTGTTGGCCACCGTCGCTTCATCAATGAGAGAAATATCCTCGCATTCGAAAGAAACATCTTTACAGATGTTTGACTATCGATTAAGATGAAACAGCCATCTAATTATAACTAGATGGCTGTTTAATATTTATCATATAATATTATAAAATTTAATGCGAAAGTGTGTTTGTTTGTTTGTCTTTCCTTCATGCCCTAAGAAAGAAGTTACCAATCGACTTGATTTTTGGCATATTAGTTAGTTGAGAGGACAGAGAGTAACAAAGAATAAACATTATATCCCGTTATTTCCACGGGAACGGGAACGACGAGGGTGAAACCACGGCCGCTAGTATTAAAATGTTTCGTTCATTTTGCTACCGTGTCTTTTGCTTCCTGACAATATAACGAAATAAACAATGCTGTTTTCCGTAGTCGTAGGTATTCCATGATGCCATGTGGTGATGGCCTAAGAATACAAGTAATACCACTCCCTTACATGCCTGGGATGTCGTAAGAGTCGACTAAGAGGTTCGACGCATTGAACACCTGTGTAAGAGAAGGAAAACTTGAAGTAAACCCTCTACCTCCTCTACCTCAACTTACCGCTGTTTTTTTCACATCAGGTTTGTACGTCATGTCCGGCTACCGTGGGGCGGGTTCTAATCTCCAGCGGTAATTCTGGAATGAGCACCATCCGCGGCACGTAACCGAATTGCTTGCATGTGTTTGATTATGTTTTGTAAAGTTGTAAACTCGATTGTACAAAAAAACCATCCATGTGGCACATTTTTTAAGTCGTGGCAATTCTGACGTGTCCAACATCTGTCACTGTCAGTTGTCAGTCAAACAAATATTTTTTGCTGCATAATGTGACAAAGTGCTGAGAGCGTTCTGCCTATTGAAAATATCGATCCTAGTATATATGTATTGTAGTCTTGGACGAATTAACCACTGGACGCGTAACGAGGACCGCGTTCGCCTTTACCCCTCTGTCACTTACCCTGCCTTTTAGACACAGTAAGCAATATGGCGTTGTCAGTATGACGCGAGATCTCGAAGTGGAACATTATCTCAAAAATGGGTAAATACGCTGATTTAATTTGTAAAAATCATACCGGACAATCAAAACATTTTTCTTTTCACGCGTAAGTATAATTTCAATCTATTAGAGTAGCAATTTTTCGTAAAATAAATAAAATTTGGTATGTAAACAAAATGTAATACGTCATTTCAAAAAGTAATCATTGTACGTGTAAATTCTTCAAAGATATTGCATAAGTAATTTGGTTGGGTTATATGTATCACTCATTCAATCAATTGTCATTTTTATGTCGTATAGGGCTTGAACATATCGATAAACATATCGATGTATGTAAATGAACGAACGAATCCAATTTTAATGTAGGAACTATTCAAATTAATTTCAGATTTACAGTTGAACCCCTAACAAGAAGAAATTGGGTGGAACCGGTACGCAGGGAGATAACATGGACGAGGACTCAGGTCTTAGATAACATCTAAGGTCTGATGATGGAGCCAGAAGATAACTATAGGAACTCTGTTATTATACGACGCAACCCTACGAACTTTGAGCTCGTTCTATTTTAAATATAGCTTCAAACTTAAAAAAGGTGCTTTTTTCACCCGCATGGTTCCCGTTCCCGTGGTAATATCAAAACATCCTTCCTTAGTGCTCGCCAATATCGTTAAAGGAACCTGTATGCAAAATTTCAGTTTAATTGGTTTAGCCGTTTGGGCTGTGCGTTGCCTATCAATCAGTCACGGTATTGTTTTTTAGTATTAGACTTATGTTGTACATTATCATAGTGTGTTGTACATTAACATTTAAAATTTATCATAAGTATAAAAATAGCATTGACAACGCAAAAATTCAAAAATCATAAATTATTAGCTGTTGCATCATAATTGATCGTTAAACATTTGTTTTTTTTCTCTTTCGAATGCAAGGAAGGATATTCTTACAGCATATTAAAAGTATAAAAGTATCGGAGAATTTTGACAGTGGTCCGCAAGTCTCGGTAGCTCATTGGTAAGAGCATGGGCCGGATTCCCAAAGGTCGTGGGTTCAAGTCCCATCTGAAAATTCACTTGTGGCCGAGTTCATTTGTTCCAATATTCTTCTTGTTAAAATTTATCATAACTGGTGGTTACATTTATTATTTGTTTCTAACATAGACCTTGTTAGGTCACAGCAAGAATAAAATTAATTATATTTATATTATATAATGTATGTACGTAAGCTATATTATACTATTTTTTCATCTTTAATTATTTTAATTTAAATATCGTTTTATTATATTCAAGTAAAATAATCTTAAAACTACAATAAACTATTGGTTGAAATATTCTTGCAATTAGTATTTCAGCTAGTAGTTGCTAGAAAGAAACTGCCTTGGCTTTTTCTTAAATATTGGTAATTTATATGCGATGTTTTGTTGATAACTTCTGGGAGTTTGTTGTTTAAAACTGTCATAGCGTATGTTGGACCATACGCTATCCAAATGCTAGTCTACTATTTCTAATTTGGGTTTAGGTTGTGCTAATTTTATACGGTGGCGTAAGTTTTGAGATCTTTAATAAAGTGAAAACAAGTTTATATTTTTTCTTAGAAATATGCATATTTCTTAAATGTAAGAAATGAAAGAGAAAATAAAATGTTTTCGTCTCAACGATCTTTGACAATCCTATAATGTCGATGATTATTTTTAGTAAGTTTTAGTATACTTAGATTTTTTGCTCCAAAGAAAATGTCGAATACGAGATGTCACAGCTCGAGAAGCACACAGGGGGCTAATTGTCTAATTTTAAATCTATCACAATCCCTTTAAATTTTTCATTTAAAAGGTACATATTATACGAGCATCGCGCCACAACTATTTGACCTTTGAAAAGGATTGCAATCGATTATAAAATTAAACACTTATGGAGGGGTTGCTATTGTGTATGTCCTATACAAAGGTTCTGTTATGAACTAATTACCCATATTTTGTTTTATATAAAAAAGCTCGAGTGATTGTAGAAGAATTTAATGTAAATAATGAATTATATTATTATATAAACCAAATATTAATGATTTTTACTCACATAAAGAGTGTTAGTAAGTAATTTGTCAGTTTGCCTGGCTAGGACTACCATCTTATCTAAGTCCGTTCCAGCAGTTAGAGGTAAAATAGCCAGTTCCTCAGTGATTGAGGATTCCGGGGAGGCGCGCTTCCATTTAGTATCAGGTTGCATGTATCTACCCATTTTTCACGAAAAAAACCCAAACACACGCTTTGGAAACCATATTTTATAGTTTTTATGAATTTGAGGGATTTTTTTAATGAAGTTTTCTTATTATTAGGTGCTTTTTATTTTTCCACGAAATAAACAATTAACTTACTAATTTCATTAAAACACACATGATTTGTTAAACTCAATAGGTTCATTCATTCACTCCTTACTTATCGTGCTTTTTATTTTTCCACGAAATAAACATTTAACTTACTAATTTCTTTAAAACACACATGGTTTATTAAACTCAATAGGTTCATTCATTCACTCCTTACTTATCGATAAAAAAATTATCGATTACTTCAAGCACTACTGTCATTATTTGACATTAGTAATCGCCACTCACCCCCGCAAGAATTGGTTGATCGTAATTTCATACATTCTTCTCGGGTTTCGTGTCCAGTGGTTAATTCGTCCAAGATTGTAGTATTTAGTTTTATAAGTTTATGTATTATTGTGTATTTTAAGTATTCTCGTCGTCTGTATATATCTTATTTATTCTTCTCTTGTCATCTTCCTTTCTCACAAACCCTGTCAGAATAACAGCGCCTCTGTGTTCATTCGGCCCACCTGAGAATGACACAGAGGCAAAACGCTGAGATAGGGTTTTATTGACCCCACACAATTCTTCCTATTGTTGTGTTTATTAAATTTATACTTTTTTTTTATACTTTCTATTTTTATTGTCTGTATCGTATGTGTGTGTGTGTCAATAAATGTGTTTCTTTCTTTCTTCTTCTTTCTTTCTTTCTTTCTACCAACCCGTCTGGCCAGCGTGGTAGCAGTAGGCTCTAATACTCGGTAATATCCTCTTATGAACGCTACCATAGGCGTGAGCTAGGAGAGGACTATGTCCAGCAGTGGACGTCCACAGGCTGATGATGATGATGAGGTATTCCATGATGTAAGGAACACTTGACGAGCTCGGTGGCGCAGTGGTTCGCGCACTCGACCTGCGGTTGTTGAGTTTAATCAACTTACGCAACGATCGGTCACGGGATGGGTGTCCAAAACATTTACCATGTCGAGCTCCTCCGTGCTTTGGAAGGCACGTTAAGCCGTTGGTCCCAGCTGCATTTGCAGTGGTCATGGTCCATTCTCTTAGAAGTCCTGTGCCTTAGTAGTGGGTACTTAAAATGTCTGATGACGATGTCAAAGTAATTAAGGTAACGGTACACTAACAATACACGTTACTAATAGACGGCAATCACATGTTACTAATAGTGTTACACTATTAGTAACATGTGATTGCCGTAACATTCTAATTATTCCGGAATAACAAAATTATCTGGTTGATTTATATTAGGTGTACATTTTTATGTAGGGTAAACACAAGTATGAAGGGCACGATGCCAAGAATGAGAATATTTTAGTGAACTTATCTCAATATTTCCTTTCCGTGTGTAAAACCATCAAGTTAGGACTCACTTGTCTATACTTTATATTATAACTAACTTTCCGCCCGCGGCTTCGTGGACTTACACAACTTTATCCTTCGGGTATGTGGTGTTGATTTTATTATTTTCCTTGTGATTTTTACGTTTTTTCTCTCCATAAGAACCTTCCTTGTGCCTTAACAAAAACGTTAAAAAAATTAGCCGAGTTAGTCGAGTCTTTCTCGAGTTTTATAATTAGCAACACATTTGGCGTTTCATTTTTATTTATAACTATGCCCCTGCATTTTAAATCTGTAATATCTTCGAAAATATTCATTTAAATTACATGTTGTAAACGGCCATATTGAACTATATTAAATCAACAATGTATTTAAGGTACTTAATTAGGACTTAAAAAAGGATTAATGCTGTAGGTATTGCTTAAAATTGCTTCGAAATTAAGCCATTATTTCTCGTAAAAAGTAAATGACAAAAAAATGCTATTGTGGGTTATCCTGAGATAAACATATACCACCGCGGAGTTTTCTGTAGACCTTTTCAAGGTGTTCAAATACTTAGTACATTATTTTGATAAATCTCGTAGGGTTCAGCCTTCGTTTGCAATGTAAGCGGAAAAAAATGTAATCATTTACGACATCACATTAGAAACCTCAAAAATTACAGTATTTCTCTACTCTATATTGAAGGTCACTCTATCTATTCAAAAAAACCGCATCAAAATCCGTTGCGTAGTTTTAAAGATCTAAGCATACATATAGGGACATAGGGACAGACAGCGGGAAGCGACTTTGCTTTATACTATGTAGTGATGAAGAGGAAAGATTTGATTGTTCGTTTGTTTGTTTGCATTGAATAGGCTCCGAAACTACTGAACAGATTTGGATGAAATTTGGTACAAAGGTAGTAGATAGCCTGGACATGAACATAGGATACTTTTCATCCTGATACTCCCACGGGAACGGGAACCTGGCGGGGGAAACCGCGAGCGGCCGCTTGTGTTAAATGAACCCTGCAGTCCCCAACTGCGTAACATGGTACTGAGCATGCCTACTGAGCTAGGGTAATGTCACACATATATTTGTAAGAAAAAAATATGTATAATTACAAGTCACTGGGCATGGAATAACAAAACATCTTGCACTTTTGTTTTTTACTTACAATTTTTTATACTCACCAGAATTTACCGTTTACTCTAAAATCATCTGCGCCATCACCTTATCGATTTCTTCACTCATCCGTCTCACACACACTAATTAAGCTGCGGTCCCACATTAGAGAAAAAGAAGATGTCTTAAGTTTCTTTGCGCATCATCATTGAAATAAAATAAAAAAGATTCCGTCGAATTGAGAACCTCCTCCTTTATTTGAAGTCGGTTAAAAAAGGAAAAAATCTATAGGCCCTGGAACTCCATTTTTGATTCACTCGTCTCGAGGATTCTACTGATTTTAGTGCGACTTTTTAGTTTCCGTATTCCGTAAAAACGACCTTGCGCGTATGTATATAGCTTCGCTTTTCGCCTGTAGTACCGCCTCCCAACGCGAGCGCGCGAGGGCAAAGCGAAAAGCGCGCTATGTCGACGCATGCAAGGTCGCTAATCGACTGATCGCCTCCTCGTTCGCCCCGCCACTCGCACGACGAGTGATTCAAAAATAGAGGTCCAGGAGGGGAACTACCTTTTAAAAAATAAAGGAAAGAAAGAAAGAAAGAAAGAAAGAGACACATTTATTGACACACACACACATACGATACAGACAATAAAAAGAGAAAGTATATAAAAAAAAGTATAATTTAATAAACACAACAAAATATAACTAATAGGAAGAATTGTGTGGGGTCAATAAAACCCTATCTCAGCGTTTTGCCTCTGTGTCATTTACAGGTGGGCCGAATGAACACAGAGGCGCTGTTATTCTGACAGGGTTTGTGAGAAAGGAAGATGACAAGAGAAGAATAAATAAGATAGAGACGACGAGAATACTTAAAATACACAATAATACATAAACTTATAAAACTAAATACTACAATACATATATACTACGATCGATATTTTCAATAGGCAGAACGCTCTCAGCACTTTGTCACATGATGCAGCAAAAACTAGGAATGTTTCCTTTCAGTAAAATGAGCTAACTAAAAGATTTAAGGTAGTTGAGTAATGGAGGGGCCAGAGCCCATAGACTTTTTCCACCCTTTTCCATTATTTTACAGTTTGAATTATTTTTTTGGTGTTTTTGGTTCCCGACGTTTCGGCATCTTTTCAGCTGCCGTGGTCACGGGTTGACTGGAATATATAGTGCACTTAAACCCGTAAAAGATGATTTACTTTAAAAGGAGATGTATTTGGATAGTAAAAATTTCGTGAAAATATCATAGAAAGTTATTTCTTTCTGAAGCCAAAACTATAGAAACACAAATCCATATTCCGTATAGATTGTTGCAAGACACGCCATCGGTTTTTACAGAGACCTACATTAGGTAACTTTGTAATAGAGAACAACCTGTAAGGAACTAGTCAAACGCTATGATATTAAAATATCATTGGTCAAATTTGGTGTCTGTTTTTTCTCCACGTCGGCGTCGTATTTCGTACAGAGTCGTCGAAATGAAAAAAGTCAAAGTCACTTTCCTTAATTAAGTAAATACAACCATTCGATATTATGGCTAATAACTATGACGACAAATTAAAAAAATACAGTACCCACTACAATTGAAATACAGAATCTGGTTAACAGTATTTTCTTTTAAGCAGGTAAAATGAACCATAAAAAGATAACTTCAAAGATATTTTAATATTATAAAGCTGAAGAGTTTGTTTGTTTGAACGCTCTAATCTCAGGAACTACTGGACCGATTTAGAAAATTCTTAGACCATTAGAAAGCTACATTTCTCCCGAGTGACATATGCTATATTTTATCTCGATATTTCCACGGGAACGGGCACCACGCGGGTAAAACCGCGAGGATCCGCTAGTCTTTACATAATATTAAACTAAAATCGTTAGCAGGCAGAAACCATGACGGAAATAAAAAGTTTTTTCATTAAGAAGAACGTCGATAATTTGATTCTCTACTTGCGTTATTAAAAATTTCGTCGTCTTGTTCAATGGGACGTTGGACGTTACTTGTGAGGAAAGATATAACAAAACTTTTCAATTTTCCCTTCGGAAATTGTACGCTATAAACTCTTCAATGTCGTGACATTTCGACTCGAATCTTGTTTTTCGGATCACAGACGAACGATGGAAGGAAATGGATGGCCGTTAAAAGATCTAAATAGACTTGAGTTTTCATTTATTCATCATCTATCAAGACTTTCAACTAGGTCAAAAACCATGAGTTGCTGATGAAGTTTAGATTCTACCAAGTCAATAAGAAGATGGGCTCGACTATATTAAAAAATCTTTACGAAATTATATCATCCGGGTTTTAATCACCTGTCTTCAATTGATTTTGAAGGTTTTTATAATTTAGGGTCAATTCATACTAGCGCAGAATCAAAGCGCATCGAAGCGTATAATGTTTCACCGCTTCCACGAATGCGTACGTATTAAAGAGAATTCGCGCGCATTCGCACGCTTTTACATTTGTAGTGATGGATATCAGTTGCATTGACGAGTGACTACGCGTTGATTCTTGTAGTAGGCGCTTAGGTTTGAGCGACGCGCGCGCACTTTTCAGCGTTGGTTGCGCTCAGACGCGCAAATTCGAATGCGCGTGAATTTACGCGTCTTTATTTTATCTCAGAACAAATATGTGCATTACGTTGTGGAGATAAAGGTTAATTGTTTCAGAATGAGATTCTGCTCCATATGAATTGACCCTTACTGACCATACATATTGCGATAGTTGCGTTCCACACCCGGGACAATCAAATGTGACGAACATTTCTGTTTGTTTTGTATCTAGGTGTTATTTCATCTGTATTCTACTTTACCTCGGTTAATGTGATGTTGTCATAAAATTTACTAATGCTGATTTAATGTTTTGTAAGACAGTTGATGTTTTACCCTTTTTCATAGCTATTTACAGTCGCAATGTTGTATTTAAAAGAAGTAATTCGACATTGTTTTTCATTCATTCATAAGCAAATTCTGAGTGAAGTACCATTCGATTCCTGAAAAAATATGAAGTTTCCCATAACGCTGGTTTTGCTTGTTTTTGTTCTTACGACTTTTTTGATTTCATTATCTGCTGGTGAAACAGCTGATACAGATATTGATGACAACGAGGGTAGCGCCATCATCTTTAGAGACGAGCCGACAGATGTGGACAAGACAGATACGGATATAGACATTAGAATAGTAGGAAGAAGAAAGGGAAGAAAGAAGAAAGGCAGAGGTAGAAAAATTGCAAGCCAGATTGGGGGAATAGTACGTGACTTGCTTGTTGAAACGGCATCTAACGCCATCTATGATGCAATAACTGGACAAAAGATCGACGAAAATGGAAATCCTGATAAAGGAGAAGATGGAAATCCTGTGGAAGGAGAAAAAAAAATAAAATCCTAAAACCGCCATTATGAGACAGTATTTCGTACGAATAAAGAAGTTTATACGATAATGCGCATGTTTTTGAATGAGTTGTTTGATGACACCCCTCACCTCCACACCATGGCATAAAACACATGTACCATCTGTACACAGCTTCAATACTCAATACTCAATTATTTATTGCATTCCATAATGTACACGAAAGATGGTGAATATAAATAAAAGATCATCATGGACCCTGACGGGCACGCAATAGGGTTTAGAAGAGAGGAGGCGCTAATTAACATTAGATAGCAAAGTTTTACATCCAAAAAATAAAAAATTATAACAATTAGAAAAAAAAACAATTATGACACAAAGTAATTTTAGATGACAGATTTTTAAATACCTTTTTTTATTTAATAGCGTCGTTGAAGTATTCATGTAAACTGTAATAGCATTTATTTATAAGAAATTTTTTTAATTGGTTTATAAACAAAGAATGTTTACTTTCATTAATTATTAAAGATGGTAATTGATTATATATTTTAATGGACGCATGCAATGTACTATTAGATGTTAATTTTAGTCTGGAACCGGGTAACATTAATTTATTTTTGTTTCGCGACGGATATTTAGACGGATTATCTTGTCGTTTTTTATAAAATTCGCTATGCTTACGTACAAATTTGCAAACCTCTAAAATATATAGACAAGGTAGAGGCAGTATTGAATATTTTTTAAAGTATGGTTTGCAGCTCTCCGTTTGTTCTATGTTGGCTATGATGCGGATTAATTTCTTTTGCATGGTGAGTAGCACAGCCGCGTCCGTGCTGTTGCCCCACAGCACCACTCCGTAACTTAGCCAAGCATGCGCGTAGGCGTAATAAGTAACTATTGCCGTTTCTATATCGGTAGTCTTTTTTACTTCGCGCAGTGCATAGGAAAAGCTTGATAGTTTAGATTTAATTTTTTGTACGTGGGCTTTCCAGTTAATGTGCCTATCTATAATTATGCCTAATAATGAGAACTCTTCCACACATTCTAGTTTTGTACCTTTATAATTATAATTTATATTTAATGCTGCTTTTTGAGGGGGATGGAATGTCATGATTTTAGTTTTAGAAAAATTAAGTTTCAAGTTGTAGTCATTTAACCAGTCTGATGTTTTAGCGACTAAGCAATCTAAGTTTTCGTTTATATTATTGTTTTTATTACATGATGTGAGTAGGGAGATGTCATCAGCAAACAAAACGCAGGTCTCTTCTATGGTTTTTGGGAGGTCATTAATATATATTAGAAATAAGAGACATCCGACTACGCAGCCCTGCGGGATCGAAGCGTTTACAATTTTACAATCGGAGCGTACGTGTGTGATGTTCCCTGTATCATTATCAATATATTCGATTTCCACGAACTGACGCCTGTCCTTCAGATATGATGCAAACCATTTGTGAGCGGATCCGCGGATCCCTATACTGTACAGTTTATTAAGCAAGATATTGTGCTGGACCCTGTCATATGCTTTAGTCATATCTAACAGCATTCCTACACCGTATTGTCTATTGTTTAATAATGTAATTATTTCCTGAATGTATCTATATACGGCTACAATTGTAGAGCGATTTTTCCGGAAACCATTTTGTGAATCATCGAAAATTTTGTATTTTTCACAAAATTTTATGACTCGATCATACATTGCCTTTTCAAAAATTTTAGATGCTGTTGGTGAAATAGCGATAGGTCTGTAATTATTGGGATCAGTTTTGTCATTTTTCTTGTGTATTGGTTTAATCAATGAATTTTTTAATAAATCGGGAAAAACGCCTTCAGTAAATGACTGATTTATCAACAAACTATACGGTAAAGTTAACTCATCGGCGCACTCTCTTATTAAGCTAGGCGGCACCTCGTCGACACCACAGCTTTTTTTATTCTTTAAGTTTTTAATTATTCTGTGGACCTCACTGAAGTCGACCGGGCTGAGGTACATCGAATTTTCGATAGGGTTCTGCACGGGGCGGCCGCGGGCGCAGCCAGCTGTTGGGGCGCCGGCTCTGTTGCTGCTCTGCCGCTGAGATTCGGACAGGCCGATAGAAGCAAAGAACTCATTAAATGTATTTGCAACTAATTTAGGGTCTGAGCTTAGAGATTTATTTATATTTAATTCTATATTACATTTTGATATTTTGTTTATTTTATTGGTTTTCTCATTTATTATATTCCACATTGTCTTGATCTTATTATTTGAACAACTTATTTTATTTTTATAATGAATTTTTTTAGAACGATTTATTAGCTTTTTTAATATTTTTTCGTACTGTTTATAATGTTGTCTTAGGATTGAATTATTTGATTTAGAAGTTAGAATTTTAAGTAATCTTTTATTTTTGCACGACTTTCTTAAACCTTGAGTTAACCAATATCTTTTTAAATTAGATTTTAACTTAACTTTTTTTTTTGGTATACACTGATTTAATTTTTCCAATAAAATATGATGGAAAGTATTATAATTTTCGTTGACATTTTTATGAGAATTTATTATTTCGTTCCAATTCAATAAACTTAGCTGTAATTTGAAGTCATCAATTGCTTTTTTATTATATAATCGTTTTACTGTAAACCACTCGACTTTTTTTGTTTGCAAGTTTTTTGTTAAATATATAAATGTACCTGCATGGTCTGAAAACCCATGTTCTTTTACACCTGTGTTTAATTTTTTGGGATTAAAATTAGTAAAAATATGATCTAAGCATGCGTCTTTGCGTGTCGGTTTATTAATATGCTGTGTCAATTTGAACTCTAACATTAAATCAAGGAAGTCTGACGTTTTTTTATAATTTTTTAGTACATTTATGTTAAAATCTCCACCGAGAACTACTTTGTGTTTAAAAAACTTTTTGTTAATATAATTCAAAATTAATTTCAATTGTGAATAAAACACGCTTTCCTCTTTTCCATTCCAATACATTAACACAATCAAAGTATTTTCCGTAGGTAGCTCAATTGCCGTCGCTTCCAACACGTATTCGATTGACATATTTGTGATGTCTGTTACCTCTTTGTATTTAAAATGGTCTTGTAGTAATATACAAAGTCCTCCTCCTGTTCGTAATTTCCTGCAAAATGACGCTGCAATTGTATATCCCTGGAAATGTAGTAGCTTGAGTTTTTCTTCGGTTAACCATGTCTCAGATAAACACAAAGCATTGTAGGCAGGATTTTTTTCTAAGAAGGCTTCTAATGTATTTTGTTTCTTAAATATACTTTGCATATTTTGATATAGTATTTTAATTAAATCTTTATTTTCGAAAGGAGTGAGTATTAACGAAGCTTTCACGGTGAGTCTGGTTAAGGTTAATGACACTCAATCTTGTTTGTTTTTCATTAGTTGATGAGGGGGTGATGGCGGTCTGTGTGTAATGGGTTTTGATATAGTTGGTAAGTTGACCATCAACGTATAGTTGATTGTTGCGTATTACCGCATGTCGCCCTTCTTGGCGAGCCAAAAACATCTCTTCACGCATTGTTTTCCTTCTTACTAAGGACTTTCTATCTAAAAATTCCGACACCGACAGTCCACTTTGTTTAAAAAGATAACTATTTTCCATAATATGCTTTACCATTCTTTTGCTTATGAACTCTATGACTAGCGGCCGCGGCCGGTTACCATTCTTATTGTAGCGACTTAATCTGTATAACTCTTCTATATATCCCGTCAAATCAACTCCCATTAAGTCCCAAAATAAACGATGTAGACGGTCTAGCAAATAGCTTTCAGGTTCCTTATAATATTCTTCTAATCCATAGAGTACGATTTTTTTGCGAGCTGTTTCAGGGAAATCGGCATTCGTTTCTGTGGGATGGTAAATTTTTTTTTCTATATCTTCCATTTGCTTTTTCATCGATGTGTTCTCTTTTTGTAATGTATCTATTATTATATTAAGTTCTTCTATTTCTGTCGTTCTCTTTCTATTTTGTTCACTTAGATGGTTTATTTCTTGTTTGAATTCTTCCTTTAATTTTTGAATTGCTTCTTTTACTTCTTTTTGTATTATACTCTGTAGCTGTGATATAACATTAATATTATTTTCTTGGAGTTTTTGTGTAATAAGATCGCTTAAACTTTGCAAATTTAATTCAGAGTGACTAACAGTTCTCATATTGGTTAAATTAATAGTATCATCTCCCAAGAAAGTTGTGTTTTCAGAGTTTACACTACAAATACTTTCATTATTCTGAGCAGCCGAATGTTTTCTGATGGTAATATTGTTTATTTCAGGTGATTTACTTTGAACTGAATGGTGGGCATGATCTTTAGATCTTACTGGCGTATTTTCATTCCTGATCTTCGGCATCTTACAATAACAGGCCTGGCACTTCCATTTCTGTTTATGTTCTTGTGTCATAGTGTTGTAAAAACGCTGGCTTGAAACATTAGCGCATTCGAGATCGTATACGTTATGACAATGTAAACAAGTAAGATATTCCCTTTTTGGTAATTGTTTATGACATCCAGCACAAATCGAAGCCATATTTGAGAATTTGTTTGTATTTTATTGTATTTAATTTGATATTATTCTGTTCAATAATTATAATTCAAATTTCATTTAAATAAGTTAATTAGCGCTATCTATCGTCGAAACCAATGTCTATCCAAATGTTCAATTATGCTGTCAAAGCATTAGAAACAGCATAGAATACCAGCACCAACTCTGCTATCCACTACTAGATGTCGCTAGTTGTAATGAAATTGATAATCAAAGTCTGTTTATAGTTTTCGTATTCAAATATTTGGCGTTTTAACTTTTCCCAGTTTTCAAGAAAATTTGTTTAATTAACACATACTGCAAGATATCACTCAGGCAATAATAATAAATTAGTTTTTTCTCACACAACGTGACGGTATTTTGAAAAATAGTCACTTTATGGATCTTGACTTGTTCTTTTAGTTTTTTCACATTTAGTCACTTTTGCATGTTTGGAACACAACACAAACACTTGTACACGTCAATTATCACCTTACGTATACTTTGCACTTGGATTTACCTTAACATTTAGACTTTAGAAACTTTAGAAATTTTAAACAATAATTAATGCGAAGCTAACTGTTTACGTTGCGCGTGGCGCCCTCTCTCTTAGTTCATACTTGACTTTTGTATAACTAAAGAGCAATATGTTTTTAATAAGTCTTTTACCTATGACATTGCCGATTTCTTTCTTACATTTCTAGAGAATCTCACTACTTCTATGATTAAAAGTTTTTTTTAATGACCGACGGGGAAGACTCTTAGCCTTCATCATACCTGATGTTAAGTATTGATAAGGCTTAAGATGGAAGCGAGCCTCTCCCGGAATCCTTAATCACTGAGGACTGGCTGTCTTATCTCTAACTGGGGGAACACAACAATGCTGTAAACATTGTTGTTATGGCGTCAGACTTAAATAAGATGGTGGTAGCTAGCCAGACGGACTTAGAACAAGTCCTACCACCTACCAAACCGAACACAATATGTACTCCCGCTGGGAATCGAACCCGGGACCGCTGAGTCTGATACCGAAGATTGAACCACTAGACCACAGAGGCGGTTAAAACATCAATTGCTTAATTTTATTTTAAAATATGATCATAACGGTTAAGTATCAGTAATTAAAGGATTGTTATTTTCGTTTCTTATACGATAACAATACCTCGAAACTAATTGTTTTTTTAACATAAATTACCACTTTATTGAAGCGCTCATGGTCGCGCTTGACAGACCGATCGTGTTCGATCACGTTCGTTAAGCAACGTTCGGCCCGGCCAGGTGTCGGATGGGTGACCGAAAAGTGGCATTATAGCTGAGCGCTTCCGTGCTTCGGAGGGCACGTTAAACCGTCGGTCCCGGCTGTTGTCATCTGATAACAGTCGCTAATTGGACCGGATTTCCAAAGGTCGCGGGTTCGATTCCCGTCTGAGAATTCACTAGTGGCCGAGTTAATTTTTCCAATATTTTTCTATTTAAAATTTACCATAAACAGTCGCTAAGCTAAGTCAGAGGCCTTATAGGCGGCCTGATAAACTCTGACACTAGAGGTGGCCACTAATCCTCATACGATAAGAAGAAGAAGAAGACCACTTTATTTAATATACACTTATTCGACACTCATATAATTTTTAAATAAAAATATACCGTTAGATGGCTTAGATTTCGTGCAAACTTTGTCAATAAAAAATTGTGACATTAGCATTTGCGGTAGAATAAAAATAAAGGAAATTAGAGTATGGAAAACGAATTTTCATTGAAATTCTTCGTACGAATCGGCAATTTCATAGGAAAAGACCTAATATGTGCTCTTTTTATGACCGTTAATGCAGTTATAGTCAAGTATGAACTAAGCTGTGTACATACAGACGGTTTCACGTGATAGTTTTAGGGTGTTTTGTTGACTTTGATCCTAAAAAGGTTTTATACGTTACCTAGATGCACCATACGCGTCTGTGACCAAGTCATTGCAATATAGTTTGAGCAGTAGATACGATGTAAGGAGTAACAAAAAAATTTACATTAATGTGGGGATAAAGAAAGAAAGCCAGATATCGGAATCTTTTTATTTCTCTTCGACTCAGTACAGCACCATAAATAAAATAAAAAAAAAAAAAACATAAATCGCCTTACGAGCACCTAACCTTCCAAAAAAAACTCCTGTTTTAATAATAATAATAAATTTCATACAATCACACCAATTAACTAGCCCACTTTAAGTTTTATGAAGAACTTGTGTTATGGATACTAGATAACGGATAAACATACTTATATACTTTTTTGTAAATACAAACATATTATACATATTAAACACCCAGACCAAGACAAATAGACATAGGTATTCATGCACACAAATATTTGTCTTGTCCGGGGATCGAACCCGGGACCTCTGGCGAAGAAGGTGGGTTTAGTACCCCTGCGCCAAACAGGTCGTCATACTCGCTCTCGTTCCTCCTTTTATACCCATCCCGTTCGTCATTCAATTCACTCATTCAAATATTTCGTCCCATCATACACACATCTTTAATAATACTAATATTAGAAATGAAAGAGCGTTTTTTTTAAGATTTCAGTATTCAAACGTACATTATGTTATGGTAAATTTTAAATAGAAAAATATTGGAAAAAATTAACTCGGCCACAAGTACATAAAGTTCCTGTATTTGAGCATCATAATTTCATAATCTACCATTTCTTATGAAGCATTCTTGTATATCTGTGTGGTATGTACAATTACAATCCTCTCCAAATTTCTTCTGTTTAAACGTCTGTCAAAGGCTTTCGATATCAGTAAGATTTGACGCAGGATTTCTTTGATCCCTGATAATCTATTTCAGGAACAATGTATATGCTGGACTTGAATTTAATAACATATTTGGTTTACGGCTTTGGAAAAGTAAACAATATGAATTCCGAAAGGAAAAAAATACATTTTTTTTCTCTTTATTTGGGTCAACAAACAACTACATATTACATATACTTAAGGGTTTAAATCATATTTTCTTAGGTAACTCATGTAAACAAATAAACAGTCAAATACGTTAACCACATGTTACTTAAAAAAAAAGAGTTTATAAGTGTGATGCTAAGCAACAACAAAATATAAAAATACAAAGCATAACTACTTTTATACTAAAATAAAAAAAGACAAGAAAATTTAATCAATTAGGATATAAGTATACCTATGTTTCATTAATTATTCTGCTTACAAAGCTATTTTAATGTGATAAATTTTAAACGTGAATGCGTACTTACAAAAGCAACCTGTCACTTATCGTCCCATCTGAACAAGATGAAATAACATATTTTGCCTATATAAAAAAAGAAAAAAAAAACCTCAATTAACTAAAATTATATAAGTGATTCCAGTAAGTTGCGGATGGACCGCTTGAATTGCACCTCAGAAAGCGACAATATGTCAGCATTCAGGAACAGCGAATTATAATTGTCAGTGATGCGCTGCAGAGGTGAACGTTTACCAGCATTCGTACGACACCTCGCAATGGCGAACAAGTTACGAGCACGAACTTCCCGCACCTGAATAGTTCTCGGGACAACATAACACAGCCTGCCAGTCAGCTCAGTACAATCGAACTTATTGTGAATAATTCCATGAAGTACCATACATTCTAACAGCTATGGTCTGGATTGCAGAGTAAGTAGATCATACTTATGTAGAAGTTGGTCATACGATAGATATGAATTATATAGTGCGCAGATGACGGACATTGGAGGACTTTTTGTCCGCCACACGACCTTATTACTAAGAACATAAAGTTGAAATATAACGAAGACTATCGCGTACTTTTCATGGATATACGCGATCTAAATTCAATCTTATTTTTTTAACAATAAAGACGTGTCGCGGACAAAAAGTCCTCCGTGATCCGTCGTCTGCGCTAGCCATTATAACATCTGTAATCCATAGATCTTAAGTATTTACGTTGTACACTTTCTAACATGTCGTTATACTTCATGAAGTGTCATCTTTACATTAATTTTAAAGTGCTAACACAGAATTCTAACTAATATTATAAATGAGAATGTGTGTTTTTTTGTCCTTCCTTCACGGCCTAACCACAGAATACTTAATAGTACAAGTAGCCTAATAACTAAGCATCCGATCGACTTATTTAAATTAAATAAATAAAATAAATATTTCCATACAATCACACCAATTATCTAGCCCACGTTAAGTATCATGAAGAACTTGTGTTATGGATACTAGATAACGGATAAACATACTTATATACTTTTTTATTTGTAAATACATACATAATATACATATTAAACACCCAGACCAAGACAAATAGACATGTTCATGCACACAAATATTTGTCTTTTCCGGGATCGAACCCGGGACCTCTCATAGAGTTAAATAGTCGACAGGACGGAGAGTATCATTTTATCCCGATATTCCCAAGGGAACGGAAACCACGCGGGTAAAATCGCGAGCGGAAGCTAATATTTATATATATATATACTTAACCTTTATGGCCCCGGATTATGAGACACAATAAATATTCTATTGTTCTTTAGATTCAGATTCAGATTTATTTATTGCAAGTCACAAGTTAAAAAAAGGTGTTACATAAATCGGTAGGTACAGTACGAGTGACGCCCTGTTAGGGCACAGCAAACATGCGGGGCAACTATTGCCTTTTATTTATAAATTAACATATCATTATTTTTCATTTTAATTAACAATACTCACGTCCTTTAAAAAAAATTGTACATTACCAAACATAATTGCAAAAATATGTCATATAGTATATATATATATATAATCTGTGAAATTTACATTTATCTTTGTATTTATAACATTATTAACATTGTTTAATAACATACATTTTAATTCCTGCCGTCATTATATTTTAATTCCTATTTTATACATTTAAATAAATTGTATACTTACATATTTTTGAAGTGAAACTTCTTTACGCACGCTTGACATGCTGGAAATCTGAGATGCTGCTTTCTAAATGTGAGTACAATACTGGGTAAATAAGAGATTCAAACACTTTTGAGAAACAGGAAAGAATAGAGATTGGTCGGTAATTTTTTATATTACTTTGATCACCTTTTTTATAAATGGGGACAATCCTTGTTACTTTCCACTCATCTGGAAACCTCTCAGTAGCTAAGGAATGGTTAAAAATTATCGTCAGCGGTAAAGCAAGTGCCTTTGCGCATCGCTGATGATGAATAGTTGTCGGTTTAAAGTTAGATGACCTGTAAGTGTGCCTACAACTATTCGGAGGTCTGGACGATTAAGGCTGAGCAGACTACAGGTCAACCGCGGCGAGACTGCAGTCATCGCCAACTTGGACTGTCTACAGCTTGTTTGATCTACCCAACGCTTATTATGTGCAGCACGAGTACGCTGTCTTGTCGAGGAGGTGATAAAAATTTGCTAGTTTCGAGATACTTCACCAACCTCTCATTCATCAGTCGTTCGAGGATCTTTGAAAGGGTTGGCAGTATAGAGATGGGTCTGAAATTGTCCACACGGTCTCGATCACCTCCTTTATGAATGGGTTTAATTAGAGCAACTTTAAAGACATCAGGAAAGACACCACTAGAAATCGACAGGTTGCAAATGTGCGTGATCGGAGAAAGCAAGTATAGGGCATACCTTTTCACTATTTTACTGGATATTCGGTCTATTCCAACTGCACATCTTTCCTTCAGTCCCGCAATGATCCGAGAGACCTCAAGTTCATCCGTTGGCACCATCACAAAAGAACCCAAAGGTGAAGTGCTTAGGGGAGGAATGCAAGTTGGGGCAGTATCTGTGTCAACAAGGGGCTCAATTTTGTCTGCAAGCTTCTTGCCGATGGTCGCAAAATAACTGTTAACCTCATTCACACTACATTGTGGGTTTTGCAGAGAAATGAGGGATGGAGACTCATCAGTGGACCGTTTGGAGCCACACACAATTATCCTCCCACATCTGTTTCCTATTATTTGCAACACATTCGCATTGAAATATTGAACTGTGTTGGCCTAGTGCTAGTGATGTTTTGATATTTAGGTCTTGTGAGAATACTCCGGCTCCAGTGCCAATCCCCATCTTGGAACCGTCCGTATAAATTCGGACTTCATGTATGCCAGAGTAGTCTTGGTCACTTTCAAATAACTGTATTTGGTAATTCTTTTCGAAAATGTATTGTTTAGGGATCCTGTCGCATGGGGCAGCGATTAGTGACTCATGTTTAACTAGATTAATCCACAATGTGGAGTGAGGACCCTCTTGGTTGTACCAGAGACCCAGGTGTTTAAGCCTTATTGTAGCCATGGAGGCTTCCTGTTGTAATGGCGCGGTCGCCATTCCAGAACCTTTCCCAACGGCCGTCGGTCGGTTAAGTAAATGTGTACCTGTATACATCTAAATTGATGGCGCCATTAGGGCTCATAATGCCAAGTTTCTTTAGCACGCAGAATATGATG
Organism: Chrysoteuchia culmella; assembly: GCA_910589605.1. Taxonomy (NCBI): domain Eukaryota; kingdom Metazoa; phylum Arthropoda; class Insecta; order Lepidoptera; family Crambidae; genus Chrysoteuchia; species Chrysoteuchia culmella. The sequence goes on from OU342652.1 coordinate 21,210,670, forward strand.
CAAGACTCATCGGACTCTTGAACGACGATGTGCTACCTCGGGAACATTTCGTTGAAGCATTGCTCAGCGACCACGTCGCTCAACTTGTCATGCGCATACATTACTGATATGCGAGCGTTGACTGATAGCGCTGCTAACAGTAAAATGAGTAATGTACCTGAAACAATTTGACATAGTAGTGTCTTAGCCGATTTTCTTTCCGGTTTTTACATTTCACATAATTCATATAATTTTGGAAATACGTCTTATTACGCGGTCTATTACGGTATCGGGGTAGGAAAAGGATTGATGCTTTCTCTCTCTCTTTCATTCTCTCTATTGTATGAGGATTAGTGTCCATCTCAGGTGTCAGAGTATATCAAGCCACCTAAAGGCCTCTGACTTAGCTTAACGTCTGTTATCAGATGATAACAGCTGGGACCGACGTTTTAACGCACGGAAGCACGGAAGCGCTCAGTTGTAATGCCACTTCTCGGTCACCCATTCGACATGGCCAGACCAAGTGACCAAGTTTGCTTAACAAACGCATTATATCGTCTCTTTGGACCTTACAAAGATGGATAAGCCGCGGGCGGAAGCTAGTAGGAAATAAAACTTAGTACATAATAACAGTACGAAATATAATTAAATGATGGGTTGGATTGAGTTAGAACGGTAATCAACAATAGTATGTCAGTATGAGAGAAATGAGTTACGTCGTGAGTTTATTCAATTTGTTTGATTAATTTAAGCTACCAAGGACTTTATACTATAACTAAGTTACTAGGCTCTAAATCTAATAGTCGTAAACAAAAGTAAAGTTAATGATAAGGTAATAGGATAACGGGAGAAGGGATTTTGTTTATAATTTAACGTTGTTTCATGTCGGCTTCTGTTGATAGATTAAATAAATTACAATAATAGTACATTATGATATAAGTGCGGTAATTTGAAAATTACAGCCGGGGCGATATTGCTTACAAGAAAGCAGGGGGTCAATTCTGATTTTTTTTTGTCAAAATCGTCTCTCAGCGGTGTTTCAATAGTAGTGTTTATTTATACTGTTGTAACAAGAACTGTGTAAAACAGGACTACCATTGAAACACCATTGTAATACGACTGTGACTAAGCATTAGCAGAATTGGGCTCCTGAAGCTGTAATTATCAAAGCGCACTTATGTCATACGACGTTTTATAACATACACTCATTTGCAAAAAAACGGGCGGTTTTGATTTTCATTCATCTTTAAAAAGATACAATACCAAAAAGGTTTCAATCGTTTGTACACGTTACTGGCCGGTTTTAAAAATGCTGTGGTATTTAAAAAAGTACGTTCTAAATTCAAATTTTCATTTGATGCTCATTTTTACAGAAAACCCCTTTTTATCCTACATTTTTGGCGCGAAGTTCCAGAAGTTAACATCGACTTTCATAACTTTTATTCAATTTTTATCGATTAATTTCATATCCTTGACTGTCAAAGCTTTATTTATTGCTGTTTGGCTGTATCAAAAATGGTAGATAAAGTGGTAAAAGCTACCAAAATTATCGCGCTGCTTGAAGAGGGTTGCAGCCAATGTTTCGTGGCTAGGAGGCTAAATGTTAGTCGTTCGACAGTCCAAGGGACCTGGCAGCGATATCAGGAGACTGGTTCCGTCGAGAGAAGGCCTGGTTTTGGAAGAAAACCATGTACCCAACCACGGGATGATCGTTTTCTTGTGAGTCGCGCATTGAGAAATCGCAAATCTTCGTATGTGGATCTTAAGAACAACCTCCAAGAAGTAAGAAATGTGCATATTAGTCTATGGACGGTCAGGAGGAGGCTTCTCACTGCCAATATACGCAGTCACCGCCCGGCCCGCGGCCCCAAATTACTCCGTGAGCACAGAGTTCACAGGCTTAGGTTCGCTAGAAATTGTGAATCATGGACTCAAGAAGATTGGAATAGGGTTTTGTTCTCTGATGAAGCCAGGATATCTCTGTTCGGTGAAGATCGACGTCGGCGAGTGCTAAGAAGACAAGGAGAACGCTTTGCAGAGGCATGTTTTGAAGAAATCACACCTTATGATGGGGGCTCTGTTATGTTTTGGGCAGGAATAAATTCAATGGATCGTACAGAGTTAGTCTTCATTGAAAACGGCTCACTGACTGGGAATCGATACATAACGGAAGTTCTAATTCCTCATGCACAACCCGCATTGGCCGCTCTAGGTGAAGACTCGATTTTTATGGACGACAATGCTCGCGCCCACCGATCCCGTGATGTTAATGCGTATGTGCAAGAGGTCGGCATTCGTCGTTTGGATTGGCCAGCTCGAAGTCCCGACCTCAATCCCATAGAGCATGTCTGGGACGTTCTGAAACAGCCGGCTCCGCAGACCATCAGAAGAATGAATGAAGAATGTGATTACTGCGGAGTGGGAACGTATTCTGCAAGCAAGTATCCGGGATATACTCGCTAGCATGCCCAGACGAATTCAAGCTGTGATTTTAGCTAGTGGGGGTCACACTCGATACTAAACATTTATCTGCTTTTACTTTATTAAAGAAAAACAAACAAAAAAACTTTTTTATTTTTACTTCATGAGTATATGCACTACTAGCGAACATACACTACTAGCGAGGTTTAGCATTATTTCCTATCAATTGTATCTAAATTTTATGAAATACTGATGAAAACGATTATTTTTTATATTTATTTATCTACAAAAAGAGCTAACCGTATCTTTGGGTCTTGCAGTGCGTGATTTGGGTTGAGACTTTAATTTATGGATAATAGGGTCCCAAGCTGGTGGAATCTTCCACCCATCATCTCTATTGAAGTTTGGGTATTTGGTAATTTCAATAGCCTCACGCAGCATTCTGGGGACAAATTTTTGTTCCCTGGCGAGGATCTGTGGCTTATCAAACCTGATGTAGTGGGTGGGTCCCTCAAAAGCATGTTCACACACTGCAGACTTGTTATCGCGCCTATTTTTCACGTCAGCTACATGTTCTCTAACGCGGGCCCCTATGCTTCTCTTTGTCTGCCCGATGTAGGAGAGCCCACAGTCACAATCCAGTTTGTAGACACCTGCGACTTGAAAGGGTATGTTGCACTTGACTGGTGGTAGGAATTGGTTGATCTTCTTGGGCGGCTTGAAGTAAGTATTAATAGAAGCACGCTTTAGAATTCTCCCAATCTTGTCTGTGACACCTTTCACAAATGGTAAAATGGCAGGTTGACGTTCTACTGTGACTGGTTTGGCGCGGTTTCTGTGACGTCTGCGTGGTACTTGCAACTTGTTGTTTCTCAGTACTTGCTCGACATGTCGAAGCTCCGCAGTCAGGTGTTGCTCGTCACAGATGCCGCGTGCTCTCTGAAACAAAGATTTCCCTACGGTAGCTAACTGTGAAGGATGATGGTGTGAATCACCATTTAGATATCTGTCTGTATGTGTTGCTTTCCGATACACTGTGTGGCTCAAAGTTTGATCAGGATTCCTAATAACAAGTACATCTAGGAAGGCTAGTTTATTGTTTGCCTCTAACTCCATAGTGAATTGGATGTTTGGATGAATAGAGTTAAGATGGATAAGGAAAGCAGAAACACTATCTCTAGGTAGTACAGTGAAAGTGTCATCTACGTACCGTTTGTAGAACCGGGGATACACTGGTGCTGAAGCCAGCGCCTTCTCCTCGAAATCCTCCATAAATATGTCGGCGACTATGGGGGATACAGGAGAACCTATTGCTACTCCATCAACTTGTACATAGAATTCATCATTCCACATGAGATAGCCTGATGTTAGGCAGTGTTCAAGTAGGTCTGCATATTCCACAGGCATATTGTTGTTTTCAAGTCTCTTCCTAGTAATATTGATGCAGTCCTGTACTGGTAGACATGTGAATAAGGACTGTACATCAAAGCTGACCATGATTTCATCATCGGCGAGATTTAGGTGTTGTATCGCACTGATGAAGTGGTAAGAATCCTTCACAAATGCTGTTGTGGTGCCTCTTAGTGGTGAGAGGGTTGTCGCTACGTGTCGAGCCAATTTGTAAGTTGGTGAGTCAATTTGGCTGACTATAGGACGCAGTGGAGCATCAGGTTTGTGTATCTTCGGCAATCCATACAGTTTTGGGGGCTTTGGGCAAGAATAGTTTTTGTAGATAAATAAATATAAAAAAGTAAAGGTGGAGACAACATATCCTAATTTTTAATATTTTTTATAAAGATGGAGGTCGGCCCGCTTTCGAAGTTTTCTTGGCAGTTTCTTTCTTCGAAGGTCCTCCCAATTTGTGAACTGCCAGTAGAGTCTTTAGTTTTCTCTTTTCTTAATAATAAAGAATTAAAATAACAATTAAATCAAAATATCAAATCAATAATAATTTGTGCCATAGTAAATGTCTAACCGTATCCGAACGAATATAAATTAACTTTTCGAGGGTAGACTTATAAGTAGCCAGTCATCCCGTGACCACGGCAGCTGTAAAGGTGCCGAAACGTCGGGAAAATCAAAAACCCCTAAAAAACCTAAAAATTACGGACAATTACAACTTAGTTCGTGGAAATATAGCGCGTTTGATATCCGTAAAAGTTGTTTTATTTCAATGAACAGTGCGCGCCAAAACATAAGATGTACGTATGTGAACCAGTACGGACTGGAAACCGCAAACAAAATTCGTCAGTTGGAAGATCTAGTAACCAAGCGCGCAAGAAGAAAACAATCCGTTGTCTTCTTGAAGAAATGTCGTGATCAAGATCTCATCCCGTGCTGTGTCCGTATTTCTCCAAAAAATGACATACGAGGGAGCGCCAAGATCTTACAACAGGCAAGCAAAAAGCTACAAAGTCTAATCAGAGAATATCATTCCGATTTACAAGTCATTAGTAATGAGATAGATGGTTTGTCCGAAGAATTAAAAATACAACTCAACACGGAGGACTTTGAGAATTGCATTCAAATAACTAAAAAACGGGAAACATCCGAATTTGATAAATGCAAGCGTAGACAAATTTCAAAATATCAGAAATTATACTATAAACAAAACGCGAAACGGAACACAGCCAAAGAAAAAACCACAGACCAAAGATCAAATGAAACCCGTGCAGTTGTCAATCTATCAAAACAAACTTTGGACGAACCTACTTTAAAAGTTTTAAATAAAGGTTTAAACTTTGCGGTGGCACCGAAGAGGATACCGTTTGAGGATATTATCTGCAACGTTGAGGACTGCTTAGTAAAAAACAATATGAAAAAGGAGGATAGCGAAGCTATACGTCAGGACATTTCATCCGTCTTACGGCATAGCCACCTACCGAAAGCAAACCTCCCTCGTGACGAATATCTCGCATTGAAGAACCTGCGAACTAAGACAGAATTGACTATTCTCCGTGCAGATAAAGGTAACGCAACGGTTGTAATGGACACGTCAGATTACAACGAGAAAATACAACTCTTATTATCAGATGAGAAAACATACAAACACGTCAAAAGCGATCAGACCACCAAGATCCTTAAAAAGACTAGTGACCTCATCAAGGAACATTCAGAATCGTTGAATCTTGACGTCAATTTACTTATTCCTTCTTGCCCAAAGCCCCCAAAACTGTATGGATTGCCGAAGATACACAAACCTGATGCTCCACTGCGTCCTATAGTCAGCCAAATTGACTCACCAACTTACAAATTGGCTCGACACGTAGCGACAACCCTCTCACCACTAAGAGGCACCACAACAGCATTTGTGAAGGATTCTTACCACTTCATCAGTGCGATACAACACCTAAATCTCGCCGATGATGAAATCATGGTCAGCTTTGATGTACAGTCCTTATTCACATGTCTACCAGTACAGGACTGCATCAATATTACTAGGAAGAGACTTGAAAACAACAATATGCCTGTGGAATATGCAGACCTACTTGAACACTGCCTAACATCAGGCTATCTCATGTGGAATGATGAATTCTATGTACAAGTTGATGGAGTAGCAATGGGTTCTCCTGTATCCCCCATAGTCGCCGACATATTTATGGAGGATTTCGAGGAGAAGGCGCTGGCTTCAGCACCAGTGTATCCCCGGTTCTACAAACGGTACGTAGATGACACTTTCACTGTACTACCTAGAGATAGTGTTTCTGCTTTCCTTATCCATCTTAACTCTATTCATCCAAACATCCAATTCACTATGGAGTTAGAGGCAAACAATAAACTAGCCTTCCTAGATGTACTTGTTATTAGGAATCCTGATCAAACTTTGAGCCACACAGTGTATCGGAAAGCAACACATACAGACAGATATCTAAATGGTGATTCACACCATCATCCTTCACAGTTGCTACCGTAGGGAAATCTTTGTTTCAGAGAGCACGCGGCATCTGTGACGAGCAACACCTGACTGCGGAGCTTCGACATGTCGAGCAAGTACTGAGAAACAACAAGTTGCAAGTACCACGCAGACGTCACAGAAACCGCGCCAAACCAGTCACAGTAGAACGTCAACCTGCCATTTTACCATTTGTGAAAGGTGTCACAGACAAGATTGGGAGAATTCTAAAGCGTGCTTCTATTAATACTTACTTCAAGCCGCCCAAGAAGATCAACCAATTCCTACCACCAGTCAAGTGCAACATACCCTTTCAAGTCGCAGGTGTCTACAAACTGGATTGTGACTGTGGGCTCTCCTACATCGGGCAGACAAAGAGAAGCATAGGGACCCGCGTTAGAGAACATGTAGCTGACGTGAAAAATAGGCGCGATAACAAGTCTGCAGTGTGTGAACATGCTTTTGAGGGACCCACCCACTACATCAGGTTTGATAAGCCACAGATCCTCGCCAGGGAACAAAAATTTGTCCCCATAATGCTGCGTGAGGCTATTGAAATTACCAAATACCCAAACTTCAATAGAGATGATGGGTGGAAGATTCCACCAGCTTGGGACCCTATTATCCATAAATTAAAGTCTCAACCCAAATCACGCACTGCAAGACCCAAAGATACGGTTAGCTCTTTTTGTAGATAAATAAATATAAAAAAGTAAAGGTGGAGACAACATATCCTAATTTTTAATATTTTTTATGAAAACGATTATTTTCTTATTAATTTACCAAATTGTGAGGATAAAACTACCTATAATTATCAAACAAAGGAATATTAACATTTGAAATGGTTCATTGCTTAGGTGGCCGTTTTTTTTGCAAATGAGTTTATTAAGTTACTAAGTTCTAATGTTCTCTCCAAACAGTGTTCACTTAGCGCTCTAGAGACAAAGATGTGTTTTATTCTATACTGTTTACAATATTATTTCTTATGAGTGCTTTAAAGTGATTTAGTTAGTTGAATGAAAGCACGTTTGCTTCAGTCACATGTTTGCCAGTAAAACTAATTTAGCAGTAGTGGAATGACGTTGAGTGCTGTCCTGAAAGCAGTCTACATTTGATTTATTTAACTAAATTTAACTCTTGTTGTGTTTGCCATTTCAGAATAATTACATTTACCTGATGATTCGAGTACCTACAACCTTTCCAGAACTGTTACCCCTAAGATGTATTTTTGAGCACAATAAAAACACTTTATTGCAGACAAAGACAAACAATAAAGAAATAACAAGAACAGACAGAAAGCTTACAAAAGGCGGCCTTATTGGTAAATAGCAATCTCTTCCAGGCACTCTTGGTTAGAAAGATAATAAAGAAGAGGACAAAGGAGAGTGGGTGCAATTAAGGGGAAAGATAGTTGATATAGATGTACATAATATAAATAAAAGAAATAAAGTATAATATAATGAAATTGAAAAGGAAAATATACAAATATACATAATAAGTAAATATTAGGAAAATAAAGGAAATGCTTTTTAACATGATCACGAAAAGATGCCAAAGTACGAGCTTTCCTAATACCTTCTGGGAGAGAATTCTATAAACGAACAGCATGCATAGAGAAGGAGTCGGAGAAGAAATCTGTTGAATGACAGGGAGTAACGAGAGAAAGATCAGAGGAAGAACGCAAAGTGCGTAGTGAAGTTGAGGATAGAAAGTTGAATAATTCTTTAAGATAAGAAGGGGTAGTTGGGAGGAACAGGATGTAGAAAAGAAGAGAAAGAGTGTGTAAGTTCCTGCAGCGGCGAATAGAAAGCCAATTAAGCTTGGAGCAGAAGTGAAATACGTGATCAAAATAACGTAAGTTGAAAATAAACCTCACGCTCAAACAATACAAGCAAATACAAATCTTTATTCATAAATGCACATTTACTAACAGTTTGATAGCGCGAAAGAGCGACATGCCATGTCATGCCATGTCAATTCCTGGATACATATGCGACCCTGGAACTTTCACCTAAAAATATGCCATACCTTCGGGGTGTGACTTGTTGGGAATTATATTTATAAATTGATCTCCCAACGAGTAATACTGTGACTCGATGGGATTTTTTCCCAACGAGTTACAGTGTGACTCGTTTTGGTGTCACTAGTTGGAAACAAATTACTTGAACACTGATTTGCAGTCAATATAATTGCAGTCATATAGGTATAATGACTGCATATGTATAATATAATCATAAATGGGGAACGTGAATAATAACTTGATTAATATAATATAATCTATACTAATATTATAAAGCTGAAGAGTTTGTTTGTTTGAACGCGCTAATCTCAGGAACTACTAGCCCGATTTAGAAAATTCTTAGACTCGATACTTAACATCGGGTATGATGAAGGCTAAGAGTCTACCCATCGATCATAAAAAAAGAAAAAAAAAAAGATCTGATGATCTTTAAACGGCTGAACAGATTTTCATGAAACATAGCTAAGAATACTCGGGATAAAATTATCTCACACAAAAAAAAAACTAAACGAAAATAGGTTCATCCGTTTGGGAGCTACGATACCACAGACAGACACACAAACAGACACGTTAAACTTATAACACCCCCCTCTTTTTGCGTCGGGGGTTAATAAAAGGCGACGAGACGCGAGTTCAATGGATGAAAGCATGTGTCAATAAAGTTTTTTGAACAAGCTTTTTAGGATTGGTCTTTAACTTCAGACACTAAGTTAAAGTACAGACTGTATTTTTTCTTTTAAGCCGGTTCGATTCTTCGTACGTGGGGGCTAATTGTCTAATTTTAAAATCTATCGCAATGCAATCAATTAATCATTTAAAATATATTTACAAACTTCAGGCCGTTACTATTGGACATTTCATAGGGATTGTGATTGGGACGCGTTTTGAAAGTTATTGAACGAATGAAATTTAACTGTCCAAGCAAAGTGACACACGAAAATATATTTCAAATGTATGGAGAAGTGTCAAATGAAGTGTCATTTTTCGTTCTGAAAGAGATTGCGACTATGAGTTACACAATTCCATTAATCACTATCACAATCACAATACCTTTGAAAGGGATTGTGATAGATTTTGAAATTAGACAATCAGGGGGCAGGTCAGTGGCTTATCAAAAATCTTTGAATGCAGTTTAACTTATTTTTGAATATAAAGGAATGTTTCCTTTCGGTAAAATGAGCTATCTAAAGGATTTAAGTTAGAAGTTAGGTCCCCTCCAGGGCCCATAGATTTTTTCCACCCTGTATATCAACTCTTCGTAATAAAGAGTTTTAGCAATACCAATTAGCAATATTTTCTGTCAGAAGATGCTTCTAACTATATTTATATCGTGTAAATACGGATATTGAGTTACCCGAAATCATTTAATTACGCAGATGTGTACTCTTGTCCATTCCAGTTTCGACTTTTGTTTGCTATCGGTATATATGTGTCGTAGAATGATTTGATAAATAGAATTTTCACGAAAATCCTAGGGATATTGCAAAAGCACGGAGGATTTATGATAAATTTTAAATATAAAAATATTGGAAAAAACTAATTCAGCCACAAGTGAATTCTCAGATGGGACTCGAATCCACGATCTTTGGAAATCCAGTACAATGCTCTATCTACCTGAGTTGCACTGAGCTACCGCGCCTTATTCCTAATCCAGCTAAATAGAACTAAGTATAAGAAATATTCTAAAATATTAAAAACGTGTATCAATCAATCACAAAAAATACAAAGTAGTAAATATTTAAAATCTAACGATATTAAGTGCAAAGCGACATGGAATATAATAAATGACAAAATTAATAATAAGCCCTCTTACAATAATATTGACATTTTAAATTTTAATTACATGACTTATACGAACCCTAAAGATATTGCTGACATCTTTAATGACTTTTTTATAGATATTTCTAAAGACAAGCCAATAAAAAAATCTGGGGTGAGACATCCCATAGAAGAAAATCCGAATTAGATTTTTCTTTATCCTACAGATGAACAGGAAGTGTACGGGCTGATAATGTCACTAAGCAATAAGAAGTCAGTGGGGGAGGATGACATCAGTACTGCATCTTTAAAAGCGTGTGCAGCACACATAAGTAAACCTCTTAGCCATATTATCAATTTGTCATTTACTACTGAAGATTTTCCAAGTAAACTAAAACTATCTGTAGTTAAACCTTTGTTCAAAAAAGGCGATGTTAAGGATGTTAACAACTTCAGACCGGTTACACTTACATCCGTCGTATCAAAAGTTTTTGAAAAAGCCATGTTAAAACGTATTAACGAATTTTACGAGAAGCATGACATTTTACACCAGCAGCAGTTTGGATTTCGAAAAGGAAGGTCAACACAAATGGCTTGTTTTGACTTAGTGAAAGCTGTAACAGAAAGCCTTAATAGTAAAACCCCGATTGCAGCAGTATTTTTAGACATGAGTAAGGCTTTCGATTTCGTAGATCACTCAATTTTATTAAATAAACTACATAAATATGGTGTAAGGGGGGTAGCATACGACTGGATCAAGAATTACCTCAAAGATAGAAAACAATGCGTTGAAGTAACTAGAATAACACAGCAGCATAGAAAACCGGTAAATACCATTTTTAGATCAGACTATAAGACAAATGGCTCTGGTGTGCCACAAGGCAGTATACTGGGACCTCTTTTGTTTTTAAGTTACATAAATGACATTCCCGCTGCAACATCCGAAAAAAACATTTTATTCGCGGACGATACGACATTAATTATTAAAGATAACGATAATGACAAATTACGAGACAAAATAACTAAATGCGTACATGACATTAACAATTGGCTAAATGATAATAATTTAATTATAAATATACAAAAGACTAAAATGATACAATTTCAGACATATAAACAAAAATAAATTAAACTAGACATAACTTACAATAACGAACACATTTATGCAGTACCGAATACTGACTTTTTAGGCATCACGATTGACCAATACTGTAACTGGAAGGCACATATTGAGAAAGTGTGCACAAAATTTAATAGATTTGTATTTGCTTTAAGACGCCTAAGGCAAACAGTATCCATAGAAGCAGCTACTAGTGCGTACTATGGATACGTCTCATCAGTACTGAACTGAGCTATGGTTTGCTGTTATGGGGTAACTCGGTTGACATCATACTAGCTTTTCGGCTACAAAAGAAATGTGTAAGGGCTATATGTAACGCATGGAGTGCTGACAGCTGTAAACCATTGTTTAAGAATCTAAGAATACTTCCACTCGCCTGTATGTACATTAAAGCGATCTGCATATTTGTAAGACAAAACGCGCACTACTTTCCGAAACATTCTGATGCGATATCACGACACACAAGGCATATGGATAGATTGTTATTGCCGAATTGTAGACTTGTTCTATTTAAACGTAGGTAATGTTTATTGTCAAGCTATATTTAATATATATAGCGAATATATAGCGAATATTTAACAAACTGCCTTATGATATTAAGCAATTGCCATTTAGAATATTTAAGCGAAAGCTATCGGTGTGGCTGTTAGAACATTGCTTCTATAGCGTTAAAGAATGTTTCGAATGGAAAAATTAAGAAAAGTTGTTAATAATTATGACATGAATCCCTATGACATTTAATACAATGTTTTAATTTTTTTTTGCATGTGCTTTTTTATATATTATTAATTCATATTGACATTTAATAGAATATTTTAGAATTTGTAAATTGACATGACTGTAATTATTATTTTGACATAAATACTATTTTGACATTAATATTAAGTGTTTAGTTTTGATTATTGTTTACGCCTTCGTGGCGTAATGGAATTTACTTTTTGGAAAATAAACTCAGACTTCTTCTTTTGATGGTTTAATACTGTATAATTTGGATTACAAAATTTCTGATGCTACTTGAATGACGTTTGGACGGCAAGTGAAGTATATAGCATTTTACTGATGTGAACGTAGCGCGCAGTTGTTGATTGATGTTTTTGCGGTGATGGTTTTCGCAGGCGTTACCATACTCCCCCCGTTGAAGACTTCAGTTCTTCAACTTTAGTGTTCTTCATCGCTTAAAAGACGGCAGAGTCGTACTAGGGGACGTCGATAGCATCCAGTGGTTGTCTTCACGTCTACGACGCGGCATATTCCATCAGCTCCTGGGTACAATTTGGTTACTCTACCGGTACGCCAACATAGTGGTGGAAGAGAGTCTTCAGAGAGGAGAACCAAGTCTCCGACCTTTAGTGTTGAGGTATTTTGTCTCCATTTTGTTCGGACTTGCAGTTCTGAGAGGTATTCCTTCTGCCACCTTCTCCAAAAATGTTGTCGCAGCTTCTCCAGGCGAGCATATCGGCTTAGTCGAGTTTCGTTCTCAGCTTCCAGAGCACGGGATGGTACAGCATTGAGTGGCCTTCCGATTAGAAAGTGCCCTGGAGAGAGGAAGAGAGGATCGTCGGGAGAAGAGGATAATGGACACAAAGGTCGACTATTCAATATAGATTCAACCTGTGCAAAAAGAGTTGAAATCTCCTCAAACGTCAAGTGGGCCGTGCCCATTACAGGCCTTAAAATTCGTTTGGAACTTTTAATTAAAGATTCCCAAGTGCCACCGAAATGGGGAGCGTAAGATGGTGTGAATGTAAATATTATGCCTTCATGAGAGGCAAACTCAGAAAGAAGTTCCTTTTGTTGATTTTGAAATAAATCGAGCTCTTTAGCGGCTCCTACAAAATTACGACCGTTGTCGGAAAATATATTCGCTGGTCGCCCACGTCGTGATACGAAGCGACGTAACGCCAATACAAAGGCATCTTTGGACAAATCGCTGACGGCTTCCAAGAGAACGCATTTATAGCGGAAGCAAACAAACAAGCATAAGTAACATTTTGACAACCTTGCACCGCGTCCCTTACGATTCGTGATATAGAATGGCCCTGCCATGTCTATGCCTACAGATTTGAATGGAAAATCAGGATTGACGCGATGTGAAGGAAGGTCACCCATTTTTGGTTCCAGAGTTTCTCCCTGCACTCGTCGACAACGCACGCAACTTCGCACAGTGCTTCGAGCAATAAGTCTGCCCTTTATAGGCCAAAATCTCTGTCGAATAGTAGCAAGGAGCAACTGTGGCCCAGCATGTAAATTACGAATGTGCTCATATTTGAAAATTAATTTAGATAAATTATCTGATGGACTTAAAAGAATGGGGTGCCTTTGGTCATAGCTGCAATTAGATTTATCGATGCGACCACCCACGCGAATGACGTTGTCTTTATCCATAAATGGAGATAAAGACAAGATATGACATTTAAAATTTAATTGTTTTTTTGTCTTTTAGTATTTTGTATTCATTTGGAAAAGTTTGTTGTTGAGCTAAAGAAGATAATAAAATTGTAGAATCATTTAATTCATTTGCTGTTAAATTACTGGTTAATTTATTTTTAGATTTATTAATATTGTTTATAAAACGTTTAACATACGCTATTGTCCTTTGTAGTCTACTGAAATTAGAAAATCGTTCGAATTGAATGATTGGCTCTGAAATGATTGTTGTGGCAACTGTTTTGACTTCTGGTAAGTTATAATACTTTTCTATATTCAAGACAGGGCAAACTCTTTCGCCCTTAAGTAAAAACTCTGGACCATACCACCATAAACTTGAATTCTGTAGTTGATCGCAGTTAACGCCCCGAGAAATGAGATCAGCCGGATTGTCAGCTGTAGGCACATAGCGCCAAGCAGAAGACTGCGAGGTCTCTTGTATTTCGCTGATCCTATTTGCTACAAAGGTTTTTAGTCTCGAAGCATCACCCTTCAACCAACCCAGAACGACACTAGAATCACACCAGTGGATGATACGATCTGGAGCAAACCTTAGCGACTCCACCATCGTCCCACACAACCGGGCCGCAAGAAGAGCACCACAGAGCTCCAAACGCGGCACGGTAGTAGGCTTCAATGGTGCGACCTTTGATTTAGAACAAAGAAGTCGCACAGTAATCTCATTGTTTAAGTTTTTAGAGAGTAGGTAAATGCAAGCACCATACCCTACTTGTGAAGCATCACTAAAGGTATGTATTTCGATAGAGATGGGATTGTTACAAAGTACATGGCGAGGAATTTGGAATGTTAATAGAACAGATAAGCCCTTAGAAAAATCACAATGGTCCGTTACAACAATGAACTATAGAATATTGATGAATACGTCAATAAAGCCTTTTTCTTTATCCCATACGTCAAGTTTTTGTATAAATAAAGTAATTTTGTATCGATTTTGCTATGGCGTATCGGACATTTTTTGCGAGCTATCCAAATGTTTGTAATACAGTTAGAAAGAGAATTTGAAACTTAGTATAAGTGCATTTAAAGCTCAATTTCGAGAAAATGTCCGTTACGCCAATTGAGATTACGGTCGTCGAATTGTTAGTGTTGAAAGTTTAGACCTGGTGCGCAAAAATTCACTGTTCTTTATTACTGCAAATGTTACGTATAATTTTCTAACTGTTGTTAATGGCTATTAGTTTGTATTACCAGAACGTGAGAGGTATGAAGAGTAAGACCTTAGATATTTATAATACTGTTCTTATTAATAATTATGATATAATTTGCATGACTGAATCGTGGCTCGATAGGTCAATTCTATCGTCAGAGTTGTTCGATGGTAGGTATTCGGTCATGCAATTCAGTCTATCCTTCATTGTTTTCTACGGGTCTAAAAAGAGTCCTTAAACTTAAAGCAAAATATCATAGCCGATATAAAAGCTATAAAAATCCTATTGATTTATGCTACGATCACGGGCCAAACTCTTGTTGGATAATTGTTTTAGACAGTATATCTCGGGCATAGAAGAGGATTTGTCAGTTGGTATAAAATAATTTTGGAAATATACAAAAAGTAAAAGAGTTACTAACACAGTTCCGAACCGTATGCAGTACAACGACAATGTAGCGGCATCTGGGACGGAAATTGTAAATCTATTTGCTGAATTATTTTCATCAGTCTATGAGAAAAGTGAAACATCTAACTGTGGCATTAGCTTAGGCTCTCCCCCTCGTCATTTCTCTCTTGGTCATTTAGAGATACAAAAATATTGTGTGTTAGAGAAACTCAAAAAAGGTGATATATCTAAGGGTCCCGGACCAGATGGTATTCCTCCCATTCTCATCCGTATGTGTGCTAAAGCTTTAGCTGAGCCGTTAACAATAATATACAACAAATCACTAAGGGAGGGTTCATTTCCATCTCTGTGGAAGATTGACAAAGTTACTCCAATATACAAATCCGGTGACAAAAAAGATGTTAAAAACTATAGTCCTATAACGATATTGAGCTGCTTTGCAAAGATATTAGAGTCGATTGTTTACGAGTATCTATATAATCATATAAAACCTTTACTTAGTGACATGCAGCATGGTTTTATTGAGGGTAGATCAACCAAATCCAACTTATTAATCTACACCGCTTTTCATTGCGAATCTTTTAACGATAGGACACAAGTGGACACAATCTACTTAGACTTTGCAAAGGCATTTGACCGTGTGAATCATGACATACTCTTGGCCAAAGCGTTCTATATGGGTATCCACGGGAGTCTGCTATGGTGGTTGTCTTCGTATCTTAAAAATCGTTCTCAGTTTGTGGCGCTGTATGGGTATGATTCAGTTCCTTTTGTTCCAAGCTCTGGGGTCCCACAAGGCTCAAACTTGGGTCCCCTTCTATTTTTGATCTTCATCAATGATCTTCTTGCGACTATAAAGTGCACCAGCCTGGCCTTTGCTAATGATATCAAGTTATTTAAGCGCATTGCTGATGTTGAGGATTGTGAGGCTTTGCAGGATGGCCTTAACTCTGTTTTGAAATGGTGTGATTGCAACAAAATGTCACTAAATGCAGAAAAATGCCAAATAATATCTTTCACTAAAAATAAAAATGTCATTAAGTTCGATTATACGGTTGGACAGTCTGCACTTGCTCGTGTTGGTACAGTAGTGACTTGGGAGTATACTTTGATTCTTCTCTCTCATTTCAGCACCATTATGTATTGTAATAAAGCAAATCAAATGCTAAGTTTCGTTTTTCGTATCGCTCGGCCATTTAGAAATATACAATCTTTAATAATTCTATATAGTGCCTTGGTAAGAAGTGTACTCGAATACTGTTCCCCAATATGGTATCCAATTTATAATACCCACACAGACATGGTGGAGGCCATTCAAAGAAGGTTTGTGAGAGCATTATGTATCAAAGATGGCATACGTAAAAAAATACCCAATAACTCGGATCGCCTTATGCACTATAATATGGTAAGCCTTGAGAAACGTAGATGGATAAATGACCTGAGCACACTTCATCGGATTGCTAATGGATTATTTGATGGTAGCTTGCTACAGCAGTTAAATTTAAAACCTCAAATAGGTCAGTTCGTGAACCACAACTGTTTTCTGTACCTGTATCTAGGAATAATGTATCTAAAAACAATCCACTGAATAGAATGTGTGTGACTTACAATGCTATCTGTACAACTGTTGATATGTTCAATTGTAATGCCCAATCTTCAATTATCTGTGTTAACTTATAGTTTAACTATAAGTTAACCCCGTCACAAAAAAAAGTTTTTTCTAGTAGTTCATTAAGTTGTAATATTTTTTATATGGTTTATGTAACTAGTATTTTTTAATATGAAATTTGGTATAATTTTTGAGTCATCTTGTTAATGCTATAGATAAAATGCTGTGCGCAATTGTAATAGGACGCAGACACGCATTTGTTGTTTTTGTATGTTTTTTTTTTCTTTTGTCTGTTGTCTGTTATTGTGCCAAGTAAATAAAAAATTAAAAAATATCGCGAAGTCAGTCTGTACGAGATTAGTATGGCTCTCGAGCAACTGAAAAACAACAAGGCGGCGGGTGATGACGGAATTACTGCGGAACTTCTGAGACCGGTCGGTAAGCCGATATTCATAGTCCTCCAGGAGCTGTTCAATTCCATTATCGTCGAGGACAAAACACCAAGAGCATGGAATATAAGTGAGGTGATTTTATTCTTTAAAAAGGGTGACAAGACCCGGTTAAAGAACTTCAGGCCCATCTCACTTCTAAGCCATGTTTATAAGTTGGTTTCGAGAGTCATCACGAATCGTCTTGCTCGCAGGCTCGGCGACTTCCAACCTCTCGATCAAGCCGGGTTCCGAAAAGGCTGCACCATAGACTACACCCATACGCTGCGGCAGGTCATACAGAAGACCGAGGAGTATAATCTGCCACTTTGCTTGGCGTTCGTGGACTATGAGAAAGCCCTTGATTCGATACGACCTGGGTGGTGCTGCAGTCTCTTCAGAGGTGCCAAGTGGACTTTAGGTATATCGAGGTGTTAATTACACGAACATGCCACCATGTCGGTCCGATTACAGAACCAGAGCACAAATCCCATCCAACTGCAGCGAGGTGTGAGACAGGGAGACGTAATTTCTCCCAAACTGTTCACATCTACGTTGGAGGACATCTGTAAGCTATTGGACTGGAAAGGACTGGGCATCAACATTAATGGCCAGTATCTGACACACTTTCGTTTTGCCGATGATATAGTCCTTATGGCTGAGACCTTGGAGGACCTGAACTGCTCGATGATCTGCTCGAAGATAGTAAGCACTATCTTCGAGCAGATCATCGAGCAGTTCAGGGTTGAGCAGTTGGGAAGCCCCAAAGAGTGGGTCTTAAGATGAACATGAGGATAAGACGAAAATCATGTCGAATTCCCATCTCGTACCCACTACAGATCACTTTGGGAACACTACACTCGAAGTTGTCGACCACTACGTTTACCTTGGACAGACAATCCAGTTAGGTAACTTCGAGAAAGAGATCTCTCGTCGAATCCAATTTGGATGGGCAGCATTCGGGAAGCTCCGTAAAATCTTCGCGTCCAACTTACCTCAGTGTCTCAAGACGTTGTTGCCAGTGCTGACCTACGGCAGTGAAATGTGGTCGCTAACTATGAGTCTTATAAGAAGGCTCAAGGTAATTCAACGAGCAATGGAGAGAGCTATGCTCGGCGTTTCCCTGCGTGATCGAATCAGAAATGAGGAGATCCGCAGGAGAACTAAAGTTACTGACATCGCTCGAAGGATTACTCAGCTGAAGTGGCAGTAGGCGGGACACATAGCGAGAAGAACCGATGGCCGTTGGGGTTAAAAGGTTCTGGAATGGCAACCGCGTAGGTACCGGACGACGCTCCATGGGTGCGTGTTGCCAGTGCTGACCTACGACAGTGAAACGTGGTCGCTAACTATGAGTCTTATAAGAAGGCTCAAGGTAACTCCACGAGCAATGGAGAGAGCTATGCTCGACGTTTCCCTGCGTGATCGAATCAGAAATGAGGAGATCCGCAGGAGAACTAAAGTTACTGACATCGCTCGAAGGATTACTCAGCCGAAGTGGCAGTGGGCGGGACACATAGCGAGAAGAACCGATGGCCGTTAGGGCGAAAAGGTTCTGGAATGGCAACCGCGTAGGTACCGGACCGACTATCTGGTGAAAGTCGCGGGAAGCTGCTGGATGCGGGCAGCGCAGGACCGATCGTCGTGGAGATCTTTGGGGGAAGCCTATACCCAGCAGTGGGTGTCATGAGGTGTTTTTAAGTACAGTAGGTACTTACATTTATTAATAGAATACTATCTTTTTATTTGTATCTATTTTTATCAAAATTAAATAATAACTTGACTTGACCACGACTATGTGACCCCCTGGTGCCAAAGCTGGATCCGCCCTTGCTGCAGGGGCTGCGGCGACGGCAATGGTCACCGGGGTATGGGTGCAGCGTCAATATGATGTGACCGGTGCTGCGTGATCTCAAGCGTGGGTCACGGGGGTGAGGGGTGGCGCAAATGCGCTTATTCTCGCGCGTGGAGAGTAGCTTTCGCTTGCGCTTCGCCGGGCCAGTGGCGGGCGGCAGCGTCGTCCATGGCGGCGAGGGCCTGGAGAGCCAGCTCATCCGACGGGGTCAGGGCGGGAACGTCGCCCAGCTCGTACAAATTGAAGAAAGTGTTACAATTTCAATTTGTGACAGAAACGCACGGCCGGCCTCCTGGCACCACGGCAGGCCTATTTATTTATTTATTTGTTTATGGTATACACAACAGATAACAGTCAATAACAACATGTAATGAGAGCAATGCATGTTTCGAACAAAACTGACATCCAAATACGTGTACACACAGAAATTCATGCGATGCGAAAACATAAGAAAAAAAAACGTAACTACAATAAACATTGACAATAGATTTCCTATAAATGCAAAATGTTAAATTAAATTATCTTACCTAATATTATAAATTATAACTTTTTAATTTTGCATTTTACAATGCTTTTTTATGTGATAAATATTAAACAAGAAAATATACTAGAAAAAAGCAACTAGTCTCATGTCGCCCTGACGCGGGATTCGAACCCGCATCCTTGGGAGTCCGGCCCAATGCACTAACCAATTATGCTACAGAGACCTATGAGGATACGTCGAATTTCTCTAGTATATTCACCGTTCTACGGTGTTGGCCACCGTCGCTTCATCAATGAGAGAAATATCCTCGCATTCGAAAGAAACATCTTTACAGATGTTTGACTATCGATTAAGATGAAACAGCCATCTAATTATAACTAGATGGCTGTTTAATATTTATCACATAATATTATAAAATTTAATGCGAAAGTGTGTTTGTTTGTTTGTCCTTCCTTCATGCCCTAAGAAAGAAGTTACAATCGACTTGATTTTTGGCATATTAGTTAGTTGAGAGGACAGAGAGTAACAAAGAATAAACATTATATCCCGTTATTTCCACGGGAACGGGAACGACGAGGTTGAAACCACGGCCGCTAGTATTAAAATGTTTCGTTCATTTTGCTACCGTGTCTTTTGCTTCCTGACAATATTACGAAATAAACAATGCTGTTTTCCGGACTCTTAGGTATTCCATGATGCCATGTGGTGACGACCTAAGAATACAAGTAATACCACTCCCTTACATGCCTGGGAAGTCGTAAGAGTCGACTAAGAGGTTCGACGCATTGAACACCTGTGTAAGAGAAGGAAAACTTGAAGTAAACCCTCTACCTCCTCTACCTCAACTTACCGCTGTTTTTTTTCACATCAGGTTTGTACGTCATGATGTCCGGCTACCGTGGGGCGGGTTCTAATCTCCAGCGGTAATTCTGGAATGAGCACCATCCGCGGCACGTAACCGAATTGCTTGCATGTGTTTGATTATGTTTTGTAAAGTTGTAAACTCGATTGTACAAAAAAACCATCCATGTGGCACATTTTTTAAGTCGTGGCAATTCTGACGTGTCCAACATCTGTCACTGTCAGTTGTCAGTCAAACAAATATTTTTTGCTGCATAATGTGACAAAGTGCTGAGAGCGTTCTGCCTATTGAAAATATCGATCCTAGTATATATGTATTGTAGTACTTAGTTTTATAAGTTTATGTATTATTGTGTATTTTAAGTATTCTCGTCGTCTGTATATATCTTATTTATTCTTCTCTTGTCATCTTCCTTTCTCACAAACCCTGTCAGAATAACAGCGCCTCTGTGTTCATTCGGCCCACCTGTGAATGACACAGAGGCAAAACGCTGAGATAGGGTTTTATTGACCCCACACAATTCTTCCTATTGTTGTGTTTATTAAATTTATACTTTTTTTTATACTTTCTATTTTTATTGTCTGTATCGTATGTGTGTGTGTGTCAATAAATGTGTTTCTTTCTTTCTTCTTCTTTCTTTCTTTCTTTCTACCAATCCGTCTGGCCAGCGTGGTAGCAGTAGGCTCTAATACTCGGTAATATCCTCTTATGAACGCCACCATAGGCGTGAGCTAGGAGAGGACTATGTCCAGCAGTGGACGTCCACAGGCTGATGATGATGATGAGGTATTCCATGATGTAAGGAACACTTGACGAGCTCGGTGGCGCAGTGGTTCGCGCACTCGACCTGCGGTTGTTGAGTTTAATCAACTTACGCAACGATCGGTCACGGGATGGGTGTCCAAAACATTTACCATGTCGAGCTCCTCCGTGCTTTGGAAGGCACGTTAAGCCGTTGGTCCCAGCTGCATTTGCAGTCGTTCAAACCCATTTATCCGCATTAAGGCCGCCTGGTGGGTCATGGTCCATTCTCCTAGAAGTCCTGTGCCTTAGTAGTGGGTACTTAAAATGTCTGATGACGATGTCAAAGTAATTAAGGTAACGGTACACTAACAATACACGTTACTAATAGACGGCAATCACATGTTACTAATAGTGTTACACTATTAGTAACATGTGATTGCCGTAACATTCTAATTATTCCGGAATAACAAAATTATCTGGTTGATTTATATTAGGTGTACATTTTTATGTAGGGTAAACACAAGTATGAAGGGCACGATGCCAAGAATGAGAATATTTTAGTGAACTTATCTCAATATTTCCTTTCCGTGTGTAAAACCATCAAGTTAGGACTCACTTGTCTATACTTTATATTATAACTAACTTTCCGCCCGCGGCTTCGCCTGCGTGGACTTACACAACTTTATCCTTCGGGTATGTGGTGTTGATTTTATTATTTTCCTTGTGATTTTTACGTTTTTTCTCTCCATAAGAACCTTCCTTGTGCCTTAACAAAAACGTTAAAAAAATTAGCCGAGTTAGTCGAGTCTTTCTCGAGTTTTATAATTAGCAACACATTTGGCGTTTCATTTTTATTTATAACTATGCCCCTGCATTTTAAATCTGTAATATCTTCGAAAATATTCATTTAAATTACATATTGTAAACGGCCATATTGAACTATATTAAATCAACAATGTATTTAAGGTACTTAATTAGGACTTAAAAAAGGATTAATGCTGTAGGTATTGCTTAAAATTGCTTCGAAATTAAGCCATTATTTCTCGTAAAAAGTAAATGACAAAAAAATGCTATTGTGGGTTATCCTGAGATAAACATATACCACCGCGGAGTTTTCTGTTGACCTTTTCAAGGTGTTCAAATACTTAGTACATTATTTTGATAAATCTCGTAGGGTTTAGCCTTCGTTTGCAATGTAAGCGGAAAAAAATGTAATCATTTACGACATCACATTAGAAACCTCAAAAATTACAGTATTTCTCTACTCTATATTGAAGGTTATTATACATATAAACCTTCCTCTTGAATCACTCTATCTATTCAAAAAAACCGCATCAAAATCCGTTGCGTAGTTTTAAAGATCTAAGCATACATATAGGGACATAGGGGCAGACAGCGGGAAGCGACTTTGCTTTATACTATGTAGTGATGAAGAGGAAAGATTTGATTGTTCGTTTGTTTGTTTGCATTGAATAGGCTCCGAAACTACTGAACGGATTTGGATGAAATTTGGTACAAAGGTAGTTGATAGCCTGGACATGAACATAGGATACTTTTCATCCTGATACTCCCACGGGAACGGGAACCTGGCGGGGGAAACCGCGAGCGGCCGCTTGTGTTAAATGAACCCTGCAGTCCCCAACTGCGTAACATGGTACTGAGCATGCCTACTGAGCTAGGGTAATGTCACACATATATTTGTAAGAAAAAAATATTTATATTATATTACAAGTCACTGGGCATGGAATAACAAAACATCTTGCACTTTGGTTTTTTACTTACAATTTTTTATACCCACCAGAATTCACCGTTTGCTCAAAAATCATCTGCGCCATCACCTTATCGATTTCTTCACTCATCCGTCTCACACACACTAATTAAGCTGCGGTCCCACATTAGAGAAAAAGAAGATGTCTTAAGTTTCTTTGCGCATCATCATTGAAATAAAATAAAAAAGATTCCGTCGAATTGAGAACCTCCTCCTTTATTTGAAGTCGGTTAAAAAAGGAAATAATCTATAGGCCCTGGAGCTCCATTTTTGATTCACTCGTCTCGAGGATTCTACTGATTTTAGTGCGACTTTTTAGTTTCCGTATTCCGTAAAAACGACCTTGCGCGTATGTATATAGCTTCGCTTTTCGCCTGTAGTGCCGCCTCCCAAAGCGAGCGCGCGAGGGCAAAGCGAAAAGCGCGCTATGTCGACGCAAGCAAGGTCGCTAATCGACTGATCGCCTCCTCGTTCGCCCCGCCACTCGCACGACGAGTGATTCAAAAATAGAGGTCCAGGAGGGGAACTACCTTTTAAAAAATAAAGGAAAGAAAGAAAGAGACACATTTATTGACACACACACACACATACGATACAGACAATAAAAAGAGAAAGTATAAAAAAAAAGCATAAATTTAATAAACACAACAAAATATAACTAATAGGAAGAATTGTGTGGGGTCAATAAAACCCTATCTCAGCGTTTTGCCTCTGTGTCATTTACAGGTAGGCCGAATGAACACAGAGGCGCTGTTATTCTGACAGGGTTTGTGAGAAAGGAAGATGACAAGAGAAGAATAAATAAGATATATACAGACGACGAGAATACTTAAAATACACAATAATACATAAACTTATAAAACTAATTACTACAATACATATATACTACGATCGATATTTTCAATAGGCAGAACGCTCTCAGCACTTTGTCACATGATGCAGCAAAAACTAGGAATGTTTCCTTTCAGTAAAATGAGCTAACTAAAAGATTTAAGGTAGTTGAGTAATGGAGGGGCCAGAGCCCATAGACTTTTTCCACCCTTTTCCATTATTTTACAGTTTGAATTATTTTTTTGGTGTTTTTGGTTTCCCGACGTTTCGGCACCGTTTCAGCTGCCGTGGTCACGGGTTGACTGGAATATATAGTGCACTGAAACCCGTAAAAGATGATTTACTTTAAAAGGAGATGTATTTGGATAGTAAAAATTTCGTGAAAATATCATAGAAAGTTATTTCTTTCTGAAGCCAAAACTATAGAAACACAAATCCATATTCCGTATAGATTGTTGCAAGACACGCCATCGGTTTTTACAGAGACCTACATTAGGTAACTTTGTAATAGAGAACAACCTGTAAGGAACTAGTTAAACGCTATGATATTAAAATATCATTGGTCAAATTTGGTGTCTGTTTTTTCTCCACGTCGGCGTCGTATTTCGTACAGAGTCGTCGAAATGAAAAAAGTCAAAGTCACTTTCCTTAATTAAGTAAATACAACCATTTTTTTATTTTTTTTATGATTTTGTAATTTTTGCATTTTTCAATGCTATTCCATTCGATATTATGGCTAATAACTATGATGACAAATTAAAAAAATACACTACCCACTACAATTGAAATACAGAATCTGGTTAACAGTATTTTCTTTTAAGCAGGTAAAATGAACCATAAAAAGATAACTTCAAAGATATCTTAATATTATAAAGCTGAAGAGTTTGTTTGTTTGAACGCTCTAATCTCAGGAACTACTGGACCGATTTAGAAAATTCTTAGACCATTAGAAAGCTACATTTCTCCCGAGTGACATATGCTATATTTTATCTCGATATTTCCACGGGAACGGGCACCACGCGGGTAAAACCGCGAGGATCCGCTAGTCTTTACATAATATTAAACTAAAATCGTTAGCAGGCAGAAACCATGACGGAGATAAAAAGTTTTTTCATTAAGAAGAACGTCGATAATTTGATTCTCTACTTGCGTTATTAAAAATTTCGTCGTCTTGTTCAATGGGACGTTGGACGTTACTTGTGAGGAAAGATATAAGAAAACTTTTCAATTTTCCCTTCGGAAATTGTACGCTATAAACTCTTCAATGTGACATTTCGACTCGAATCCTGTTTTTCGGATCACAGACGAACGATGGAAGGAAATGGATTGCCGTTAAAAGATCTAAATAGACTTGAGTTTTCATTTATTCATCATCTATCAAGACTTTCAACTAGGTCAAAAACCATGAGTTGCTGATGAAGTTTAGATTCTACCAAGTCAATAAGAAGATGGGCTCGACTATATTAAAAAATCTTTACGAAATTATATCATCCGGGTTTTAATCACCTGTCTTCAATTGATTTTGAAGGTTTTTATAATTTAGGGTCAATTCATACTAGCGCAGAATCAAAGCGCATCGAAGCGTATAATGTTTCACCGCTTCCACGAATGCGTACGTATTAAAGAGAATTCGCGCGCATTCGCACGCTTTTACATTTGTAGTGATGGATATCAGTTGCATTGACGAGTGACTACGCGTTGATTCTTGTAGTAGGCGCTTAGGTTTGAGCGACGCGCGCGCACTTTTCAGCGTTGGTTGCGCTCAGACGCGCAAATTCGAATGCGCGTGAATTTACGCGTCTTTATTTTATCTCAGAACAAATATGTGCATTACGTTGTGGAGATAAAGGTTAATTGTTTCAGAATGAGATTCTGCTCCAGTATGAATTGACCCTTACTGACCATACATATTGCGATAGTTGCGTTCCACACCCGGGACAATCAAATGTGACGAACATTTCTGTTTGTTTTGTATCTAGGTGTTATTTCATCTGTATTCTACTTTACCTCGGTTAATGTGATGTTGTCATAAAATTTACTAATGCTGATTTAATGTTTTGTAAGACAGTTGATGTTTTACCCTTTTTCATAGCTATTTACAGCCGCAATGTTGTATTTAAAAGAAGTAATTCGACATTGTTTTTCATTCATTCATAAGCAAATTCTGAGTGAAGTACCATTCGATTCCTGAAAAAATATGAAGTTTCCCATAACGCTGGTTTTGCTTGTTTTTGTTCTTACGACTTTTTTGATTTCATTATCTGCTGGTGAAACAGCTGATACAGATATTGATGACAACGAGGGTAGCGCCATCATCTTTAGAGACGAGCCGACAGATGTGGACAAGACAGATACGGATATAGACATTAGAATAGTAGGAAGAAGAAAGGGAAGAAAGAAGAAAGGCAGAGGTAGAAAAATTGCAAGCCAGATTGGGGGAATAGTACGTGACTTGCTTGTTGAAACGGCATCTAACGCCATCTATGATGCAATAACTGGACAAAAGATCGACGAAAATGGAAATCCTGATAAAGGAGAAGATGGAAATCCTGTGGAAGGAGAAAAAAAAATAAAATCCTAAAACCGCCATTATGAGACAGTATTTCGTACGAATAAAGAAGTTTATACGATAATGCGCATGTTTTTGAATGAGTTGTTTGATGACACCCCTCACCTCCACACCATGGCATAAAACACATGTACCATCTGTACACAGCTTCAATACTCAATACTCAATTATTTATTGCATTCCATAATGTACACGAAAGATGGTGAATATAAATAAAAGATCATCATGGACCCTGACGGGCACGCAATAGGGTTTAGAAGAGAGGAGGCGCTAATTAACATTAGATAGCAAAGTTTTACATCCAAAAAATAAAAAATTATAACAATTAGAAAAAAAAACAATTATGACACAAAGTAATTTTAGATGACAGATTTTTAAATACCTTTTTTTATTTAATAGCGTCGTTGAAGTATTCATGTAAACTGTAATAGCATTTATTTATAAGAAATTTTTTTAATTGGTTTATAAACAAAGAATGTTTACTTTCATTAATTATTAAAGATGGTAATTGATTATATATTTTAATGGACGCATGCAATGTACTATTAGATGTTAATTTTAGTCTGGAACCGGGTAACATTAATTTATTTTTGTTTCGCGACGGATATTTAGACGGATTATCTTGTCGTTTTTTATAAAATTCGCTATGCTTACGTACAAATTTGCAAACCTCTAAAATATATAGACAAGGTAGAGGCAGTATTGAATATTTTTTAAAGTATGGTTTGCAGCTCTCCGTTTGTTCTATGTTGGCTATGATGCGGATTAATTTCTTTTGCATGGTGAGTAGCACAGCCGCGTCCGTGCTGTTGCCCCACAGCACCACTCCGTAACTTAGCCAAGCATGCGCGTAGGCGTAATAAGTAACTATTGCCGTTTCTATATCGGTAGTCTTTTTTACTTCGCGCAGTGCATAGGAAAAGCTTGATAGTTTAGATTTAATTTTTTGTACGTGGGCTTTCCAGTTAATGTGCCTATCTATAATTATGCCTAATAATGAGAACTCTTCCACACATTCTAGTTTTGTACCTTTATAATTATAATTTATATTTAATGCTGCTTTTTGAGGGGGATGGAATGTCATGATTTTAGTTTTAGAAAAATTAAGTTTCAAGTTGTAGTCATTTAACCAGTCTGATGTTTTAGCGACTAAGCAATCTAAGTTTTCGTTTATATTATTGTTTTTATTACATGATGTGAGTAGGGAGATGTCATCAGCAAACAAAACGCAGGTCTCTTCTATGGTTTTTGGGAGGTCATTAATATATATTAGAAATAAGAGACATCCGACTACGCAGCCCTGCGGGATCGAAGCGTTTACAATTTTACAATCGGAGCGTACGTGTGTGATGTTCCCTGTATCATTATCAATATATTCGATTTCCACGAACTGACGCCTGTCCTTCAGATATGATGCAAACCATTTGTGAGCGGATCCGCGGATCCCTATACTGTACAGTTTATTAAGCAAGATATTGTGCTGGACCCTGTCATATGCTTTAGTCATATCTAACAGCATTCCTACACCGTATTGTCTATTGTTTAATAATGTAATTATTTCCTGAATGTATCTATATACGGCTACAATTGTAGAGCGATTTTTCCGGAAACCATTTTGTGAATCATCGAAAATTTTGTATTTTTCACAAAATTTTATGACTCGATCATACATTGCCTTTTCAAAAATTTTAGATGCTGTTGGTGAAATAGCGATAGGTCTGTAATTATTGGGATCAGTTTTGTCATTTTTCTTGTGTATTGGTTTAATCAATGAATTTTTTAATAAATCGGGAAAAACGCCTTCAGTAAATGACTGATTTATCAACAAACTATACGGTAAAGTTAACTCATCGGCGCACTCTCTTATTAAGCTAGGCGGCACCTCGTCGACACCACAGCTTTTTTTATTCTTTAAGTTTTTAATTATTCTGTGGACCTCACTGAAGTCGACCGGGCTGAGGTACATCGAATTTTCGATAGGGTTCTGCACGGGGCGGCCGCGGGCGCAGCCAGCTGTTGGGGCGCCGGCTCTGTTGCTGCTCTGCCGCTGAGATTCGGACAGGCCGATAGAAGCAAAGAACTCATTAAATGTATTTGCAACTAATTTAGGGTCTGAGCTTAGAGATTTATTTATATTTAATTCTATATTACATTTTGATATTTTGTTTATTTTATTGGTTTTCTCATTTATTATATTCCACATTGTCTTGATCTTATTATTTGAACAACTTATTTTATTTTTATAATGAATTTTTTTAGAACGATTTATTAGCTTTTTTAATATTTTTTCGTACTGTTTATAATGTTGTCTTAGGATTGAATTATTTGATTTAGAAGTTAGAATTTTAAGTAATCTTTTATTTTTGCACGACTTTCTTAAACCTTGAGTTAACCAATATCTTTTTAAATTAGATTTTAACTTAACTTTTTTTTTTGGTATACACTGATTTAATTTTTCCAATAAAATATGATGGAAAGTATTATAATTTTCGTTGACATTTTTATGAGAATTTATTATTTCGTTCCAATTCAATAAACTTAGCTGTAATTTGAAGTCATCAATTGCTTTTTTATTATATAATCGTTTTACTGTAAACCACTCGACTTTTTTTGTTTGCAAGTTTTTTGTTAAATATATAAATGTACCTGCATGGTCTGAAAACCCATGTTCTTTTACACCTGTGTTTAATTTTTTGGGATTAAAATTAGTAAAAATATGATCTAAGCATGCGTCTTTGCGTGTCGGTTTATTAATATGCTGTGTCAATTTGAACTCTAACATTAAATCAAGGAAGTCTGACGTTTTTTTATTATTTTTTAGTACATTTATGTTAAAATCTCCACCGAGAACTACTTTGTGTTTAAAAAACTTTTTGTTAATATAATTCAAAATTAATTTCAATTGTGAATAAAACACGCTTTCCTCTTTTCCATTCCAATACATTAACACAATCAAAGTATTTTCCGTAGGTAGCTCAATTGCCGTCGCTTCCAACACGTATTCGATTGACATATTTGTGATGTCTGTTACCTCTTTGTATTTAAAATGGTCTTGTAGTAATATACAAAGTCCTCCTCCTGTTCGTAATTTCCTGCAAAATGACGCTGCAATTGTATATCCCTGGAAATGTAGTAGCTTGAGTTTTTCTTCGGTTAACCATGTCTCAGATAAACACAAAGCATTGTAGGCAGGATTTTTTTCTAAGAAGGCTTCTAATGTATTTTGTTTCTTAAATATACTTTGCATATTTTGATATAGTATTTTAATTAAATCTTTATTTTCGAAAGGAGTGAGTATTAACGAAGCTTTCACGGTGAGTCTGGTTAAGGTTAATGACACTCAATCTTGTTTGTTTTTCATTAGTTGATGAGGGGGTGATGGCGGTCTGTGTGTAATGGGTTTTGATATAGTTGGTAAGTTGACCATCAACGTATAGTTGATTGTTGCGTATTACCGCATGTCGCCCTTCTTGGCGAGCCAAAAACATCTCTTCACGCATTGTTTTCCTTCTTACTAAGGACTTTCTATCTAAAAATTCCGACACCGACAGTCCACTTTGTTTAAAAAGATAACTATTTTCCATAATATGCTTTACCATTCTTTTGCTTATGAACTCTATGACTAGCGGCCGCGGCCGGTTACCATTCTTATTGTAGCGACTTAATCTGTATAACTCTTCTATATATCCCGTCAAATCAACTCCCATTAAGTCCCAAAATAAACGATGTAGACGGTCTAGCAAATAGCTTTCAGGTTCCTTATAATATTCTTCTAATCCATAGAGTACGATTTTTTTGCGAGCTGTTTCAGGGAAATCGGCATTCGTTTCTGTGGGATGGTAAATTTTTTTTTCTATATCTTCCATTTGCTTTTTCATCGATGTGTTCTCTTTTTGTAATGTATCTATTATTATATTAAGTTCTTCTATTTCTGTCGTTCTCTTTCTATTTTGTTCACTTAGATGGTTTATTTCTTGTTTGAATTCTTCCTTTAATTTTTGAATTGCTTCTTTTACTTCTTTTTGTATTATACTCTGTAGCTGTGATATAACATTAATATTATTTTCTTGGAGTTTTTGTGTAATAAGATCGCTTAAACTTTGCAAATTTAATTCAGAGTGACTAACAGTTCTCATATTGGTTAAATTAATAGTATCATCTCCCAAGAAAGTTGTGTTTTCAGAGTTTACACTACAAATACTTTCATTATTCTGAGCAGCCGAATGTTTTCTGATGGTAATATTGTTTATTTCAGGTGATTTACTTTGAACTGAATGGTGGGCATGATCTTTAGATCTTACTGGCGTATTTTCATTCCTGATCTTCGGCATCTTACAATAACAGGCCTGGCACTTCCATTTCTGTTTATGTTCTTGTGTCATAGTGTTGTAAAAACGCTGGCTTGAAACATTAGCGCATTCGAGATCGTATACGTTATGACAATGTAAACAAGTAAGATATTCCCTTTTTGGTAATTGTTTATGACATCCAGCACAAATCGAAGCCATATTTGAGAATTTGTTTGTATTTTATTGTATTTAATTTGATATTATTCTGTTCAATAATTATAATTCAAATTTCATTTAAATAAGTTAATTAGCGCTATCTATCGTCGAAACCAATGTCTATCCAAATGTTCAATTATGCTGTCAAAGCATTAGAAACAGCATAGAATACCAGCACCAACTCTGCTATCCACTACTAGATGTCGCTAGTTGTAATGAAATTGATAATCAAAGTCTGTTTATAGTTTTCGTATTCAAATATTTGGCGTTTTAACTTTTCCCAGTTTTCAAGAAAATTTGTTTAATTAACACATACTGCAAGATATCACTCAGGCAATAATAATAAATTAGTTTTTTCTCACACAACGTGACGGTATTTTGAAAAATAGTCACTTTATGGATCTTGACTTGTTCTTTTAGTTTTTTCACATTTAGTCACTTTTGCATGTTTGGAACACAACACAAACACTTGTACACGTCAATTATCACCTTACGTATACTTTGCACTTGGATTTACCTTAACATTTAGACTTTAGAAACTTTAGAAATTTTAAACAATAATTAATGCGAAGCTAACTGTTTACGTTGCGCGTGGCGCCCTCTCTCTTAGTTCATACTTGACTTTTGTATAACTAAAGAGCAATATGTTTTTAATAAGTCTTTTACCTATGACATTGCCGATTTCTTTCTTACATTTCTAGAGAATCTCACTACTTCTATGATTAAAAGTTTTTTTTAATGACCGACGGGGAAGACTCTTAGCCTTCATCATACCTGATGTTAAGTATTGATAAGGCTTAAGATGGAAGCGAGCCTCTCCCGGAATCCTTAATCACTGAGGACTGGCTGTCTTATCTCTAACTGGGGGAACACAACAATGCTGTAAACATTGTTGTTATGGCGTCAGACTTAAATAAGATGGTGGTAGCTAGCCAGACGGACTTAGAACAAGTCCTACCACCTACCAAACCGAACACAATATGTACTCCCGCTGGGAATCGAACCCGGGACCGCTGAGTCTGATACCGAAGATTGAACCACTAGACCACAGAGGCGGTTAAAACATCAATTGCTTAATTTTATTTTAAAATATGATCATAACGGTTAAGTATCAGTAATTAAAGGATTGTTATTTTCGTTTCTTATACGATAACAATACCTCGAAACTAATTGTTTTTTTAACATAAATTACCACTTTATTGAAGCGCTCATGGTCGCGCTTGACAGACCGATCGTGTTCGATCACGTTCGTTAAGCAACGTTCGGCCCGGCCAGGTGTCGGATGGGTGACCGAAAAGTGGCATTATAGCTGAGCGCTTCCGTGCTTCGGAGGGCACGTTAAACCGTCGGTCCCGGCTGTTGTCATCTGATAACAGTCGCTAATTGGACCGGATTTCCAAAGGTCGCGGGTTCGATTCCCGTCTGAGAATTCACTAGTGGCCGAGTTAATTTTTCCAATATTTTTCTATTTAAAATTTACCATAAACAGTCGCTAAGCTAAGTCAGAGGCCTTATAGGCGGCCTGATAAACTCTGACACTAGAGGTGGCCACTAATCCTCATACGATAAGAAGAAGAAGAAGACCACTTTATTTAATATACACTTATTCGACACTCATATAATTTTTAAATAAAAATATACCGTTAGATGGCTTAGATTTCGTGCAAACTTTGTCAATAAAAAATTGTGACATTAGCATTTGCGGTAGAATAAAAATAAAGGAAATTAGAGTATGGAAAACGAATTTTCATTGAAATTCTTCGTACGAATCGGCAATTTCATAGGAAAAGACCTAATATGTGCTCTTTTTATGACCGTTAATGCAGTTATAGTCAAGTATGAACTAAGCTGTGTACATACAGACGGTTTCACGTGATAGTTTTAGGGTGTTTTGTTGACTTTGATCCTAAAAAGGTTTTATACGTTACCTAGATGCACCATACGCGTCTGTGACCAAGTCATTGCAATATAGTTTGAGCAGTAGATACGATGTAAGGAGTAACAAAAAAATTTACATTAATGTGGGGATAAAGAAAGAAAGCCAGATATCGGAATCTTTTTATTTCTCTTCGACTCAGTACAGCACCATAAATAAAATAAAAAAAAAAAAAACATAAATCGCCTTACGAGCACCTAACCTTCCAAAAAAAACTCCTGTTTTAATAATAATAATAAATTTCATACAATCACACCAATTAACTAGCCCACTTTAAGTTTTATGAAGAACTTGTGTTATGGATACTAGATAACGGATAAACATACTTATATACTTTTTTGTAAATACAAACATATTATACATATTAAACACCCAGACCAAGACAAATAGACATAGGTATTCATGCACACAAATATTTGTCTTGTCCGGGGATCGAACCCGGGACCTCTGGCGAAGAAGGTGGGTTTAGTACCCCTGCGCCAAACAGGTCGTCATACTCGCTCTCGTTCCTCCTTTTATACCCATCCCGTTCGTCATTCAATTCACTCATTCAAATATTTCGTCCCATCATACACACATCTTTAATAATACTAATATTAGAAATGAAAGAGCGTTTTTTTTAAGATTTCAGTATTCAAACGTACATTATGTTATGGTAAATTTTAAATAGAAAAATATTGGAAAAAATTAACTCGGCCACAAGTACATAAAGTTCCTGTATTTGAGCATCATAATTTCATAATCTACCATTTCTTATGAAGCATTCTTGTATATCTGTGTGGTATGTACAATTACAATCCTCTCCAAATTTCTTCTGTTTAAACGTCTGTCAAAGGCTTTCGATATCAGTAAGATTTGACGCAGGATTTCTTTGATCCCTGATAATCTATTTCAGGAACAATGTATATGCTGGACTTGAATTTAATAACATATTTGGTTTACAGCTTTGGAAAAGTAAACAATATGAATTCCGAAAGGAAAAAAATACATTTTTTTTCTCTTTATTTGGGTCAACAAACAACTACATATTACATATACTTAAGGGTTTAAATCATATTTTCTTAGGTAACTCATGTAAACAAATAAACAGTCAAATACGTTAACCACATGTTACTTAAAAAAAAAGAGTTTATAAGTGTGATGCTAAGCAACAACAAAATATAAAAATACAAAGCATAACTACTTTTATACTAAAATAAAAAAAGACAAGAAAATTTAATCAATTAGGATATAAGTATACCTATGTTTCATTAATTATTCTGCTTACAAAGCTATTTTAATGTGATAAATTTTAAACGTGAATGCGTACTTACAAAAGCAACCTGTCACTTATCGTCCCATCTGAACAAGATGAAATAACATATTTTGCCTATATAAAAAAAGAAAAAAAAAACCTCAATTAACTAAAATTATATAAGTGATTCCAGTAAGTTGCGGATGGACCGCTTGAATTGCACCTCAGAAAGCGACAATATGTCAGCATTCAGGAACAGCGAATTATAATTGTCAGTGATGCGCTGCAGAGGTGAACGTTTACCAGCATTCGTACGACACCTCGCAATGGCGAACAAGTTACGAGCACGAACTTCCCGCACCTGAATAGTTCTCGGGACAACATAACACAGCCTGCCAGTCAGCTCAGTACAATCGAACTTATTGTGAATAATTCCATGAAGTACCATACATTCTAACAGCTATGGTCTGGATTGCAGAGTAAGTAGATCATACTTATGTAGAAGTTGGTCATACGATAGATATGAATTATATAGTGCGCAGATGACGGACATTGGAGGACTTTTTGTCCGCCACACGACCTTATTACTAAGAACATAAAGTTGAAATATAACGAAGACTATCGCGTACTTTTCATGGATATACGCGATCTAAATTCAATCTTATTTTTTTAACAATAAAGACGTGTCGCGGACAAAAAGTCCTCCGTGATCCGTCGTCTGCGCTAGCCATTATAACATCTGTAATCCATAGATCTTAAGTATTTACGTTGTACACTTTCTAACATGTCGTTATACTTCATGAAGTGTCATCTTTACATTAATTTTAAAGTGCTAACACAGAATTCTAACTAATATTATAAATGAGAATGTGTGTTTTTTTGTCCTTCCTTCACGGCCTAACCACAGAATACTTAATAGTACAAGTAGCCTAATAACTAAGCATCCGATCGACTTATTTAAATTAAATAAATAAAATAAATATTTCCATACAATCACACCAATTATCTAGCCCACGTTAAGTATCATGAAGAACTTGTGTTATGGATACTAGATAACGGATAAACATACTTATATACTTTTTTATTTGTAAATACATACATAATATACATATTAAACACCCAGACCAAGACAAATAGACATGTTCATATACACAAATATTTGTCTTTTCCGGGATCGAACCCGGGACCTCTCATAGAGTTAAATAGTCGACAGGACGGAGAGTATCATTTTATCCCGATATTCCCAAGGGAACGGAAACCACGCGGGTAAAATCGCGAGCGGAAGCTAATATTTATATATATATATACTTAACCTTTATGGCCCCGGATTATGAGACACAATAAATATTCTATTGTTCTTTAGATTCAGATTCAGATTTATTTATTGCAAGTCACAAGTTAAAAAAAGGTGTTACATAAATCGGTAGGTACAGTACGAGTGACGCCCTGTTAGGGCACAGCAAACATGCGGGGCAACTATTGCCTTTTATTTATAAATTAACATATCATTATTTTTCATTTTAATTAACAATACTCACGTCCTTTAAAAAAAATTGTACATTACCAAACATAATTGCAAAAATATGTCATATAGTATATATATATATAATCTGTGAAATTTACATTTATCTTTGTATTTATAACATTATTAACATTGTTTAATAACATACATTTTAATTCCTGCCGTCATTATATTTTAATTCCTATTTTATACATTTAAATAAATTGTATACTTACATATTTTTGAAGTGAAACTTCTTTACGCACGCTTGACATGCTGGAAATCTGAGATGCTGCTTTCTAAATGTGAGTACAATACTGGGTAAATAAGAGATTCAAACACTTTTGAGAAACAGGAAAGAATAGAGATTGGTCGGTAATTTTTTATATTACTTTGATCACCTTTTTTATAAATGGGGACAATCCTTGTTACTTTCCACTCATCTGGAAACCTCTCAGTAGCTAAGGAATGGTTAAAAATTATCGTCAGCGGTAAAGCAAGTGCCTTTGCGCATCGCTGATGATGAATAGTTGTCGGTTTAAAGTTAGATGACCTGTAAGTGTGCCTACAACTATTCGGAGGTCTGGACGATTAAGGCTGAGCAGACTACAGGTCAACCGCGGCGAGACTGCAGTCATCGCCAACTTGGACTGTCTACAGCTTGTTTGATCTACCCAACGCTTATTATGTGCAGCACGAGTACGCTGTCTTGTCGAGGAGGTGATAAAAATTTGCTAGTTTCGAGATACTTCACCAACCTCTCATTCATCAGTCGTTCGAGGATCTTTGAAAGGGTTGGCAGTATAGAGATGGGTCTGAAATTGTCCACACGGTCTCGATCACCTCCTTTATGAATGGGTTTAATTAGAGCAACTTTAAAGACATCAGGAAAGACACCACTAGAAATCGACAGGTTGCAAATGTGCGTGATCGGAGAAAGCAAGTATAGGGCATACCTTTTCACTATTTTACTGGATATTCGGTCTATTCCAACTGCACATCTTTCCTTCAGTCCCGCAATGATCCGAGAGACCTCAAGTTCATCCGTTGGCACCATCACAAAAGAACCCAAAGGTGAAGTGCTTAGGGGAGGAATGCAAGTTGGGGCAGTATCTGTGTCAACAAGGGGCTCAATTTTGTCTGCAAGCTTCTTGCCGATGGTCGCAAAATAACTGTTAACCTCATTCACACTACATTGTGGGTTTTGCAGAGAAATGAGGGATGGAGACTCATCAGTGGACCGTTTGGAGCCACACACAATTATCCTCCCACATCTGTTTCCTATTATTTGCAACACATTCGCATTGAAATATTGAACTGTGTTGGCCTAGTGCTAGTGATGTTTTGATATTTAGGTCTTGTGAGAATACTCCGGCTCCAGTGCCAATCCCCATCTTGGAACCGTCCGTATAAATTCGGACTTCATGTATGCCAGAGTAGTCTTGGTCACTTTCAAATAACTGTATTTGGTAATTCTTTTCGAAAATGTATTGTTTAGGGATCCTGTCGCATGGGGCAGCGATTAGTGACTCATGTTTAACTAGATTAATCCACAATGTGGAGTGAGGACCCTCTTGGTTGTACCAGAGACCCAGGTGTTTAAGCCTTATTGTAGCCATGGAGGCTTCCTGTTGTAATGGCGCGGTCGCCATTCCAGAACCTTTCCCAACGGCCGTCGGTCGGTTAAGTAAATGTGTACCTGTATACATCTAAATTGATGGCGCCATTAGGGCTCATAATGCCAAGTTTCTTTAGCACGCAGAATATGATGCAAGACTCATCGGACTCTTGAACGACGATGTGCTACCTCGGGAACATTTCGTTGAAGCATTGCTCAGCGACCACGTCGCTCAACTTGTCATGCGCATACATTACTGATATGCGAGCGTTGACTGATAGCGCTGCTAACAGTAAAATGAGTAATGTACCTGAAACAATTTGACATAGTAGTGTCTTAGCCGATTTTCTTTCCGGTTTTTACATTTCACATAATTCATATAATTTTGGAAATACGTCTTATTACGCGGTCTATTACGGTATCGGGGTAGGAAAAGGATTGATGCTTTCTCTCTCTCTTTCATTCTCTCTATTGTATGAGGATTAGTGTCCATCTCAGGTGTCAGAGTATATCAAGCCACCTAAAGGCCTCTGACTTGGCTTAACGTCTGTTATCAGATGATAACAGCTGGGACCGACGTTTTAACGCACGGAAGCACGGAAGCGCTCAGTTGTAATGCCACTTCTCGGTCACCCATTCGACATGGCCAGACCAAGTGACCAAGTTTGCTTAACAAACGCATTATATCGTCTCTTTGGACCTTACAAAGATGGATAAGCCGCGGGCGGAAGCTAGTAGGAAATAAAACTTAGTACATAATAACAGTACGAAATATAATTAAATGATGGGTTGGATTGAGTTAGAACGGTAATCAACAATAGTATGTCAGTATGAGAGAAATGAGTTACGTCGTGAGTTTATTCAATTTGTTTGATTAATTTAAGCTACCAAGGACTTTATACTATAACTAAGTTACTAGGCTCTAAATCTAATAGTCGTAAACAAAAGTAAAGTTAATGATAAGGTAATAGGATAACGGGAGAAGGGATTTTGTTTATAATTTAACGTTGTTTCATGTCGGCTTCTGTTGATAGATTAAATAAATTACAATAATAGTACATTATGATATAAGTGCGGTAATTTGAAAATTACAGCCGGGGCGATATTGCTTACAAGAAAGCAGGGGGTCAATTCTGAATTTTTTTTGTCAAAATCGTCTCTCAGCGGTGTTTCAATAGTAGTGTTTATTTATACTGTTGTAACAAGAACTGTGTAAAACAGGACTACCATTGAAACACCATTGTAATACGACTGTGACTAAGCATTAGCAGAATTGGGCTCCTGAAGCTGTAATTATCAAAGCGCACTTATGTCATACGACGTTTTATAACATACACTCATTTGCAAAAAAACGGGCGGTTTTGATTTTCATTCATCTTTAAAAAGATACAATACCAAAAAGGTTTCAATCGTTTGTACACGTTACTGGTGTAACAAACCAAACTATAATATTGCCTTATTTCTATAGTTTATAAGGAAAACAGCATATATTTTTATATTATCCATTACAACAATTCCAAAGTTCATGAAAAACGACATTAAGTTACTTAGATAGGTTGCTAGGTATGCTATTCGACCATAGATGGGAAATGTGACGCTATGATATAAATGTTGTAAAAATATTCAAGTTTCAATGTAAATCACTACTTGCACTGACCAATGTTTTAAGGGTTTCGTAAATTATAAAAAAAAACGTTGACACGTGTTATCGATATGTTTGGTCTTCAACAAAAGGAGCAGCAGTTAAAATAACAAAATGTGGCCATAGTAAAGCAATAATAAATAACAGAATTCGTGACACTAACGGCTTTCCAAGGGCTTTTCTCAAATTACGAGTGAATAGGATAGTTTCAAGGACCCAAACTTGACATGTGCAAACTACTTATAAACTTACAAAAAATTCTTGGAATTCGGTAAAGTACGGTGGAGAAACAAAGATTCATAAGAAACAAATAAGGAACGAAGGCGGAGAGGCGAGCGGGCTCGGGATTCGGAGTGTTGACACCGTCCTGAACGGTCATAATATTCTTGAGAATAATTATATTTGAATTAACCGCTGAAGTCAGTGGTTTAGTACTTAAGTATACAGTGAAAGTGAGTAGGTAGTGACGAAGTTCTGAGTTGAGTAAGCTGCTCCCAATAGTTCGGTGAGTTTTATTTACAAATTTTACTATATTATGCAAATGACTGACAGATATAACATGAATTGAATTGAATATGCTTTAATGGTTTGCCTGTTGTTAATACTGACTTCAAGGTGTGCCGTATAGTTAGTGGACCCATAACATCCAAGTGTAAACTAGGACGGACTCTGCTAACAGATGTTGACCAAGATTAGGCAGTTAGGGTTAGCTAGGTACTACACAATATCATAGACACTGATTCAAAATACATGGCGCTATAAAATAATAAAAAGAAAATACAGGGAACAGTGAAAATTCAATTTATTTTCTCCTCGTTGGATAATAGGCTTAAAGCTTAACTAATAACAGTAGTGGTCTATCGTACAAGCAAAAGCATAGAAGTTTAACTTGAAATAGTAATAAAAAAGGGGTCTCATAACCAGATATCATTCAGACACGTCACACTTCTTCAAAAATCCTATTAAATCCTTAGTTAATCCGGTTTTCCTTCTCTTCCATGATCTTAGTAATAAGGTAGACAATTTTGATCATTATTTGTTTAGCATCCACAGTGTAGGATTGGAACTCTTCTGAAATAGATTATATCACCTGTTAATGTATTGAAATATTACAATCTGTATCCTTGTTAAAATTACAACCTGGAATTGTGTGCCTGTGATAGAATCTCATCATAATTAATGACTCTAATATAGCTACATTAGAATTAACTAGATCCACAACTGAATCATTGAGATTCTTTTATGAGTACTGTAGGAAAATTTTCTACATACTTAATAATTTTATAAATAAGGTCTTGTAAGTTGTTCTTGCTATAATTATGACAATATTTACAGTGCTCCCACTATAGTTATAGGTAATTGATTCAATTTAACTGAATACATTGATAGTAGAGTTAATAATTGGAAAATGATCAATGTGGGAAAATTTGCTTTGAGTTTAATGTTACTAGATTATCATGAAAAAGGCAAAAACATTATCAAACTCTTACCTAGGAGCAGTGTGGACAATTTTAGAAGTAGGTATTGTAACCAGGAAACAAGTTATAATTATATTTTGAGTATTAGTGTTATCATAGGTTCAATTGATACCTATAGGTAATTAGGTTAACTTCAGCCACTTAGGGTACCTGAAACATAATAAGATGTTTTACCTATTAACGGTGTCTAGGTTATACACAAGAAGGACACGGTTCTTGAAAAGTTAACTTTTAATCCGAGGAATATAAAATTTAAAATATAGGTACAATTATTAGTGGAATGCATTGATTATAATTACCTTGACATAAGTATTGTTGATTGAATTATATTAATAATAGGTTGTATTTGTGCTTGTTATTCTCAAGTTGCTCCAAAATACAACTTTGTATCTCACGTGCGATTGTTTTGGATAACAGTTTTATAGAACATAATGTCAAGTGACTTTTGTTTTCTTTACTTATCTAACGAGAACAGAGTGGGTGAATCTATGGTTTATAGGTACCATTTTCACCGTTCCTTGCTAAATCGTTAAATCAAATAAACTAATATTTGATGAGATATGATTTCGGTGTGGCTACCAATTTTTAAGCTGTATTATTTATACGGCTCATATCGTAATGTGCGTATAATAATAAGTGTGTCGTTATTTTTCTTTTCAGAGATATATTTTTTTCTTTTGTTAGTTAGGCTGTATAAACAAATTCCAAGACAAATTTCTACATAAATAGAAAACTAAAATTTAAATTTCCTTTCATTAAGATAGGTTATTATAATTTAATCAAACAGTTAGTCGTCAAGAGGCGACTTAGACAGATCATGGAGACGACTATAAAAAAAAACGAATGCGATAGGACAGCCACTCGTAATTCTGTTAATAGTGTGGATTACTGTGGATAAAATTGTAGGAACGATAGGACGTAGCTGGTCGAAGTATATACCTAGTCGTAGTATAGGTTAGGAGGACATTGTCTAGGAGATGTCTAGGTTTTACACTAGGTACTTATCTACCTACCTATTATTCTAGGGAAAATTGTGCACTGCATACGAAAATTCGTTTAAATATTATTTTATGTGTTATGTGAATGGCGTAGTGTTTTGCTCCATTGAATAAGACTCTACAACAGTAGTACTTGTTGTGCACTATTTGTTAAAGTAACTATTAAGCTGGGAGAGAGGAGTTCAATGTGTCCAATTGAGCATGACATTGTCCATTCAATCAATATTTAGCAGTCACATGTAACTTACCATACCCATTATATTTATTATTATAAATTATTTGTATTTAAGCATTATTGTTCTTCGCACTTCATATACACTCATTACAAATATTTACAATACCCAATATACCTACAGATTATTGTGTAGTTCTGAATGGACTCAGAGTAAGCTTTCCAGCGAGTTGAGGAAGTTCAGAGCGAGGTAATTTTGTGAGGAATGGTAGTTTCTGTAAGGTAATGTCTGGCCTTAGTTCTGGTTGGCATTAGTTTGCAGGAATGAGGTAATGCTGAGCTTCCAAAATTTTATAATAATTGTAATAATTACTTACCTATCTATAACTTTCAATTTTCAATGATTGTACTTTTCTGGGTCTATGGTCCAGTATATGATTGCAAACAAATTGTGTTTCATTATAGGATTTACCCCTCTCGTGGTAGTACCGAGTCAGCCAGTGGAAGTATTTCCGGCTAATATTATGATAGGCAAAATGTTTATCTTAATGTTTTCTGGATACGTGCCATACTTACACTATTGCTTTTGAACGATAATCAAACCTGATTATTTGTCAACAGTGATTTATGTTTGTGGCGACTTGTTAAGTAGTGGCTGATGGATGGTGTGAACCATGGCTTTTTACACTTGAGCAGTCTTGTGTAAACTGACATACTCATATCCGTTTAGGTCAATGCTATCCAGGGACTTCGACTAGATGGATCCTTGTGAGCATCTAGTGTTCGTACTCACCCGGCCTTAAATTCGTATTTTGTAATGCCATTAATTCAGAATTCGTGGTAGAACAAGATATGATAACTGTCCTCTTGTGTTTCAAAATATTGCAACCATATATTCGACAGATATACCTATGATTTTTGATACATTGTATGATTTGGGAAACTCTAGCAGCGGTAATGGTTAATGGTTTTGACTTGCCTTTTCATAAACCTCACCCTGTCCTTGTGAGTATACCTGATTGATTACATTAATATTTAACATATTGATAAAGTTCAATGTTATTACAACTTGATCTATCCATCCGGTTTCACCGATGCTTACTCAAATTATTGTGTTCTATGTGTCTACGCATAGACTTCATATAATACATCACTCTACATTATAGTGGTATGTTCGCATACCACCATTTTTCTCATCTTGGATGACTAAACTATGTGAGACTGGTTCTTCCTAGTTTGTAGCGGTTCGCATTTCGAAGTACTTATGTTTAGTTTGTGAGGCTCACTATATGAGAAGAGACTACATAATGGAAAAGATTGTGGATTTGTTACCCAGTCATTCAAGTGGGAGCTTATACATTATACCTGCCTTGTCTGCTTGCAGCTAGGCAATTTCACTATAATATTAATTGCTAGTATGTCCTCTATATGGCTTACTAGTGAATACTTCACTTTTGATCTGTGCGTGTTACATGGAGACGTAGTGTTTGGGCGACCATCGGTGGGATAGGAAGAATTTCTTCCAAACTTACTTACTTATGGAATCGGGTTTTACTCTCTCCATCATTATCCTGTCCTTGTTTGGTGTGGTTTTAGGACGGGTCTGAAGGGGTGGTTGGAGCGGACCCCCGGGGCCCGTCAGGGCCCCGGTTACTTCCTTCCTTTATCCTGTCCCTATCCTATTCCTATAAGTATTCCCAGTTGCACACTTTACAACATACACATACACGTATAAACTATAGTTTTATGGTTAGGAATAAACTATATATTTCAATTGCAGATAATTCTTAGGTTAAACACAGTATTCACCTTGTTAGACTTATAGCTGCGCCTCAGACATACCACATCTTAAAGAAGTTTGGATTACTAAAACAAAAAAAAAATTACACAACGTAGGAATCCTAACTATTCTAGACGATCACTACTTAAATTTGGCCAAATAAAATAATACTTCCAACTTATAATATTATAAGGAAGGTATTTAATTTAAATATTTCAGTATTTAGATTATAAAAGTATTTCCTAAAGCATTGTTTTAAAGATCTTAACAGACTTGCAAAGGAAATATAAAAGGTCTCCAGAAGGAACTTTTACCTTGGTGTGTAAAGGATCACCACCAATAATTATTATTTAAATAATAATTTTATAAAATCAGAGAGTAAAGTAAGAGTACCAAAAGGGGGGGGGGGGGGGTGTTACACTGGCCGGTTTTAAAAATGCTGTGGTATTTAAAAAAGTACGTTCTAAATTCAAATTTTCATTTGATGCTCATTTTTACAGAAAACCCCTTTTTATCCTACATTTTTGGCGCGAAGTTCCAGAAGTTAACATCGACTTTCATAACTTTTATTCAATTTTTATCGATTAATTTCATATCCTTGACTGTCAAAGCTTTATTTATTGCTGTTTGGCTGTATCAAAAATGGTAGATAAAGTGGTAAAAGCTACCAAAATTATCGCGCTGCTTGAAGAGGGTTGCAGCCAATGTTTCGTGGCTAGGAGGCTAAATGTTAGTCGTTCGACAGTCCAAGGGACCTGGCAGCGATATCAGGAGACTGGTTCCGTCGAGAGAAGGCCTGGTTTTGGAAGAAAACCATGTACCCAACCACGGGATGATCGTTTTCTTGTGAGTCGCGCATTGAGAAA
The DNA here is from genome assembly GCA_910589605.1 of Chrysoteuchia culmella. Lineage (NCBI taxonomy): Eukaryota > Metazoa > Arthropoda > Insecta > Lepidoptera > Crambidae > Chrysoteuchia > Chrysoteuchia culmella. Next base: position 21,254,744 of record OU342652.1, read on the forward strand.
TCGCAAATCTTCGTATGTGGATCTTAAGAACAACCTCCAAGAAGTAAGAAATGTGCATATTAGTCTATGGACGGTCAGGAGGAGGCTTCTCACTGCCAATATACGCAGTCACCGCCCGGCCCGCGGCCCCAAATTACTCCGTGAGCACAGAGTTCACAGGCTTAGGTTCGCTAGAAATTGTGAATCATGGACTCAAGAAGATTGGAATAGGGTTTTGTTCTCTGATGAAGCCAGGATATCTCTGTTCGGTGAAGATCGACGTCGGCGAGTGCTAAGAAGACAAGGAGAACGCTTTGCAGAGGCATGTTTTGAAGAAATCACACCTTATGATGGGGGCTCTGTTATGTTTTGGGCAGGAATAAATTCAATGGATCGTACAGAGTTAGTCTTCATTGAAAACGGCTCACTGACTGGGAATCGATACATAACGGAAGTTCTAATTCCTCATGCACAACCCGCATTGGCCGCTCTAGGTGAAGACTCGATTTTTATGGACGACAATGCTCGCGCCCACCGATCCCGTGATGTTAATGCGTATGTGCAAGAGGTCGGCATTCGTCGTTTGGATTGGCCAGCTCGAAGTCCCGACCTCAATCCCATAGAGCATGTCTGGGACGTTCTGAAACAGCCGGCTCCGCAGACCATCAGAAGAATGAATGAAGAATGTGATTACTGCGGAGTGGGAACGTATTCTGCAAGCAAGTATCCGGGATATACTCGCTAGCATGCCCAGACGAATTCAAGCTGTGATTTTAGCTAGTGGGGGTCACACTCGATACTAAACATTTATCTGCTTTTACTTTATTAAAGAAAAACAAACAAAAAAACTTTTTTATTTTTACTTCATGAGTATATGCACTACTAGCGAACATACACTACTAGCGAGGTTTAGCATTATTTCCTATCAATTGTATCTAAATTTTATGAAATACTGATGAAAACGATTATTTTTTATATTTATTTATCTACAAAAAGAGCTAACCGTATCTTTGGGTCTTGCAGTGCGTGATTTGGGTTGAGACTTTAATTTATGGATAATAGGGTCCCAAGCTGGTGGAATCTTCCACCCATCATCTCTATTGAAGTTTGGGTATTTGGTAATTTCAATAGCCTCACGCAGCATTCTGGGGACAAATTTTTGTTCCCTGGCGAGGATCTGTGGCTTATCAAACCTGATGTAGTGGGTGGGTCCCTCAAAAGCATGTTCACACACTGCAGACTTGTTATCGCGCCTATTTTTCACGTCAGCTACATGTTCTCTAACGCGGGCCCCTATGCTTCTCTTTGTCTGCCCGATGTAGGAGAGCCCACAGTCACAATCCAGTTTGTAGACACCTGCGACTTGAAAGGGTATGTTGCACTTGACTGGTGGTAGGAATTGGTTGATCTTCTTGGGCGGCTTGAAGTAAGTATTAATAGAAGCACGCTTTAGAATTCTCCCAATCTTGTCTGTGACACCTTTCACAAATGGTAAAATGGCAGGTTGACGTTCTACTGTGACTGGTTTGGCGCGGTTTCTGTGACGTCTGCGTGGTACTTGCAACTTGTTGTTTCTCAGTACTTGCTCGACATGTCGAAGCTCCGCAGTCAGGTGTTGCTCGTCACAGATGCCGCGTGCTCTCTGAAACAAAGATTTCCCTACGGTAGCTAACTGTGAAGGATGATGGTGTGAATCACCATTTAGATATCTGTCTGTATGTGTTGCTTTCCGATACACTGTGTGGCTCAAAGTTTGATCAGGATTCCTAATAACAAGTACATCTAGGAAGGCTAGTTTATTGTTTGCCTCTAACTCCATAGTGAATTGGATGTTTGGATGAATAGAGTTAAGATGGATAAGGAAAGCAGAAACACTATCTCTAGGTAGTACAGTGAAAGTGTCATCTACGTACCGTTTGTAGAACCGGGGATACACTGGTGCTGAAGCCAGCGCCTTCTCCTCGAAATCCTCCATAAATATGTCGGCGACTATGGGGGATACAGGAGAACCTATTGCTACTCCATCAACTTGTACATAGAATTCATCATTCCACATGAGATAGCCTGATGTTAGGCAGTGTTCAAGTAGGTCTGCATATTCCACAGGCATATTGTTGTTTTCAAGTCTCTTCCTAGTAATATTGATGCAGTCCTGTACTGGTAGACATGTGAATAAGGACTGTACATCAAAGCTGACCATGATTTCATCATCGGCGAGATTTAGGTGTTGTATCGCACTGATGAAGTGGTAAGAATCCTTCACAAATGCTGTTGTGGTGCCTCTTAGTGGTGAGAGGGTTGTCGCTACGTGTCGAGCCAATTTGTAAGTTGGTGAGTCAATTTGGCTGACTATAGGACGCAGTGGAGCATCAGGTTTGTGTATCTTCGGCAATCCATACAGTTTTGGGGGCTTTGGGCAAGAATAGTTTTTGTAGATAAATAAATATAAAAAAGTAAAGGTGGAGACAACATATCCTAATTTTTAATATTTTTTATAAAGATGGAGGTCGGCCCGCTTTCGAAGTTTTCTTGGCAGTTTCTTTCTTCGAAGGTCCTCCCAATTTGTGAACTGCCAGTAGAGTCTTTAGTTTTCTCTTTTCTTAATAATAAAGAATTAAAATAACAATTAAATCAAAATATCAAATCAATAATAATTTGTGCCATAGTAAATGTCTAACCGTATCCGAACGAATATAAATTAACTTTTCGAGGGTAGACTTATAAGTAGCCAGTCATCCCGTGACCACGGCAGCTGTAAAGGTGCCGAAACGTCGGGAAAATCAAAAACCCCTAAAAAACCTAAAAATTACGGACAATTACAACTTAGTTCGTGGAAATATAGCGCGTTTGATATCCGTAAAAGTTGTTTTATTTCAATGAACAGTGCGCGCCAAAACATAAGATGTACGTATGTGAACCAGTACGGACTGGAAACCGCAAACAAAATTCGTCAGTTGGAAGATCTAGTAACCAAGCGCGCAAGAAGAAAACAATCCGTTGTCTTCTTGAAGAAATGTCGTGATCAAGATCTCATCCCGTGCTGTGTCCGTATTTCTCCAAAAAATGACATACGAGGGAGCGCCAAGATCTTACAACAGGCAAGCAAAAAGCTACAAAGTCTAATCAGAGAATATCATTCCGATTTACAAGTCATTAGTAATGAGATAGATGGTTTGTCCGAAGAATTAAAAATACAACTCAACACGGAGGACTTTGAGAATTGCATTCAAATAACTAAAAAACGGGAAACATCCGAATTTGATAAATGCAAGCGTAGACAAATTTCAAAATATCAGAAATTATACTATAAACAAAACGCGAAACGGAACACAGCCAAAGAAAAAACCACAGACCAAAGATCAAATGAAACCCGTGCAGTTGTCAATCTATCAAAACAAACTTTGGACGAACCTACTTTAAAAGTTTTAAATAAAGGTTTAAACTTTGCGGTGGCACCGAAGAGGATACCGTTTGAGGATATTATCTGCAACGTTGAGGACTGCTTAGTAAAAAACAATATGAAAAAGGAGGATAGCGAAGCTATACGTCAGGACATTTCATCCGTCTTACGGCATAGCCACCTACCGAAAGCAAACCTCCCTCGTGACGAATATCTCGCATTGAAGAACCTGCGAACTAAGACAGAATTGACTATTCTCCGTGCAGATAAAGGTAACGCAACGGTTGTAATGGACACGTCAGATTACAACGAGAAAATACAACTCTTATTATCAGATGAGAAAACATACAAACACGTCAAAAGCGATCAGACCACCAAGATCCTTAAAAAGACTAGTGACCTCATCAAGGAACATTCAGAATCGTTGAATCTTGACGTCAATTTACTTATTCCTTCTTGCCCAAAGCCCCCAAAACTGTATGGATTGCCGAAGATACACAAACCTGATGCTCCACTGCGTCCTATAGTCAGCCAAATTGACTCACCAACTTACAAATTGGCTCGACACGTAGCGACAACCCTCTCACCACTAAGAGGCACCACAACAGCATTTGTGAAGGATTCTTACCACTTCATCAGTGCGATACAACACCTAAATCTCGCCGATGATGAAATCATGGTCAGCTTTGATGTACAGTCCTTATTCACATGTCTACCAGTACAGGACTGCATCAATATTACTAGGAAGAGACTTGAAAACAACAATATGCCTGTGGAATATGCAGACCTACTTGAACACTGCCTAACATCAGGCTATCTCATGTGGAATGATGAATTCTATGTACAAGTTGATGGAGTAGCAATGGGTTCTCCTGTATCCCCCATAGTCGCCGACATATTTATGGAGGATTTCGAGGAGAAGGCGCTGGCTTCAGCACCAGTGTATCCCCGGTTCTACAAACGGTACGTAGATGACACTTTCACTGTACTACCTAGAGATAGTGTTTCTGCTTTCCTTATCCATCTTAACTCTATTCATCCAAACATCCAATTCACTATGGAGTTAGAGGCAAACAATAAACTAGCCTTCCTAGATGTACTTGTTATTAGGAATCCTGATCAAACTTTGAGCCACACAGTGTATCGGAAAGCAACACATACAGACAGATATCTAAATGGTGATTCACACCATCATCCTTCACAGTTGCTACCGTAGGGAAATCTTTGTTTCAGAGAGCACGCGGCATCTGTGACGAGCAACACCTGACTGCGGAGCTTCGACATGTCGAGCAAGTACTGAGAAACAACAAGTTGCAAGTACCACGCAGACGTCACAGAAACCGCGCCAAACCAGTCACAGTAGAACGTCAACCTGCCATTTTACCATTTGTGAAAGGTGTCACAGACAAGATTGGGAGAATTCTAAAGCGTGCTTCTATTAATACTTACTTCAAGCCGCCCAAGAAGATCAACCAATTCCTACCACCAGTCAAGTGCAACATACCCTTTCAAGTCGCAGGTGTCTACAAACTGGATTGTGACTGTGGGCTCTCCTACATCGGGCAGACAAAGAGAAGCATAGGGACCCGCGTTAGAGAACATGTAGCTGACGTGAAAAATAGGCGCGATAACAAGTCTGCAGTGTGTGAACATGCTTTTGAGGGACCCACCCACTACATCAGGTTTGATAAGCCACAGATCCTCGCCAGGGAACAAAAATTTGTCCCCATAATGCTGCGTGAGGCTATTGAAATTACCAAATACCCAAACTTCAATAGAGATGATGGGTGGAAGATTCCACCAGCTTGGGACCCTATTATCCATAAATTAAAGTCTCAACCCAAATCACGCACTGCAAGACCCAAAGATACGGTTAGCTCTTTTTGTAGATAAATAAATATAAAAAAGTAAAGGTGGAGACAACATATCCTAATTTTTAATATTTTTTATGAAAACGATTATTTTCTTATTAATTTACCAAATTGTGAGGATAAAACTACCTATAATTATCAAACAAAGGAATATTAACATTTGAAATGGTTCATTGCTTAGGTGGCCGTTTTTTTTGCAAATGAGTTTATTAAGTTACTAAGTTCTAATGTTCTCTCCAAACAGTGTTCACTTAGCGCTCTAGAGACAAAGATGTGTTTTATTCTATACTGTTTACAATATTATTTCTTATGAGTGCTTTAAAGTGATTTAGTTAGTTGAATGAAAGCACGTTTGCTTCAGTCACATGTTTGCCAGTAAAACTAATTTAGCAGTAGTGGAATGACGTTGAGTGCTGTCCTGAAAGCAGTCTACATTTGATTTATTTAACTAAATTTAACTCTTGTTGTGTTTGCCATTTCAGAATAATTACATTTACCTGATGATTCGAGTACCTACAACCTTTCCAGAACTGTTACCCCTAAGATGTATTTTTGAGCACAATAAAAACACTTTATTGCAGACAAAGACAAACAATAAAGAAATAACAAGAACAGACAGAAAGCTTACAAAAGGCGGCCTTATTGGTAAATAGCAATCTCTTCCAGGCACTCTTGGTTAGAAAGATAATAAAGAAGAGGACAAAGGAGAGTGGGTGCAATTAAGGGGAAAGATAGTTGATATAGATGTACATAATATAAATAAAAGAAATAAAGTATAATATAATGAAATTGAAAAGGAAAATATACAAATATACATAATAAGTAAATATTAGGAAAATAAAGGAAATGCTTTTTAACATGATCACGAAAAGATGCCAAAGTACGAGCTTTCCTAATACCTTCTGGGAGAGAATTCTATAAACGAACAGCATGCATAGAGAAGGAGTCGGAGAAGAAATCTGTTGAATGACAGGGAGTAACGAGAGAAAGATCAGAGGAAGAACGCAAAGTGCGTAGTGAAGTTGAGGATAGAAAGTTGAATAATTCTTTAAGATAAGAAGGGGTAGTTGGGAGGAACAGGATGTAGAAAAGAAGAGAAAGAGTGTGTAAGTTCCTGCAGCGGCGAATAGAAAGCCAATTAAGCTTGGAGCAGAAGTGAAATACGTGATCAAAATAACGTAAGTTGAAAATAAACCTCACGCTCAAACAATACAAGCAAATACAAATCTTTATTCATAAATGCACATTTACTAACAGTTTGATAGCGCGAAAGAGCGACATGCCATGTCATGCCATGTCAATTCCTGGATACATATGCGACCCTGGAACTTTCACCTAAAAATATGCCATACCTTCGGGGTGTGACTTGTTGGGAATTATATTTATAAATTGATCTCCCAACGAGTAATACTGTGACTCGATGGGATTTTTTCCCAACGAGTTACAGTGTGACTCGTTTTGGTGTCACTAGTTGGAAACAAATTACTTGAACACTGATTTGCAGTCAATATAATTGCAGTCATATAGGTATAATGACTGCATATGTATAATATAATCATAAATGGGGAACGTGAATAATAACTTGATTAATATAATATAATCTATACTAATATTATAAAGCTGAAGAGTTTGTTTGTTTGAACGCGCTAATCTCAGGAACTACTAGCCCGATTTAGAAAATTCTTAGACTCGATACTTAACATCGGGTATGATGAAGGCTAAGAGTCTACCCATCGATCATAAAAAAAGAAAAAAAAAAAGATCTGATGATCTTTAAACGGCTGAACAGATTTTCATGAAACATAGCTAAGAATACTCGGGATAAAATTATCTCACACAAAAAAAAACTAAACGAAAATAGGTTCATCCGTTTGGGAGCTACGATACCACAGACAGACACACAAACAGACACGTTAAACTTATAACACCCCCCTCTTTTTGCGTCGGGGGTTAATAAAAGGCGACGAGACGCGAGTTCAATGGATGAAAGCATGTGTCAATAAAGTTTTTTGAACAAGCTTTTTAGGATTGGTCTTTAACTTCAGACACTAAGTTAAAGTACAGACTGTATTTTTTCTTTTAAGCCGGTTCGATTCTTCGTACGTGGGGGCTAATTGTCTAATTTTAAAATCTATCGCAATGCAATCAATTAATCATTTAAAATATATTTACAAACTTCAGGCCGTTACTATTGGACATTTCATAGGGATTGTGATTGGGACGCGTTTTGAAAGTTATTGAACGAATGAAATTTAACTGTCCAAGCAAAGTGACACACGAAAATATATTTCAAATGTATGGAGAAGTGTCAAATGAAGTGTCATTTTTCGTTCTGAAAGAGATTGCGACTATGAGTTACACAATTCCATTAATCACTATCACAATCACAATACCTTTGAAAGGGATTGTGATAGATTTTGAAATTAGACAATCAGGGGGCAGGTCAGTGGCTTATCAAAAATCTTTGAATGCAGTTTAACTTATTTTTGAATATAAAGGAATGTTTCCTTTCGGTAAAATGAGCTATCTAAAGGATTTAAGTTAGAAGTTAGGTCCCCTCCAGGGCCCATAGATTTTTTCCACCCTGTATATCAACTCTTCGTAATAAAGAGTTTTAGCAATACCAATTAGCAATATTTTCTGTCAGAAGATGCTTCTAACTATATTTATATCGTGTAAATACGGATATTGAGTTACCCGAAATCATTTAATTACGCAGATGTGTACTCTTGTCCATTCCAGTTTCGACTTTTGTTTGCTATCGGTATATATGTGTCGTAGAATGATTTGATAAATAGAATTTTCACGAAAATCCTAGGGATATTGCAAAAGCACGGAGGATTTATGATAAATTTTAAATATAAAAATATTGGAAAAAACTAATTCAGCCACAAGTGAATTCTCAGATGGGACTCGAATCCACGATCTTTGGAAATCCAGTACAATGCTCTATCTACCTGAGTTGCACTGAGCTACCGCGCCTTATTCCTAATCCAGCTAAATAGAACTAAGTATAAGAAATATTCTAAAATATTAAAAACGTGTATCAATCAATCACAAAAAATACAAAGTAGTAAATATTTAAAATCTAACGATATTAAGTGCAAAGCGACATGGAATATAATAAATGACAAAATTAATAATAAGCCCTCTTACAATAATATTGACATTTTAAATTTTAATTACATGACTTATACGAACCCTAAAGATATTGCTGACATCTTTAATGACTTTTTTATAGATATTTCTAAAGACAAGCCAATAAAAAAATCTGGGGTGAGACATCCCATAGAAGAAAATCCGAATTAGATTTTTCTTTATCCTACAGATGAACAGGAAGTGTACGGGCTGATAATGTCACTAAGCAATAAGAAGTCAGTGGGGGAGGATGACATCAGTACTGCATCTTTAAAAGCGTGTGCAGCACACATAAGTAAACCTCTTAGCCATATTATCAATTTGTCATTTACTACTGAAGATTTTCCAAGTAAACTAAAACTATCTGTAGTTAAACCTTTGTTCAAAAAAGGCGATGTTAAGGATGTTAACAACTTCAGACCGGTTACACTTACATCCGTCGTATCAAAAGTTTTTGAAAAAGCCATGTTAAAACGTATTAACGAATTTTACGAGAAGCATGACATTTTACACCAGCAGCAGTTTGGATTTCGAAAAGGAAGGTCAACACAAATGGCTTGTTTTGACTTAGTGAAAGCTGTAACAGAAAGCCTTAATAGTAAAACCCCGATTGCAGCAGTATTTTTAGACATGAGTAAGGCTTTCGATTTCGTAGATCACTCAATTTTATTAAATAAACTACATAAATATGGTGTAAGGGGGGTAGCATACGACTGGATCAAGAATTACCTCAAAGATAGAAAACAATGCGTTGAAGTAACTAGAATAACACAGCAGCATAGAAAACCGGTAAATACCATTTTTAGATCAGACTATAAGACAAATGGCTCTGGTGTGCCACAAGGCAGTATACTGGGACCTCTTTTGTTTTTAAGTTACATAAATGACATTCCCGCTGCAACATCCGAAAAAAACATTTTATTCGCGGACGATACGACATTAATTATTAAAGATAACGATAATGACAAATTACGAGACAAAATAACTAAATGCGTACATGACATTAACAATTGGCTAAATGATAATAATTTAATTATAAATATACAAAAGACTAAAATGATACAATTTCAGACATATAAACAAAAATAAATTAAACTAGACATAACTTACAATAACGAACACATTTATGCAGTACCGAATACTGACTTTTTAGGCATCACGATTGACCAATACTGTAACTGGAAGGCACATATTGAGAAAGTGTGCACAAAATTTAATAGATTTGTATTTGCTTTAAGACGCCTAAGGCAAACAGTATCCATAGAAGCAGCTACTAGTGCGTACTATGGATACGTCTCATCAGTACTGAGTAGTGATGTGCCGTTCCCGGGAATATTGGAAACATTGGGAATATTCCCAGAAGCGTTCCCGGCAATATTCCCAAAAGCGGAAATTTAGGGGAAAATTGCTTGTGTTGTATTACAGTATTTTTTTGTCGTATGCTAACCATTCTATTGGCAATATTACAAGGCTTAATGAATATGCCAAAGGTTAATTATCACTTATGGCGAAAATTTCCAATTTTCCTGGGAATATTCCCAGTAAATTTCCAATGTTTACGGGAATATTTCCAATACCCATATAGTTAATTATAGTAAACCTGTAAGCGATCCAATTCTATACATTGAAAAGAATTAATAGAAAAAAATACCTCCCACCAGGGGTCTTTTTAAACGAAACAGATACCAAAAATATAGTTTTTGAATTTTTTGTCTGTCTGTCTGTCTGTCTGTTGTCCGCGTTTCACGCAAAAACTACCGAACAGATTTTAATTAAACTTTTTTTGTTATACAGCTATTGGTCGTCGCCAACATATAGGCTATAATTTATTTTGAAGATCGCAATATCTGATGTAGAACCATAGCAGTCCAGTCAAACTATGAGAGATATACAAATACGGTCTTAAGGAAAATTGTTAAGCGTGATGAGCATTTTCTATTGACGTACAAAGTTTGAAGATCTGGTACACTTGATGTGGAACCCTAGCAGCCAAGTTAAACTATATGAGATACAAACATAGCGTCTTAAGAAAAGTTGTTTAACGTAATGAACATTTTCTATTGACGGAAAAATATCGAAGGCCTGGTACACCTGATGTGGAACCCTAGCAGCCCAGCTAAACTATAAGAGATACAAATATAGTATCTTAAGAGACATTGTTCAGCGTAATATGTATTTTCTTTTGACATACAATCTATACTAATATTATAAATGTGAAAGTGTGTTTGTTTGTATGTCCGTCTTTCACGTGAAAACGGAGCAGCGGATTGACGTGTTTTGTAGTATGTATGGTAGTTTACGAGCTAGAGAGTGACATAGGCTAATTTTAATCCCGGAAAAATATCACTTTCCCTCGGGCGAAATTTTTAGCATAATATAAATATAAATATATAAATTTATAGCATAATAATCACAAGGAATAATAGAATTACGATTATTATTTTTGAAGCATAATTGCTTTATGCAGGCAGGCGTGCAGCATGCAAGCAGGCATGCAGCATGCAAGCAAACAAGCAGCATGCAAGCAGGCATGCAGCATGCATGATTTCTGTCACGGCTCCGGCGCTGCGGGGCTCTGGCGGTCCCATGCGAGCTTATCGTCGCAGATGGTTTTCAGTCACTACCTGCTCCTCAGATCGCGGGCCGCCTCGCCCCTCCGCGCCTACGCGGGCTTAAATTACACTCTAGGGGTAGGGCATACAAGACTGCGTGGAGTCGGTTTTTAGGCGATTCGTTTCTGTCACTGACTATTAATAAAAACAATTTTTTCTGGCGCTTCGCCGGTCGCTGCCGCGGCACGCTCGCTTCGCTCGCTCGGCTCGCGCGGCGTTTTGGTCACAGTTCTAACCTAACCTAACCTGAAACGTCTGTTAGTTTGTTGCTGCAGACACCGTCCCCCCTTCTCTGTTTTTTTCCAAAATTTTTGAGAGAAAAACAAATATATGTCCGTCGGATTCCTCCTTAGTATCTCCGGGGGTGTTAAAGGGGGGTAAAAATTTTTGTTAGATTTTAGCTACGACGCACCGTTTTCGAGATATTCGCATTTTTATAAAAGTCCCTGATCTATACAAAATCTGTTGAATTTTTTTTAAGTCCTGCACCCGCTTTTTATGTATCATTTTTTTACCATAAAAAAATTTTAGGACTACCTATAATATGCCAAATAAAATTAGGTTTCTCTATAGTTATGGCAAATAAAATTATGCTAAGGGATTTTAGGACTGCGTAATATTAGGCCAAATGAAATTAGGGATTTCATTTATTATGCTTCATAATAATATGCCTTTAGACAGTTATGCTACTTAAAATTTATGCGAAGGAAAAAATATGTGACATTAATGTAATGCTATTTGATGATTATGCCAATTGATGTATGACAAACGACTTTAGGACAATCGACATTATGCGAAAAGTTCCGCCCCCGCCGAAAATCACTATTCCACGCGGACGAAGTCGCGGGCAAAGCTAGTAGTTTTTTTAATATTTGTATACAATTTTACAAAATGAACATATATCATTTGTTTGTTCGATAACAGTTTGTAGAAAGTAATAAAAAAAATTACTTTTTGGTCTCCTTATGACTAACACAGCTAGCACAGCACACTCGACAATCAAAGCGACACTGGGGTAAACGTGTTTCTTTTGTTTTAAACTAGATGAAAGGGGAGGGGGCGGCGCGGCGCGGCGGGACCCTCCCCTCGCGGCTCAAGCAAGCGCATGCACATACTTGTTGTTGCGTAACCGGGGGATTAAGAAGAAAATATAAATAGCACAGAATTTTTACCATACTTGAAAATATATTATTTTGGAAACTTTGGGAAAGTTTCCGGGAATATTGGGAATATTCCCGTAAGTTTACAACGAGTAAATTACTTGGAAATGGGAATATTCCCAGCGGCACATCGCTAGTACTGAGCTATGGTTTGCTGTTATGGGGTAACTCGGTTGACATCATACTAGCTTTTCGGCTACAAAAGAAATGTGTAAGGGCTATATGTAACGCATGGAGTGCTGACAGCTGTAAACCATTGTTTAAGAATCTAAGAATACTTCCACTCGCCTGTATGTACATTAAAGCGATCTGCATATTTGTAAGACAAAACGCGCACTACTTTCCGAAACATTCTGATGCGATATCACGACACACAAGGCATATGGATAGATTGTTATTGCCGAATTGTAGACTTGTTCTATTTAAACGTAGGTAATGTTTATTGTCAAGCTATATTTAATATATATAGCGAATATATAGCGAATATTTAACAAACTGCCTTATGATATTAAGCAATTGCCATTTAAAATATTTAAGCGAAAGCTATCGGTGTGGCTGTTAGAACATTGCTTCTATAGCGTTAAAGAATGTTTCGAATGGAAAAATTAAGAAAAGTTGTTAATAATTATGACATGAATCCCTATGACATTTAATACAATGTTTTAATTTTTTTTTGCATGTGCTTTTTTATATATTATTAATTCATATTGACATTTAATAGAATATTTTAGAATTTGTAAATTGACATGACTGTAATTATTATTTTGACATAAATACTATTTTGACATTAATATTAAGTGTTTAGTTTTGATTATTGTTTACGCCTTCGTGGCGTAATGGAATTTACTTTTTGGAAAATAAACTCAGACTTCTTCTTTTGATGGTTTAATACTGTATAATTTGGATTACAAAATTTCTGATGCTACTTGAATGACGTTTGGACGGCAAGTGAAGTATATAGCATTTTACTGATGTGAACGTAGCGCGCAGTTGTTGATTGATGTTTTTGCGGTGATGGTTTTCGCAGGCGTTACCATACTCCCCCCGTTGAAGACTTCAGTTCTTCAACTTTAGTGTTCTTCATCGCTTAAAAGACGGCAGAGTCGTACTAGGGGACGTCGATAGCATCCAGTGGTTGTCTTCACGTCTACGACGCGGCATATTCCATCAGCTCCTGGGTACAATTTGGTTACTCTACCGGTACGCCAACATAGTGGTGGAAGAGAGTCTTCAGAGAGGAGAACCAAGTCTCCGACCTTTAGTGTTGAGGTATTTTGTCTCCATTTTGTTCGGACTTGCAGTTCTGAGAGGTATTCCTTCTGCCACCTTCTCCAAAAATGTTGTCGCAGCTTCTCCAGGCGAGCATATCGGCTTAGTCGAGTTTCGTTCTCAGCTTCCAGAGCACGGGATGGTACAGCATTGAGTGGCCTTCCGATTAGAAAGTGCCCTGGAGAGAGGAAGAGAGGATCGTCGGGAGAAGAGGATAATGGACACAAAGGTCGACTATTCAATATAGATTCAACCTGTGCAAAAAGAGTTGAAATCTCCTCAAACGTCAAGTGGGCCGTGCCCATTACAGGCCTTAAAATTCGTTTGGAACTTTTAATTAAAGATTCCCAAGTGCCACCGAAATGGGGAGCGTAAGATGGTGTGAATGTAAATATTATGCCTTCATGAGAGGCAAACTCAGAAAGAAGTTCCTTTTGTTGATTTTGAAATAAATCGAGCTCTTTAGCGGCTCCTACAAAATTACGACCGTTGTCGGAAAATATATTCGCTGGTCGCCCACGTCGTGATACGAAGCGACGTAACGCCAATACAAAGGCATCTTTGGACAAATCGCTGACGGCTTCCAAGTGAACGCATTTATAGCGGAAGCAAACAAACAAGCATAAGTAACATTTTGACAACCTTGCACCGCGTCCCTTACGATTCGTGATATAGAATGGCCCTGCCATGTCTATGCCTACAGATTTGAATGGAAAATCAGGATTGACGCGATGTGAAGGAAGGTCACCCATTTTTGGTTCCAGAGTTTCTCCCTGCACTCGTCGACAACGCACGCAACTTCGCACAGTGCTTCGAGCAATAAGTCTGCCCTTTATAGGCCAAAATCTCTGTCGAATAGTAGCAAGGAGCAACTGTGGCCCAGCATGTAAATTACGAATGTGCTCATATTTGAAAATTAATTTAGATAAATTATCTGATGGACTTAAAAGAATGGGGTGCCTTTGGTCATAGCTGCAATTAGATTTATCGATGCGACCACCCACGCGAATGACGTTGTCTTTATCCATAAATGGAGATAAAGACAAGATATGACATTTAAAATTTAATTGTTTTTTTGTCTTTTAGTATTTTGTATTCATTTGGAAAAGTTTGTTGTTGAGCTAAAGAAGATAATAAAATTGTAGAATCATTTAATTCATTTGCTGTTAAATTACTGGTTAATTTATTTTTAGATTTATTAATATTGTTTATAAAACGTTTAACATACGCTATTGTCCTTTGTAGTCTACTGAAATTAGAAAATCGTTCGAATTGAATGATTGGCTCTGAAATGATTGTTGTGGCAACTGTTTTGACTTCTGGTAAGTTATAATACTTTTCTATATTCAAGACAGGGCAAACTCTTTCGCCCTTAAGTAAAAACTCTGGACCATACCACCATAAACTTGAATTCTGTAGTTGATCGCAGTTAACGCCCCGAGAAATGAGATCAGCCGGATTGTCAGCTGTAGGCACATAGCGCCAAGCAGAAGACTGCGAGGTCTCTTGTATTTCGCTGATCCTATTTGCTACAAAGGTTTTTAGTCTCGAAGCATCACCCTTCAACCAACCCAGAACGACACTAGAATCACACCAGTGGATGATACGATCTGGAGCAAACCTTAGCGACTCCACCATCGTCCCACACAACCGGGCCGCAAGAAGAGCACCACAGAGCTCCAAACGCGGCACGGTAGTAGGCTTCAATGGTGCGACCTTTGATTTAGAACAAAGAAGTCGCACAGTAATCTCATTGTTTAAGTTTTTAGAGAGTAGGTAAATGCAAGCACCATACCCTACTTGTGAAGCATCACTAAAGGTATGTATTTCGATAGAGATGGGATTGTTACAAAGTACATGGCGAGGAATTTGGAATGTTAATAGAACAGATAAGCCCTTAGAAAAATCACAATGGTCCGTTACAACAATGAACTATAGAATATTGATGAATACGTCAATAAAGCCTTTTTCTTTATCCCATACGTCAAGTTTTTGTATAAATAAAGTAATTTTGTATCGATTTTGCTATGGCGTATCGGACATTTTTTGCGAGCTATCCAAATGTTTGTAATACAGTTAGAAAGAGAATTTGAAACTTAGTATAAGTGCATTTAAAGCTCAATTTCGAGAAAATGTCCGTTACGCCAATTGAGATTACGGTCGTCGAATTGTTAGTGTTGAAAGTTTAGACCTGGTGCGCAAAAATTCACTGTTCTTTATTACTGCAAATGTTACGTATAATTTTCTAACTGTTGTTAATGGCTATTAGTTTGTATTACCAGAACGTGAGAGGTATGAAGAGTAAGACCTTAGATATTTATAATACTGTTCTTATTAATAATTATGATATAATTTGCATGACTGAATCGTGGCTCGATAGGTCAATTCTATCGTCAGAGTTGTTCGATGGTAGGTATTCGGTCATGCAATTCAGTCTATCCTTCATTGTTTTCTACGGGTCTAAAAAGAGTCCTTAAACTTAAAGCAAAATATCATAGCCGATATAAAAGCTATAAAAATCCTATTGATTTATGCTACGATCACGGGCCAAACTCTTGTTGGATAATTGTTTTAGACAGTATATCTCGGGCATAGAAGAGGATTTGTCAGTTGGTATAAAATAATTTTGGAAATATACAAAAAGTAAAAGAGTTACTAACACAGTTCCGAACCGTATGCAGTACAACGACAATGTAGCGGCATCTGGGACGGAAATTGTAAATCTATTTGCTGAATTATTTTCATCAGTCTATGAGAAAAGTGAAACATCTAACTGTGGCATTAGCTTAGGCTCTCCCCCTCGTCATTTCTCTCTTGGTCATTTAGAGATACAAAAATATTGTGTGTTAGAGAAACTCAAAAAAGGTGATATATCTAAGGGTCCCGGACCAGATGGTATTCCTCCCATTCTCATCCGTATGTGTGCTAAAGCTTTAGCTGAGCCGTTAACAATAATATACAACAAATCACTAAGGGAGGGTTCATTTCCATCTCTGTGGAAGATTGACAAAGTTACTCCAATATACAAATCCGGTGACAAAAAAGATGTTAAAAACTATAGTCCTATAACGATATTGAGCTGCTTTGCAAAGATATTAGAGTCGATTGTTTACGAGTATCTATATAATCATATAAAACCTTTACTTAGTGACATGCAGCATGGTTTTATTGAGGGTAGATCAACCAAATCCAACTTATTAATCTACACCGCTTTTCATTGCGAATCTTTTAACGATAGGACACAAGTGGACACAATCTACTTAGACTTTGCAAAGGCATTTGACCGTGTGAATCATGACATACTCTTGGCCAAAGCGTTCTATATGGGTATCCACGGGAGTCTGCTATGGTGGTTGTCTTCGTATCTTAAAAATCGTTCTCAGTTTGTGGCGCTGTATGGGTATGATTCAGTTCCTTTTGTTCCAAGCTCTGGGGTCCCACAAGGCTCAAACTTGGGTCCCCTTCTATTTTTGATCTTCATCAATGATCTTCTTGCGACTATAAAGTGCACCAGCCTGGCCTTTGCTAATGATATCAAGTTATTTAAGCGCATTGCTGATGTTGAGGATTGTGAGGCTTTGCAGGATGGCCTTAACTCTGTTTTGAAATGGTGTGATTGCAACAAAATGTCACTAAATGCAGAAAAATGCCAAATAATATCTTTCACTAAAAATAAAAATGTCATTAAGTTCGATTATACGGTTGGACAGTCTGCACTTGCTCGTGTTGGTACAGTAGTGACTTGGGAGTATACTTTGATTCTTCTCTCTCATTTCAGCACCATTATGTATTGTAATAAAGCAAATCAAATGCTAAGTTTCGTTTTTCGTATCGCTCGGCCATTTAGAAATATACAATCTTTAATAATTCTATATAGTGCCTTGGTAAGAAGTGTACTCGAATACTGTTCCCCAATATGGTATCCAATTTATAATACCCACACAGACATGGTGGAGGCCATTCAAAGAAGGTTTGTGAGAGCATTATGTATCAAAGATGGCATACGTAAAAAAATACCCAATAACTCGGATCGCCTTATGCACTATAATATGGTAAGCCTTGAGAAACGTAGATGGATAAATGACCTGAGCACACTTCATCGGATTGCTAATGGATTATTTGATGGTAGCTTGCTACAGCAGTTAAATTTAAAACCTCAAATAGGTCAGTTCGTGAACCACAACTGTTTTCTGTACCTGTATCTAGGAATAATGTATCTAAAAACAATCCACTGAATAGAATGTGTGTGACTTACAATGCTATCTGTACAACTGTTGATATGTTCAATTGTAATGCCCAATCTTCAATTATCTGTGTTAACTTATAGTTTAACTATAAGTTAACCCCGTCACAAAAAAAAGTTTTTTCTAGTAGTTCATTAAGTTGTAATATTTTTTATATGGTTTATGTAACTAGTATTTTTTAATATGAAATTTGGTATAATTTTTGAGTCATCTTGTTAATGCTATAGATAAAATGCTGTGCGCAATTGTAATAGGACGCAGACACGCATTTGTTGTTTTTGTATGTTTTTTTTTTCTTTTGTCTGTTGTCTGTTATTGTGCCAAGTAAATAAAAAATTAAAAAATATCGCGAAGTCAGTCTGTACGAGATTAGTATGGCTCTCGAGCAACTGAAAAACAACAAGGCGGCGGGTGATGACGGAATTACTGCGGAACTTCTGAGACCGGTCGGTAAGCCGATATTCATAGTCCTCCAGGAGCTGTTCAATTCCATTATCGTCGAGGACAAAACACCAAGAGCATGGAATATAAGTGAGGTGATTTTATTCTTTAAAAAGGGTGACAAGACCCGGTTAAAGAACTTCAGGCCCATCTCACTTCTAAGCCATGTTTATAAGTTGGTTTCGAGAGTCATCACGAATCGTCTTGCTCGCAGGCTCGGCGACTTCCAACCTCTCGATCAAGCCGGGTTCCGAAAAGGCTGCACCATAGACTACACCCATACGCTGCGGCAGGTCATACAGAAGACCGAGGAGTATAATCTGCCACTTTGCTTGGCGTTCGTGGACTATGAGAAAGCCCTTGATTCGATACGACCTGGGTGGTGCTGCAGTCTCTTCAGAGGTGCCAAGTGGACTTTAGGTATATCGAGGTGTTAATTACACGAACATGCCACCATGTCGGTCCGATTACAGAACCAGAGCACAAATCCCATCCAACTGCAGCGAGGTGTGAGACAGGGAGACGTAATTTCTCCCAAACTGTTCACATCTACGTTGGAGGACATCTGTAAGCTATTGGACTGGAAAGGACTGGGCATCAACATTAATGGCCAGTATCTGACACACTTTCGTTTTGCCGATGATATAGTCCTTATGGCTGAGACCTTGGAGGACCTGAACTGCTCGATGATCTGCTCGAAGATAGTAAGCACTATCTTCGAGCAGATCATCGAGCAGTTCAGGGTTGAGCAGTTGGGAAGCCCCAAAGAGTGGGTCTTAAGATGAACATGAGGATAAGACGAAAATCATGTCGAATTCCCATCTCGTACCCACTACAGATCACTTTGGGAACACTACACTCGAAGTTGTCGACCACTACGTTTACCTTGGACAGACAATCCAGTTAGGTAACTTCGAGAAAGAGATCTCTCGTCGAATCCAATTTGGATGGGCAGCATTCGGGAAGCTCCGTAAAATCTTCGCGTCCAACTTACCTCAGTGTCTCAAGACGTTGTTGCCAGTGCTGACCTACGGCAGTGAAATGTGGTCGCTAACTATGAGTCTTATAAGAAGGCTCAAGGTAATTCAACGAGCAATGGAGAGAGCTATGCTCGGCGTTTCCCTGCGTGATCGAATCAGAAATGAGGAGATCCGCAGGAGAACTAAAGTTACTGACATCGCTCGAAGGATTACTCAGCTGAAGTGGCAGTAGGCGGGACACATAGCGAGAAGAACCGATGGCCGTTGGGGTTAAAAGGTTCTGGAATGGCAACCGCGTAGGTACCGGACGACGCTCCATGGGTGCGTGTTGCCAGTGCTGACCTACGACAGTGAAACGTGGTCGCTAACTATGAGTCTTATAAGAAGGCTCAAGGTAACTCCACGAGCAATGGAGAGAGCTATGCTCGACGTTTCCCTGCGTGATCGAATCAGAAATGAGGAGATCCGCAGGAGAACTAAAGTTACTGACATCGCTCGAAGGATTACTCAGCCGAAGTGGCAGTGGGCGGGACACATAGCGAGAAGAACCGATGGCCGTTAGGGCGAAAAGGTTCTGGAATGGCAACCGCGTAGGTACCGGACCGACTATCTGGTGAAAGTCGCGGGAAGCTGCTGGATGCGGGCAGCGCAGGACCGATCGTCGTGGAGATCTTTGGGGGAAGCCTATACCCAGCAGTGGGTGTCATGAGGTGTTTTTAAGTACAGTAGGTACTTACATTTATTAATAGAATACTATCTTTTTATTTGTATCTATTTTTATCAAAATTAAATAATAACTTGACTTGACCACGACTATGTGACCCCCTGGTGCCAAAGCTGGATCCGCCCTTGCTGCAGGGGCTGCGGCGACGGCAATGGTCACCGGGGTATGGGTGCAGCGTCAATATGATGTGACCGGTGCTGCGTGATCTCAAGCGTGGGTCACGGGGGTGAGGGGTGGCGCAAATGCGCTTATTCTCGCGCGTGGAGAGTAGCTTTCGCTTGCGCTTCGCCGGGCCAGTGGCGGGCGGCAGCGTCGTCCATGGCGGCGAGGGCCTGGAGAGCCAGCTCATCCGACGGGGTCAGGGCGGGAACGTCGCCCAGCTCGTACAAATTGAAGAAAGTGTTACAATTTCAATTTGTGACAGAAACGCACGGCCGGCCTCCTGGCACCACGGCAGGCCTATTTATTTATTTATTTGTTTATGGTATACACAACAGATAACAGTCAATAACAACATGTAATGAGAGCAATGCATGTTTCGAACAAAACTGACATCCAAATACGTGTACACACAGAAATTCATGCGATGCGAAAACATAAGAAAAAAAAACGTAACTACAATAAACATTGACAATAGATTTCCTATAAATGCAAAATGTTAAATTAAATTATCTTACCTAATATTATAAATTATAACTTTTTAATTTTGCATTTTACAATGCTTTTTTATGTGATAAATATTAAACAAGAAAATATACTAGAAAAAAGCAACTAGTCTCATGTCGCCCTGACGCGGGATTCGAACCCGCATCCTTGGGAGTCCGGCCCAATGCACTAACCAATTATGCTACAGAGACCTATGAGGATACGTCGAATTTCTCTAGTATATTCACCGTTCTACGGTGTTGGCCACCGTCGCTTCATCAATGAGAGAAATATCCTCGCATTCGAAAGAAACATCTTTACAGATGTTTGACTATCGATTAAGATGAAACAGCCATCTAATTATAACTAGATGGCTGTTTAATATTTATCACATAATATTATAAAATTTAATGCGAAAGTGTGTTTGTTTGTTTGTCCTTCCTTCATGCCCTAAGAAAGAAGTTACAATCGACTTGATTTTTGGCATATTAGTTAGTTGAGAGGACAGAGAGTAACAAAGAATAAACATTATATCCCGTTATTTCCACGGGAACGGGAACGACGAGGTTGAAACCACGGCCGCTAGTATTAAAATGTTTCGTTCATTTTGCTACCGTGTCTTTTGCTTCCTGACAATATTACGAAATAAACAATGCTGTTTTCCGGACTCTTAGGTATTCCATGATGCCATGTGGTGACGACCTAAGAATACAAGTAATACCACTCCCTTACATGCCTGGGAAGTCGTAAGAGTCGACTAAGAGGTTCGACGCATTGAACACCTGTGTAAGAGAAGGAAAACTTGAAGTAAACCCTCTACCTCCTCTACCTCAACTTACCGCTGTTTTTTTTCACATCAGGTTTGTACGTCATGATGTCCGGCTACCGTGGGGCGGGTTCTAATCTCCAGCGGTAATTCTGGAATGAGCACCATCCGCGGCACGTAACCGAATTGCTTGCATGTGTTTGATTATGTTTTGTAAAGTTGTAAACTCGATTGTACAAAAAAACCATCCATGTGGCACATTTTTTAAGTCGTGGCAATTCTGACGTGTCCAACATCTGTCACTGTCAGTTGTCAGTCAAACAAATATTTTTTGCTGCATAATGTGACAAAGTGCTGAGAGCGTTCTGCCTATTGAAAATATCGATCCTAGTATATATGTATTGTAGTACTTAGTTTTATAAGTTTATGTATTATTGTGTATTTTAAGTATTCTCGTCGTCTGTATATATCTTATTTATTCTTCTCTTGTCATCTTCCTTTCTCACAAACCCTGTCAGAATAACAGCGCCTCTGTGTTCATTCGGCCCACCTGTGAATGACACAGAGGCAAAACGCTGAGATAGGGTTTTATTGACCCCACACAATTCTTCCTATTGTTGTGTTTATTAAATTTATACTTTTTTTTATACTTTCTATTTTTATTGTCTGTATCGTATGTGTGTGTGTGTCAATAAATGTGTTTCTTTCTTTCTTCTTCTTTCTTTCTTTCTTTCTACCAATCCGTCTGGCCAGCGTGGTAGCAGTAGGCTCTAATACTCGGTAATATCCTCTTATGAACGCCACCATAGGCGTGAGCTAGGAGAGGACTATGTCCAGCAGTGGACGTCCACAGGCTGATGATGATGATGAGGTATTCCATGATGTAAGGAACACTTGACGAGCTCGGTGGCGCAGTGGTTCGCGCACTCGACCTGCGGTTGTTGAGTTTAATCAACTTACGCAACGATCGGTCACGGGATGGGTGTCCAAAACATTTACCATGTCGAGCTCCTCCGTGCTTTGGAAGGCACGTTAAGCCGTTGGTCCCAGCTGCATTTGCAGTCGTTCAAACCCATTTATCCGCATTAAGGCCGCCTGGTGGGTCATGGTCCATTCTCCTAGAAGTCCTGTGCCTTAGTAGTGGGTACTTAAAATGTCTGATGACGATGTCAAAGTAATTAAGGTAACGGTACACTAACAATACACGTTACTAATAGACGGCAATCACATGTTACTAATAGTGTTACACTATTAGTAACATGTGATTGCCGTAACATTCTAATTATTCCGGAATAACAAAATTATCTGGTTGATTTATATTAGGTGTACATTTTTATGTAGGGTAAACACAAGTATGAAGGGCACGATGCCAAGAATGAGAATATTTTAGTGAACTTATCTCAATATTTCCTTTCCGTGTGTAAAACCATCAAGTTAGGACTCACTTGTCTATACTTTATATTATAACTAACTTTCCGCCCGCGGCTTCGCCTGCGTGGACTTACACAACTTTATCCTTCGGGTATGTGGTGTTGATTTTATTATTTTCCTTGTGATTTTTACGTTTTTTCTCTCCATAAGAACCTTCCTTGTGCCTTAACAAAAACGTTAAAAAAATTAGCCGAGTTAGTCGAGTCTTTCTCGAGTTTTATAATTAGCAACACATTTGGCGTTTCATTTTTATTTATAACTATGCCCCTGCATTTTAAATCTGTAATATCTTCGAAAATATTCATTTAAATTACATATTGTAAACGGCCATATTGAACTATATTAAATCAACAATGTATTTAAGGTACTTAATTAGGACTTAAAAAAGGATTAATGCTGTAGGTATTGCTTAAAATTGCTTCGAAATTAAGCCATTATTTCTCGTAAAAAGTAAATGACAAAAAAATGCTATTGTGGGTTATCCTGAGATAAACATATACCACCGCGGAGTTTTCTGTTGACCTTTTCAAGGTGTTCAAATACTTAGTACATTATTTTGATAAATCTCGTAGGGTTTAGCCTTCGTTTGCAATGTAAGCGGAAAAAAATGTAATCATTTACGACATCACATTAGAAACCTCAAAAATTACAGTATTTCTCTACTCTATATTGAAGGTTATTATACATATAAACCTTCCTCTTGAATCACTCTATCTATTCAAAAAAACCGCATCAAAATCCGTTGCGTAGTTTTAAAGATCTAAGCATACATATAGGGACATAGGGGCAGACAGCGGGAAGCGACTTTGCTTTATACTATGTAGTGATGAAGAGGAAAGATTTGATTGTTCGTTTGTTTGTTTGCATTGAATAGGCTCCGAAACTACTGAACGGATTTGGATGAAATTTGGTACAAAGGTAGTTGATAGCCTGGACATGAACATAGGATTCTTTTCATCCTGATACTCCCACGGGAACGGGAACCTGGCGGGGGAAACCGCGAGCGGCCGCTTGTGTTAAATGAACCCTGCAGTCCCCAACTGCGTAACATGGTACTGAGCATGCCTACTGAGCTAGGGTAATGTCACACATATATTTGTAAGAAAAAAATATTTATATTATATTACAAGTCACTGGGCATGGAATAACAAAACATCTTGCACTTTGGTTTTTTACTTACAATTTTTTATACCCACCAGAATTCACCGTTTGCTCAAAAATCATCTGCGCCATCACCTTATCGATTTCTTCACTCATCCGTCTCACACACACTAATTAAGCTGCGGTCCCACATTAGAGAAAAAGAAGATGTCTTAAGTTTCTTTGCGCATCATCATTGAAATAAAATAAAAAAGATTCCGTCGAATTGAGAACCTCCTCCTTTATTTGAAGTCGGTTAAAAAAGGAAATAATCTATAGGCCCTGGAGCTCCATTTTTGATTCACTCGTCTCGAGGATTCTACTGATTTTAGTGCGACTTTTTAGTTTCCGTATTCCGTAAAAACGACCTTGCGCGTATGTATATAGCTTCGCTTTTCGCCTGTAGTGCCGCCTCCCAAAGCGAGCGCGCGAGGGCAAAGCGAAAAGCGCGCTATGTCGACGCAAGCAAGGTCGCTAATCGACTGATCGCCTCCTCGTTCGCCCCGCCACTCGCACGACGAGTGATTCAAAAATAGAGGTCCAGGAGGGGAACTACCTTTTAAAAAATAAAGGAAAGAAAGAAAGAGACACATTTATTGACACACACACACACATACGATACAGACAATAAAAAGAGAAAGTATAAAAAAAAAGCATAAATTTAATAAACACAACAAAATATAACTAATAGGAAGAATTGTGTGGGGTCAATAAAACCCTATCTCAGCGTTTTGCCTCTGTGTCATTTACAGGTAGGCCGAATGAACACAGAGGCGCTGTTATTCTGACAGGGTTTGTGAGAAAGGAAGATGACAAGAGAAGAATAAATAAGATATATACAGACGACGAGAATACTTAAAATACACAATAATACATAAACTTATAAAACTAATTACTACAATACATATATACTACGATCGATATTTTCAATAGGCAGAACGCTCTCAGCACTTTGTCACATGATGCAGCAAAAACTAGGAATGTTTCCTTTCAGTAAAATGAGCTAACTAAAAGATTTAAGGTAGTTGAGTAATGGAGGGGCCAGAGCCCATAGACTTTTTCCACCCTTTTCCATTATTTTACAGTTTGAATTATTTTTTTGGTGTTTTTGGTTTCCCGACGTTTCGGCACCGTTTCAGCTGCCGTGGTCACGGGTTGACTGGAATATATAGTGCACTGAAACCCGTAAAAGATGATTTACTTTAAAAGGAGATGTATTTGGATAGTAAAAATTTCGTGAAAATATCATAGAAAGTTATTTCTTTCTGAAGCCAAAACTATAGAAACACAAATCCATATTCCGTATAGATTGTTGCAAGACATGCCATCGGTTTTTACAGAGACCTACATTAGGTAACTTTGTAATAGAGAACAACCTGTAAGGAACTAGTTAAACGCTATGATATTAAAATATCATTGGTCAAATTTGGTGTCTGTTTTTTCTCCACGTCGGCGTCGTATTTCGTACAGAGTCGTCGAAATGAAAAAAGTCAAAGTCACTTTCCTTAATTAAGTAAATACAACCATTTTTTTATTTTTTTTATGATTTTGTAATTTTTGCATTTTTCAATGCTATTCCATTCGATATTATGGCTAATAACTATGATGACAAATTAAAAAAATACACTACCCACTACAATTGAAATACAGAATCTGGTTAACAGTATTTTCTTTTAAGCAGGTAAAATGAACCATAAAAAGATAACTTCAAAGATATCTTAATATTATAAAGCTGAAGAGTTTGTTTGTTTGAACGCTCTAATCTCAGGAACTACTGGACCGATTTAGAAAATTCTTAGACCATTAGAAAGCTACATTTCTCCCGAGTGACATAT
Organism: Chrysoteuchia culmella; assembly: GCA_910589605.1. Classification (NCBI taxonomy): domain Eukaryota; kingdom Metazoa; phylum Arthropoda; class Insecta; order Lepidoptera; family Crambidae; genus Chrysoteuchia; species Chrysoteuchia culmella. The sequence continues at coordinate 21,280,379 of OU342652.1, forward strand.
GCTATATTTTATCTCGATATTTCCACGGGAACGGGCACCACGCGGGTAAAACCGCGAGGATCCGCTAGTCTTTACATAATATTAAACTAAAATCGTTAGCAGGCAGAAACCATGACGGAGATAAAAAGTTTTTTCATTAAGAAGAACGTCGATAATTTGATTCTCTACTTGCGTTATTAAAAATTTCGTCGTCTTGTTCAATGGGACGTTGGACGTTACTTGTGAGGAAAGATATAAGAAAACTTTTCAATTTTCCCTTCGGAAATTGTACGCTATAAACTCTTCAATGTGACATTTCGACTCGAATCCTGTTTTTCGGATCACAGACGAACGATGGAAGGAAATGGATTGCCGTTAAAAGATCTAAATAGACTTGAGTTTTCATTTATTCATCATCTATCAAGACTTTCAACTAGGTCAAAAACCATGAGTTGCTGATGAAGTTTAGATTCTACCAAGTCAATAAGAAGATGGGCTCGACTATATTAAAAAATCTTTACGAAATTATATCATCCGGGTTTTAATCACCTGTCTTCAATTGATTTTGAAGGTTTTTATAATTTAGGGTCAATTCATACTAGCGCAGAATCAAAGCGCATCGAAGCGTATAATGTTTCACCGCTTCCACGAATGCGTACGTATTAAAGAGAATTCGCGCGCATTCGCACGCTTTTACATTTGTAGTGATGGATATCAGTTGCATTGACGAGTGACTACGCGTTGATTCTTGTAGTAGGCGCTTAGGTTTGAGCGACGCGCGCGCACTTTTCAGCGTTGGTTGCGCTCAGACGCGCAAATTCGAATGCGCGTGAATTTACGCGTCTTTATTTTATCTCAGAACAAATATGTGCATTACGTTGTGGAGATAAAGGTTAATTGTTTCAGAATGAGATTCTGCTCCAGTATGAATTGACCCTTACTGACCATACATATTGCGATAGTTGCGTTCCACACCCGGGACAATCAAATGTGACGAACATTTTTGTTTGTTTTGTATCTAGGTGTTATTTCATCTGTATTCTACTTTACCTCGGTTAATGTGATGTTGTCATAAAATTTACTAATGCTGATTTAATGTTTTGTTAGACAGTTGATGTTTTACCCTTTTTCATAGCTATTTACAGCCGCAATGTTGTATTTAAAAGAAGTAATTCGACATTGTTTTTCATTCATTCATAAGCAAATTCTGAGTGAAGTACCATTCGATTCCTGAAAAAACATGAAGTTTCCCATAACGCTGGTTTTGCTTGTTTTTGTTCTTACGACTTTTTTGATTTCATTATCTGCTGGTGAAACAGCTGATACAGATATTGATGACAACGAGGGTAGCGCCATCATCTTTAGAGACGAGCCGACAGATGTGGACAAGACAGATACGGATATAGACATTAGAATAGCAGGAAGAAGAAAGGGAATTGGGCAGATTGGGGGAATAATACGTGACGTGATTATTGAAACGGCATCTAACGCCATCTATGATGCAATAACTGGAGAAAAGATCGACAAAGATGGAAATCCTGATAAAGGAGAAGATGGAAATCCTGTGGAAGGAGAAGATGAGTCCTAAAACCGCCATTATGAGACAGTATTTCGTACGAATAAAGAAGTTTATACGATTATGCGCATGTTTTTGAATGAGTTGTTTGATGACACCCCTCACCTCCACACCATGGCATAAAACACATGTACCATCTGTACACAGCTTAGTTCATACTTGACTTTTGTATAACTAAAGAGCAATATGTTTTTAATAAGTCTTTTACCTATGACATTGCCGATTTCTTTCTTACATTTCTAGAGAATCTCACTACTTCTATGATTAAAAGTTTTTTTTAATGACCGACGGGGAAGACTCTTAGCCTTCATCATACCTGATGTTAAGTATTGATAAGGCTTAAGATGGAAGCGAGCCTCTCCCGGAATCCTTAATCACTGAGGACTGGCTGTCTTATCTCTAACTGGGGGAACACAACAATGCTGTAAACATTGTTGTTATGGCGTCAGACTTAAATAAGATGGTGGTAGCTAGCCAGACGGACTTAGAACAAGTCCTACCACCTACCAAACCGAACACAATATGTACTCCCGCTGGGAATCGAACCCGGGACCGCTGAGTCTGACACCGAAGATTGAACCACTAGACCACAGAGGCGGTTAAAACATCAATTGCTTAATTTTATTTTAAAATATGATCATAACGGTTAAGTATCAGTAATTAAAGGATTGTTATTTTCGTTTCTTATACGATAACAATACCTCGAAACTAATTGTTTTTTTAACATAAATTACCACTTTATTGAAGCGCTCATGGTCGCGCTTGACAGACCGATCGTGTTCGATCACGTTCGTTAAGCAATGTTCGGCCCGGCCAGGTGTCGGATGGGTGACCGAAAAGTGGCATTATAGCTGAGCGCTTCCGTGCTTCGGAGGGCACGTTAAACCGTCGGTCCCGGCTGTTGTCATCTGATAACAGTCGCTAATTGGACCGGATTTCCAAAGGTCGCGGGTTCGATTCCCGTCTGAGAATTCACTTGTGGCCGAGTTAATTTTTCCAATATTTTTCTATTTAAAATTTACCATAAACAGTCGCTAAGCTAAGTCAGAGGCGTTATAGGCGGCCTGATAAACTCTGACACTAGAGGTGGCCACTAATCCTCATACGATAAGAAGAAGAAGAAGACCACTTTATTTAATATACACTTATTCGACACTCATATAATTTTTAAATAAAAATATACCGTTAGATGGCTTAGATTTCGTGCAAACTTTGTCAATAAAAAATTGTGACATTAGCATTTGCGGTAGAATAAAAATAAAGGAAATTAGAGTATGGAAAACGAATTTTCATTGAAATTCTTCGTACGAATCGGCAATTTCATAGGAAAAGACCTAATATGTGCTCTTTTTATGACCGTTAATGCAGTTATAGTCAAGTATGAACTAAGCTGTGTACATACAGACGGTTTCACGTGATAGCTTTAGGGTGTTTTGTTGACTTTGATCCTAAAAAGGTTTTATACGTTACCTAGATGCACCATACGCGTCTGTGACCAAGTCATTGCAATATAGTTTGAGCAGTAGATACGATGTAAGGAGTAACAAAAAAATTTACATTAATGTGGGGATAAAGAAAGAAAGCCAGATATCGGAATCTTTTTATTTCTCTTCGACTCAGTACAGCACCATAAATAAAATTAAAAAAAAAACATAAATCGCCTTACGAGCACCTAACCTTCCAAAAAAAACTCCTGTTTTAATAATAATAATAAATTTCATACAATCACACCAATTAACTAGCCCACTTTAAGTTTTATGAAGAACTTGTGTTATGGATACTAGATAACGGATAAACATACTTATATACTTTTTTGTAAATACAAACATATTATACATATTAAACACCTAGACCAAGACAAATAGACATAGGTATTCATGCACACAAATAGTTGTCTTGTCCGGGGATCGAACCCGGGACCTCTGGCGAAGAAGGTGGGTTTAGTACCCCTGCGCCAAACAGGTCGTCATACTCGCTCTCGTTCCTCCTTTTATACCCATCCCGTTCATCATTCAATTCACTCATTCAAATATTTCGTTCCATCATACACACATCTTTAATAATACTAATATTAGAAATGAAAGAGCGTTTTTTTTTAAGATTTCAGTATTCAAACGTACATAAAGTTATGGTAAATTTTAAATAGAAAAATATTGGAAAAAATTAACTCGGCCACAAGTACATAAAGTTCCTGTATTTGAGCATCATAATTTCATAATCTACCATTTCTTATGAAGCATTCTTGTATATCTGTGTGGTATGTACAATTACAATCCTCTCCAAATTTCTTCTGTTTAAACGTCTGTCAAAGGCTTTCGATATCAGTAAGATTTGACGCAGGATTTCTTTGATCCCTGATAATCTATTTCAGGAACAATGTATATGCTGGACTTGAATTTAATAACATATTTGGTTTACGGCTTTGGAAAAGTAAACAATATGAATTCCGAAAGGAAAAAAATACCTTTTTTTTCTCTTTATTTGGGTCAACAAACAACTACATATTACATATACTTAAGGGTTTAAATCATATTTTCTTAGGTAACTCATGTAAACAAATAAGCAGTCAAATACGTTAACCACATGTTACTTAAAAAAAAAGAGTTTATAAGTGTGATGCTAAGCAACAACAAAATATAAAAATACAAAGCATAACTACTTTTATACTAAAATAAAAAAAGACAAGAAAATTTAATCAATTAGGATATAAGTATACCTATGTTTCATTAATTATTCTGCTTACAAAGCTATTTTAATGTGATAAATTTTAAACGTGAATGCGTACTTACAAAAGCAACCTGTCACTTATCGTCCCATCTGAACAAGATGAAATAACATATTTTGCCTATATAAAAAAAGAAAAAAAAACCTTAATTAACTAAAATTATATAAGTGATTCCAGTAAGTTGCGGATGGACCGCTTGAATTGCACCTCAGAAAGCGACAATATGTCAGCATTCAGGAACAGCGAATTATAATTGTCAGTGATGCGCTGCAGAGGTGAACGTTTACCAGCATTCGTACGACACCTCGCAATGGCGAACAAGTTACGAGCACGAACTTCCCGCACCTGAATAGTTCTCGGGACAACATAACACAGCCTGCCAGTCAGCTCAGTACAATCGAACTTATTGTGAATAATTCCATGAAGTACCATACATTCTAACAGCTATGGTCTGGATTGCAGAGTAAGTAGATCATACTTATGTAGAAGTTGGTCATACGATAGATATGAATTATATAGTGCGCAGATGACGGACATTGGAGGACTTTTTGTCCGCCACACGACCTTATTACTAAGAACATAAAGTTGAAATATAACGAAGACTATCGCGTACTTTTCATGGATATACGCGATCTAAATTCAATCTTATTTTTTTAACAATAAAGACGTGTCGCGGACAAAAAGTCCTCCGTGATCCGTCGTCTGCGCTAGCCATTATAACATCTGTAATCCATAGATCTTAAGTATTTACGTTGTACACTTTCTAACATGTCGTTATACTTCATGAAGTGTCATCTTTACATTAATTTTAAAGTGCTAACACAGAATTCTAACTAATATTATAAATGAGATTTTTTTTTTTTTTTTTTTTTTTTGAGTTTTTGTCTACAATCAGTCCTAGAACTTTGAGTAGGCTTGTTGAATGTGCCATTGGAATTTGAGAGTGCTCCCCAGCGGAAGATGCCCTCGTCAGTTAAAAACGCTTCTCTAGACCCTGGATGTCATGGCGCTTGATGCGTTTGCGGTATGTCACATTTGATAAGGCGGTAGCCAGTTCATTCGGGTGGTACTCGAGACGAGCTTTGTAGCTTGAAGCCGATCGTTTTATCTCCTCCTTAACTGTTGTGATACTCAGTGTCTCATGTAGTTCCGTATTGGTAACGAACCAAGGAGCATTGGATATTGTACGCAATATGCCGTTTTGTAGTCTTTGGATGACTGACAGGCTTGTGTTACAGGCACTTCCCCACAGTTGGATGCCGTACATCCATACCGGCTTAAGTATTGCTTTATATATTAGAAGCTTGTTGTCGACAGAGAGTTTTGAGTTACGTGCCATTAGCCAGTATATATTCCTGAACCTCGTATTTAATTCGTCTCGCTTTGTCTTGATGTGTTTCTTCCAAGTCAATCGTCTATCCAGATGTATTCCGAGATATCTGACTGTTTCATGATGAGGAAGGGTATTGTTTCCTAAGGTCACTGGTGGGCAATTTCCTTTTCTAAGTGTAAAGGTAATATGCACAGATTTGGATGCGCTTTCCTTGATTCGCCATCTCTGGAGCCAGTCATCTATTTTCCAAAGGCTAACTTGCAAATGGTTGGAAGCTATTTGGGGATCTTTGTTGCTAGCCAATAGTGCAGTATCGTCAGCAAATGTAGCTGTTGTTACTCCATGTGTTTCGGGAATGTCAGCAGTATATATGGTATACAGTACAGGTCCAAGAACTGAGCCCTGCGGTACACCAGCCAAGATGTTGTAGATTGCAGACGTGTCTCCATCCTCTCGAACTTGGAAAATGCGGTCAGACAGATATGACTCCATCAATAAGTAGAAGCTATGGGGCAGCGACCGTTTTATCTTGCACAGCAGGCCCTTGTGCCACACTTTATCGAAGGCCTGTTGGACATCCAGGAAAACTGCCGAGCAGTACTCCTTTGTTTCTAGAGACTTACGAATTCGGTCACACACGCGATGTACTTGCTCAATAGTCGAATGTTGTTGCCTAAATCCAAATTGGTGTTGGGGAACAATTTTATTTTCGATAAGTATTGGCGCTATTCTGGTAAGAAGCAACTTTTCGAACACCTTAGAGAGAGTCGGTAGTAGGCTTATCGGTCTATATGAGGCAACTTCTTCTTTAGGTTTTCCTGCCTTGTGTATCATGGTTGTAACTGATACTTTCCATATGCTTGGAAAGTGTTGCACCCGAAGTATACCATTGTACAGGGTAGTGAGAAAGACCAAGGCTATCCTAGGAAGTTGAACAAGAATCTCCTTAGTAATCAAATCAAATCCTGGCGCTTTTCTATTCTGGAGACTGTTGATAGTCCTTTTCAGCTCCTGTACTGTCACTGGTTTTGGTGGCAACGATAATTGGAAATCTTGCTGTAGGGTTTCGTCTATTTCTCTTTCGGCATCTGTGCGGTCGCTTTCGTTTGGCTTAAAGACTTTCGCCAGGTGGTCTGCAAAAGCTGCGGCTTTTTCTTGACTGGTTTTAGCCCATTGCCCATGTCCAGTTCTTAATGCTACTTTAAATTGCTGAGGTCTATTTAGCGGTTTTGTAGCTTTCCATAAAGAATATTCGGTCGATGCTGTTGCAGTCAAGTTTTGCAGCTTATTTTGGAGTGTAGCGTTATTTACGTTTTCCAGCATTTGTTTCAGTTCTACAATGGCTTTGTTGAGCGCTGTCTTATCACTTTTATGCCTCGATTGGTGCCAGATCCTTCTTAGTCTTCTCTTTTCCAGTACCTTTTGCTTAATTTCGAGTGGTATATCTCGCCTAATGCATTTTTCACTCTCAGGTGGAGTATTAAGCCAGCATGCGTTTTGTATTAGGTTAGTTATATAGGAAGTTGCATCTTCTATCTCCTCGTGCGTTTTCAGGGAAATGTGTAGTTCGATATAAATGAGAATGTGTGTTTTTTTGTCCTTCCTTCACGGCCTAACCACAGAATACTTAATAGTACAAGTAGCCTAATAACTAAGCATCCGATCGACTTATTTAAATTAAATAAATAAAATAAATATTTCCATACAATCACACCAATTATCTAGCCCACGTTAAGTATCATGAAGAACTTGTGTTATGGATACTAGATAACGGATAAACATACTTATATACTTTTTTATTTGTAAATACATACATAATATACATATTAAACACCCAGACCAAGACAAATAGACATGTTCATGCACACAAATATTTGTCTTTTCCGGGATCGAACCCGGGACCCCTCATAGAGTTAAATAGTTGACAGGACGGTGAGTATCATTTTATCCCGATATTCCCAAGAGAACGGAAACCACGCGGGTAAAATCGCGAGCGGAAGCTAATATTTATATATATATATACTTAACCTTTATGGCCCCGGATTATGAGACACAATAAATATTCTATTGTTCTTTAGATTCAGATTCAGATTTATTTATTGCAAGTCACAAGTTAAAAAAAGGTGTTACATAAATCGGTAGGTACAGTACGAGCGACGCCCTGTTAGGGCACAGCAAACATGCGGGGCAACTATTGCCTTTTATTTATAAATTAACATATCATTATTTTTCATTTTAATTAACAATACTCACGTCCTTTAAAAAAAATTGTACATTACCAAACATAATTGCAAAAATATGTCATATAGTATATATATATATAATCTGTAAAATTTACATTTATCTTTGTATTTATAACATTATTAACATTGTTTAATAACATACATTTTAATTCCTGCCGTCATTATATTTTAATTCCTATTTTATACATTTAAATAAATTGTATACTTACATATTTTTGAAGTGAAACTTCTTTACGCACGCTTGACTTGGGGAGTAAGCTGGCGAACGCGTGACGTAAGCGTTACGAAAAGTGTGATCGGGCAAGGCGAACGGAAGTTAAGTGGGGGATATAAGCAAGAGACAGCAGTGCGCGCGCACATTTTCTTTCTCTCTTCCTCTCATAGCCAAATACGTTCCGTATATCTATGTGTATACATGTATATATTGTACACACACATATATATATATACATACAGATGGAGCGAAAGAAGTTTCACTTCAGTCGTGTGGTCATAAGCACACTCGTTTTTTATTAAAAAATCATTTAAACTATATAAGCATTTTTCTATTAGCCACTTACGTAGACGAAACACGAACAAGTTAATGGGCAGTTGTCTTATCGCTACAGGAATCTGGTTGTAGACTTTAGACACCGATGTCCGGTTAAGGTACCGACGCACGCACGGCGCAACGATAAGCGCACTTAATAGCGCGCGCGCGAGATTCAAATTACTTTTCGAACATATTTTTATTGGTTTTATTCTGGAATAGAATTCAATATTTTTCGAATGTACGAAAGTATTATTTTTGCTGTCGGCGGGCCACCAGTATTCCACCGGCGGGCCGCGGTCTGTGCATCACTGGGTTAAGGTTTGGTGAATTAAAAGGGAAAAATTATTGGTGTCCACTAATTTAACTAATAGAATATTATGTAACCCCATTTGAGAATAATCTTGAGTTTTCGTATTTTTACCTGACTGCAAAGGAACTTTTTCGCGCGTATCTTGTATTTAATTAAGGGGTCTGTTCGAAAAGAAAAAGTGTCGAGGCTAAATCATAAAATAGTTTATCTGAAACTTTACAAAACTATTTATAACTTTTTAATTTTGCATTTAACAATGCTATTTTTATTTCATAAATATTAAACAAGAAAATATAAAAGGTTGTAATTAGATGACTGTTTGATCTTAATCGATAGTCAAAGATTTATAAAGATGTTTCTTTCGAATGATTAGTGCATTGGGCCGGATCCCCAAGGATTCGGGTTCGAATCCCTTCAGGGCGACATGAGATTAAGATGCGATTAATTTGATGATATTGTTTCCATCTTTTCAGTTGTCTTGTCTTTTGAAGCAGGAGGGTTTTTTAAATATGTTTTCAATTACATCTTTTTAATTATTTATCGGCCATGATATACCTTTTTGAAATACTTATGAAAAGCTCTTTAAAAAAGCCCTTTAACTTTTTTAGTTCAAATAATAGCACCTTACAGTAGCTTTGTTATTTTTTTAACATTACTTGCCTAAGAACACTTGGGCTGTCAAGACGAATCTAACGAAATAAATTAATTATAGAAATCTGTTCAGCCGTTTGAAAGAAATGAGGTAATAAAGAATGTTACATTAAACATACAAACATATAAGATACGCGCAAAAACAACTATTTCATTGCAGTCGGGTAAAAATATGCCACATCATTTTCATTCATTCTCATTCTCAGATCTTTAACGGAAGAGTTTATTTAGCCATGCGGATTATTTAGAAATTGCGATGTTGTTTCTTATTCCTCATAAAATACGTTTAATCTTAGCAGTACAGTGGAAAATACAGGAGTATATTTAGCCATAGCACTGTGTTTATGCGTTTATTAGAATATGGGGTAGACGATCAGTCTATGGCCACTCTAAGCCCCAGTGGTGGACACTATAAGCCGTACTTGCGGCCTCTTTCATTTCAGTGGTATTAATAATAGTGGTAATGATCAAACGAGGAGCTCGGTGGCGCAGTGGTTCGCGCGCTCGGTCTGCGATTGTAGCCGTTAAGCAAATTTCGCAAAGGTCGGTCATAGGATGGGTGACAAAAAAATATTATCTCGAGCTCCTCCGTGCTTCGGAAGGCACTTTATGACGTTGGTTCCGGGCGTCCCGGCTGTATTTGCAGTCATTAAAACCCACCTTTCCGCATTGGGCCCGCGCGGTGGGTCATGGCCCATTCTCCTTATTCATCTATAAGGAAGGCCAGAGCCCCAGCAGTGATGACTTTAAATTGGCTGATGACAATGATCAAAGTGCCCATAACCAGGACAGTGAACACAAGGAGGTTGTCTCACTTTTTATTTGGAAGTAGCATCCCCCCGCGGTGTCACCCGCGCGGTTCCCGTTCCCGTGGGAATATCGGGATTAAAAGTAGCATAAGTTATATACTCTCCGTTCTTTCAACTAACTCTATACCAAAGAGTTAGTCGATTGATTGTTTAGTTAGGACTTAGTTAGGTTAGGTTTAATATGTATATTATGTATGTATTTAAAAAAAAAGTATATTAATATGTTTATCCGTTATCTAGTATCCATAACACAAGTTCTTCATGATACTTAACGTGGGCTAGATAATTGGTGTGATTGTATGGAAATATTTATTTATATTTATTTATTTATATAATATATCTCATAAAGGACGGTAAATAAAAATCATTTGATAAGTTTGCATTTTTATTTTTATAATACTCTTAATACATAAAAGTAGTCAAGGCACTAACATTTCATTATTTAACTACATATATGAGAATGTTTGCAAAACATCACGATCTTCTCAATTATCATAGGAACTATCTAGTAATTAATAACGGTCAGTCTACTTGAAAATATTTGTGTTAATGGCAAATAGGCGAAGGCTATTAACGTAATATTTTAAAAAATATCACAAGCATGCATGGTTTCCCAGTTTCATTAGAAAATATTTTGTATAATTTTTAGGCTTTTGACTGGTTTTGAGGTCCTATTGATTTATTCATCTAATAAAGAAAGGGTATTATTTAATCGATCAGCAAAAAAACTCTAACCTAACCAATAATTAATTGTTCAGCAAGAAAACCTATTTGGTCAGCAAGTACTAGGTAAGCCAAAGAGAGTTGCTGACCAAATTGATATTTAGCTGATCAAAATATTTAAGTATTCCTATAAAGAAACATGTTTGAATCTCAATTATGGATTACCTATAATATTGGACACTGATTTGCACATTTCCCTAACTCTGTTTCTTTTTGCCACATAGGGCTCACTTTTGCCAAAGACTAACCCCCATATTCTAAGTCGTTCCTCCAAAACTTTTTACACTTCACTCAACCTCGTCGTGGGTAAAAATGGGCCTAACACGGAGTGGCTACGTACTCTTTGGCTCCTCCATGTCCTTACGGAGTTATGACTTAGAATACCGATTTCGAGGAGTATTTTGAAGAGGTTTTCAATGAGGTTTCGTTAAGTCGAGGACGAGAAAGTTATGTCAATAAGAGAAAAAGGTGATTTCAAAGAGAAAGGTGATTGAAGGTTTCGCACATGAATACGCTACAAGTTTTGCCATACTGGGATTATTTTACAGTGCGAATGTCACAGCCAAACTACGTCGGCAAAGTGAACCCCAAAAACACAAAAAAGAAGTTGTAAGTAGGCATATTAGATTTAGAATTTTTTGCTGTAGTTACGAGTCTGTTTTCGAGGAGATATTACGTTCGGTACTAAATGCGTTAAATGTCCTTCCAATCTCTTCCTTGAGTTCTGTGGCGAACCTCATTTCGTTATGGAGAATTACTTCAATAGTATCTTGTAAAGATGCGTGCAGTCATTGAACACCTTGGCCTTCTTGCACACGTCTTGTTTGTGCTGCGTGGCTTCCGCGCTCTCCACACACGAGCTGCCGAAGTCACTCACAAGATTGCGCTGGTCTAAGTTGTGAGCTACTTGTACTCGTTTTCTGAAAGAAAAACAACATCATATGCATACATTTGAAAACCAAACACGATTGTCGGACGAACTTTCCTGAAGTTTCCACACTATGAGCGTTAAAATAAGGTTAAATATTAAGTAAATCCTATAAAGCGCGTGGTCTGGTCTTTCGTAGACCTTCTAATTCTGTGATAAGTAAATTGCTTGTGATATGGTTTTCAGAAAAACCGGAGGGACGATTTTGATAGCAATGTCTTTATTATCTGAATAAAAGTGTACACTGTACACATCTTAATTGATAGCAACATTAGCAACATTATGACTAATAATGCAAATGTTCTTGAGCATGTTTGATGCAGGACTGGCATTTAACTACTTTACTGTTTTTGTAACCGAAGTGACGACTTGGATAACAATTAGTCTTTGTCATTGTAAAAGTGTACCTGAATACATCTAAATTGATAACTCTAATAGGTTTCATAATGCAGAGCTCCTTGAGCACGCAGAATGTCATGTACGATTCGTTAGACTAATTGCAGAAAATATAACGGTTACAGGAATCTAGTCTTTATCGTCAAAGTAAATGTGTCTTCGTAGAAAACGAAAAATATGTCGCGTAATTCCGTGCCAATGTCAGCACCGAGTCAGTCTCTCGGTGCTGAGATTGGCACGGTCTAACAACTCCTGAGGATGCTCCGTGTGTGGGCGAAACACGTGTAGAGTAGTCGGTGAAGGTGCAAGGTGTGTCACTGGGCTGCATCTGCATTTTTTCTTGCGGAATTACGCGACATATTTTTCGTTTTCTACTAAGATATGGATTTCCGCCAAGTAACGCCTGATTCTATCAAATAAATGTGTCTTCGTCTCAGTCACATGATACCCACTGCTGGGCATAGGCCTCCTCCCCCTCCATGACGATCGGTCTTGCGCTGCTCGCATCCAGTCGCTTCCAGCGGCCGCGCAGCGGATCGTCGGTCCACCTTGTCGGGGGCCTACCCACGGAGCGTCGTCCAGTGCGCGGTCGCCATTATTGGTATTGGTATTGGTGATGGGCTCTTTTCTCCGCATTTAGACTCCCATTTGGTCCGTTATGCGTGAACATAGCATCGGTATGGCTAGTCAAGCCATCCCAGCTCCTTCCAGAAGCGCAGAAGCCTCCTGGGGCGTTCACAGGCTTCTAGGAGCGACCTCACGTCTTTGAGAATTTCTGCCCGTTGTGCGGCCAAACCCACGCACTCCAGGATCACGTGGGTGGCTCTTTCCTCTGCGTCCAGGCATCCCCTACATAGGGGGCTGTCTGTCGCAATCATGATGAATAGTTGTCGGTTTAAAGTTAGGTGACCTGTAAGTGTGCCTACAACTATTCGGAGGTCTGGACGATTAAGGCTGAGCAGTCTACAGGTCAACCGCGGCGAGACTGCAGTCATCGCCAACTTGGACTGTCTACAGCTTGTTTGATATACCCAACGCTTATTATGTGCAGCACGAGTACGCTGTCTTGTCGAGGAGGTGATAAAAATTTGCTAGTTTCGAGATACTTCACCAACCTCTCATTCATCAGTCGTTCGAGGATCTTTGAAAGGGTTGGCAGTATAGAGATGGGTCTGAAATTGTCCACACGGTCTCTATCACCTCCTTTATGAATGGGTTTAATTAGAGCAACTTTAAAGACATCAGGAAAGACACCACTAGAAATCGACAGGTTGCAAATGTGCGTGATCGGTGAAAGCAAGTATAGGGCATACCTTTTCACTATTTTACTGGATATTCGGTCTATTCCAACTGCACATCACATGCTTAGGGGAGGAATGCAAGTTGGGGCAGTATCTGTGTCAACAAGGGGCTCAATTTTGTCTGCAAGCTTCTTGCCGATGGTCGCAAAATAACTGTTAACCTCATTCACACTACATTGTGGGTTTTGCGGAGAAATGAGGGATGGAGACTCATCAGTGGACCGTTTGGAGCCACACATCGTCCGAATTATACTCCCACATCTGTTTCCTATTATTTGCAACACATTCGCATTGAAATATTGAACTGTGTTGGCCTAGTGCTAGTGATGTTTTGATATTTAGGTCTTGTGAGAATACTCCGGCTCCAGTGCCAATCCCCATCTTGGAACCGTCCGTATAAATTCGGACTTCATGTATGCCAGAGTAGTCTTGGTCACTTTCAAATAACTGTATTTGGTAATTCCTTTCGAAAATGTATTGTTTAGGAATCCTGTCGCATGGGGCAGCGATTAGTGACTCATGTTTAACTAGATTAATCCACAATGTGGAGTGAGGACCCTCTTGGTTGTACCAGAGACCCAGGTGTTTAAGCCTTATAGCAGCCCTGGAGGCTTCCTGTTGTAATGGCGCGGTCGCCATTCCAGAACCTTTCCCAACGGCCGTCGGTTAAGTAAATGTGTACCTGTATACATCTAAATTGATGGCGCCATTAGGGCTCATAATGCCAAGTTTCTTTAGCACGCAGAATATGATGCAAGACTCATCGGACTCTTGAACGACGATGTGCTTCCTCGGGAACATTTCGTTGAAGCATTGCTCAGCGACCACGTCGCTCAACTTGTCATGCGCATACATTACTGATATGCGAGCGTTGGCTGATAGCGCTGCTAACAGTAAAATGAGTAATGTACCTGAAACAATTTGACATAGTAGTGTCTTAGCCGAATTTTTTTCCGGTTTTTACATTTCACATAATTCATATAATTTTGGAAATACGTCTTATTACGCGGTCTATTACGGTATCGGGGTAGGAAAACGATTGATGCTTTCTCTCTCTCTTTCATTCTCTCTATTGTATTAGGATTAGTGTCCATCTCTGGTGTCAGAGTATATCAAGCCACCTTAAGGCCTCTGACTTGGCTTAACGTCTGTTATCAGATGATAACAGCTGGGACCGACGTTTTAACGCACGGAAGCACGGAAGCGCTCAGTTGTAATGCCACTTCACGGTCACCCATTCGACACCTGGCCAGACCAAGTGACCAAGTTTGCTTAACAAACGCATTATATCGTCTCTTTGGACCTTACAAAGATGGATAAGCCGCGGGCGGAAGCTAGTAGGAAATAAAACTTAGTACATAATAACAGTACGAAATATAATTAAATGATGGGTTGGATTGAGTTAGAACGGTAATCAACAATAGTATGTCAGTATGAGAGAAATGAGTTACGTCGTGAGTTTATTCAATTTGTTTGATTAATTTAAGCTACCAAGGACTTTACACTATAACTAAGTTACTACGCTCTAAATCTAATAGTCGTAAACAAAAGTAAAGTTAATGATAAGGTAATAGGATAACGGGAGAAGGGATTTTGTTTATAATTTAACGTTGTTTCATGTCGGCTTCTGTTGATAGATTAAATAAATTACAATAATAGTACATTATGATATAAGTGCGGTAATTTGAAAATTACAGCCGGGGCGATATTGCTTACAAGAAAGCAGGGGGTCAATTCTGCAATTTTTTTGTCAAAATCGTCTCTCAGCGGTGTTTCAATAGTAGTGTTTATTTACACTGTTGTAACAAGCAGGCCTACCGCCATCTCTTAAAAACCATGTTGTAAGAACGTTTTGTTTTCCTTTTGTTTTTATTGAAGTTGTCACATTTTAACACACTTCACACTTTGGAGGCGATGATTGAGCGAAGACGTCACAAAACTTCCGTCAAAAAACAAGCTTACTTTAAGAGATTCGTAGAATGAAATATCATGGTAAGATTGAAACAATACTGCGTTAAGAGATGGCGGTAGGCCCCAAGAACTGTGTAAAACAGGACTACCATTGAAACACCATTGGAATACGACTGTGACTAAGCATTAGCAGAATTGGGCCCCTGAAGCTGTAATTATGAAAGCGCACTTATGTCATACGACGTTTTATAACATATTTGCGAGGAAATAAATAAAACTCGGACTTTCTTAAACGAATTTTTTTTTTGTGTTTTTGTTACAGATAAATGGTTGTGATTTATTGTTAAAATTAAAGAATTAAATGTTTATTTATTATATTTTATCTCCCAAAGTTAATTTTATTCATAAAATGTTGACCTCTTTTCTGACATAAAAACTCTTTGCTAAGATTTTAAAAAGTACCGTTCGTTTTAGACGGAGCATCTTGATCGTGCGTTATTGTTATGCGTTTTACATTACAATAACGCACAAGTAGGTACGTAATGAGATACAATACGATATTGAATTTGGTGTAATAAGAGACCCTTTACGAGCAAATATGTTACAAAATAAATAAACATTCGATCACACCAATTTTCAAGCCCAAGGTAAGTTTTACAAGAACTTGTGTTATGGATACTAGATACCGGATATACATATACTTTTTCTTTGTAAATCTCTGACTCTTTTATCGTATGTGGATTAGTTAGTGGCCACCTCTGGTGTTAGAGTTTATCAAGCCGCCTTTAAGACCTTTGACTTCGCTTAACGACTGTTAGGTGTCAGATGACCGATATATAGATAACGGAAGCGATCAGTTGTGATGCCACTTTACGGTTACCCATCCGACACCTAACTGGACCGAACGTTGCTTAACAAACGTGATAGATTACGATCAGTCTGTCATGCACCGTCATGAGCGAGCGCTTCTTTTGTAAATGCATTCAAGACCAAGATGTAGTCAAGTAGTCATGTTCATGCACCCAAATATTTGTCTTGTCCGGGAATCGAACCCAGGTAGGACTCTCTGCGTAGAAGGCAGCTAATGCGTACCACAACGTCAGACAGGTCGTCAAACAATGCATCCTTAGAAATAAATAATTCGATTGGCTCGAATACCGTGGCCTATTTTAAAATCCCCACTTGGGCTTGGAACCTCCACGAGGGCCAAAAGCGAATTTTCAGCAATGCAGCTGAGCCCATCGATTTGACATGCGTTATGAGCACGGAGGAGCACGAGATAGCAGTTTTTGGTCACACATTCCATGACCGACTATTGCAAAAGTTGTCACTGCACACCAAGTTTCTCTTATAACCAAAATTTTGAAAAATGTAGGACTAAAAGCATGCTCTCTTTTCTAACCTGGGCATGGTTTTGCGTGCCCAGGTGTAACCATTCACGAATTAAACATTCGTCATTGCTAGGAGGACACCGGTGTCCAGAGAACAATGAAATGGCAGTTGTGTCTCATAATAACTCAGGCCCCGTGAGAGGTTAAAGGAAATTGGTTAATGCTAAAATTAAACAGTAGCTTCCTTGTGATAAATATTAAACAAGAATATATACTAGAAAAAAAGCAACTAGTCTCATGTCGCCCTGACAGGATCAGGCGACAAGAGACTAGTTGCTTTTTTCTAGTATATTTTCTTGTTTAATATTTATCACACAAAAATAGCATTGTAAAATGCAAAATTAAAAATGTATAAGTAGCTTCCTTGTCTATTAAAATAAGAACCTTTTTTTGTATCCTTTGCAGATTTGAGCTCGGTTACATTACGATTTTGGTGTTCCTGCCTATGTTTACCGAGACGTTAAGGGCTAGCGTCCACCAGACGGGCCGGATCGCAACGCAACGCAAAAATACTATATATGAAATATTGTCCACTTGCGGCGGATCGGGGTGGATCAGGAGGCCTACTCTCTAATAAGCCCGAAAACTAAGATCCCGAAACTACGGATGGAGCCTACTCTCTATTGATTTCAGATGTACTAGTTTTGAACAAACGGCACAAACACATTGGGAGTAGGGACAATGTCAAAACGTATTCTCATTCATTCTTAGTTCGGGTCTCCGAAATAATAAGCTGTCCGTAGGTGATACGCAGTAGGAAACGTCCGTAACTTAGGCCGAAACTACGGGTTTCGTGCTTAGAGAGTAGACCTTCTGGCCGCGACACATTTGTGGAGAGCCTTTCCGCTGCTAAAGGACGGTAGCCTAATCGGGACGAGAGGACGGCCGCCAAGTTTAGGAAGACTCACAGTACACCGTGCTGGGCCCGAGCCGAGCCCGAGCCGATTAACGAGTATTATGTATGGACAACTCGGCCAACACTCGGTTTCACCGAAAGGCAAAGGAAGCTGAGCAAAATGTATTGGTGAAACATCGGTTCTGGCTCGGCCCGGGCCGGGATCGGTGTGTAGCGTGCGTGATGAGTCATACTTTCGACCACAGCCCGCCGCCGTTCTTTAGGGATGTTAACGACTAGATGACGTCAAGGGTAGAATTTTAAGCTATTGCATAGCTTTTATCGCGGGCTTTAAGCGCGGCGACCGAATCAAGAAATTCCGTAACGAAAAAAACCTAACACCCTCCACTCCGTGTCATTGATTTTGGTTGCTTAGTTACGATTGTGATTAACAAAATTGTCAATGATGAAAAAACTGTATGAAAATTTGTGTGAAAATATAATTTCTTTTGGCAAAAGATAATAAGAAGCTTGCCTACTCAACAAGAAAGAGGTTTTAATTTTTTTTTTTATCTTTTGGCAGTTTCGAGCTTGGTTACATTACGACGGTCGCCGCATTGAACAGAGATGCATTTTTTTTATAGATCTTGACACAGCATTCTTTTTTTCGTAACCCTTGTAATTCTCCACCTTGACACTTTTTACACATTTTAGTGTGATATATAGGGGCCGTTATCGTTTTCGAGTGAGACCCAAGCACAGGTGGAAGTCGTAGATTTACAAAATAGCACATATATATTTCGCAACCTCCGGTTTCAATAACGAAGTTAGTCAAACAAACGTTGAATAAACGCTCAGTGCTCACTTACTTACATAAATACTTATATTAAAATGCAAAATAACATTGTCTGTCTGTATGTCCTGTCTGTTTGGAAAAAATATTGGATGATTCAAAAGAAATTATTTTTATGAGTATTTTAATAAAAAGTAATTAAGCAAAAGTCTTGGCTTTGTTCTTCTCCAAGGTTTAAACTAACTTTATGCCAAAATGTACCAAAATTTATTTCATGGTTGAGACGTGACAGTGACATGGCAACAGACAGATAAAGTTGTTTTCGCTTTTAACTTACTGCTATAAAAATTAACGCGTGTCCAAACATATCGATAGCTTAGCTTTCGCTTAAGCTGTTCATAAACGATAGATACATGACGGTTTTGTCTTTACAGGCATAACCACCATGCATAACCTGGCGTGTGTGTGCAGTTATCTTTGCAATCTCGCTAGGTTATGCATGATGATCTATCTACCTAAACTATCGTCTATGGCCAGCTTTAGATTGAGAAAAGCGAGTCTGAGCAATTCTAGATGATGATGGCTTTTGTATCTAGTTTGGTAGAATGATTAAAATAGTAATCATAATTATAACTTTTTAATTTTGCATTTTACAATGCTATTTTTATGTGATAAATATTAAACAAGAAAATATACTAGAAAAAAGCAACTAGTCTCATAGTAGTATACATAGTAATCATAACTTTTCTTCTAACTTTATGATCTTCTCCCTACATGTTTTCTAAAAATTTTAAGTTTGAGTAAAAACTGAGTAAATTGAGTTTAGAGTGATACATATTAAACAAGAAAATATACTAGAAAAAAGCAACTAGCCTCATGTCGCCCTGACGGGATTTGAACCCGCATCCTTGGGAGTCCGGCCCAAGTCGTATGTATCACATAAAAATAGCATTGAAAAATGCAAAATTAAAAAGTTATAATGAGTTCAGAGTGTTAAATCGTGTTAATAAATAAATTAACGCGTGTCCAAACATATCGATAGCTTAGCTTTCGCTTAAACTGTTCATAAACGATAGATACATGACGGTTTTGACTTTACAGACATAACCACCATGCATAACCTGGCGTGTGTGTGCAGTTATCTTTGCAATCTCGCTAGGTTATGCATGATGATCTATCTACCTAAACTATCGTCTACGGCCAGCTTTAGATTGAGAAAAGCGAGTCTGAGCAATTCTAGATGATGATGGCTTTTGTAACTAGTTTGGTAGAATGATTAAAACAGTAATCATAACTTTTCTTCTAACTTTATGATCTTCTCCCTACATGTTTTCTAAAAATTTTAAGTTTGAGTAAAAACTGAGTAAATTGAGTTTAGAGTGTTAAATCCTAATAACTTCCTCTTTTTCAAAGTCAGTTTGTAGTTATTATAAAAATCATAATGAGTTGAGTGACTATGCCACGCGGCTGCGAGTTGGCCGGCGTTTTCTTGTTATAGTTAGTATAAGGTAGTGTAGTATGTTTATATGCTTATTATTAATTTATTTGTATAGATAAATAGAATAAATTCTAATGAGATTCAATAAATAAGAAAATAAACGAGATCTTTTCACATTTAATAATACAAAGTATCAAAAATACAAAATTCAAAAGTTGCCGACAAACTACCAATCGTCTGTCTCCTTGAACGATATAGCATACAGCTGGGTGCAGTCATTGAAGACTTTCGCCTTCTTGCAGACGTCGTGGTCAAGATTCATACCATTAATATTTTGGGAACAAGTCTCACCGACATCAGATATCAGTATACGAGGATCATACCTATGAATGGACTGCACTCTCTTGTTATAATTATTAATGTTAATATAACCATCATTCGTCATAATTCCAAACTTCTTTAACACACAGTGGATGACGCATGGTATGTCATTCCTGTCAATGTGCAAAGGGTATTTGTACAAGTTCCTGGGGTACATTTCGGTGAGGCATTCGTTTGTCACTTTGTCACTGTTTTTATCACGGGCGTAGAGGGTTGATATGGAAGGCTCAGACTCCATGGTTTGCGAGAAGTATTTCGTTCTGTACCCGTTCGCTGTGACTGATAGTGACAGAAAAGTTAAGATGACTGTTTCTGGAAATAAATGGGTTAAATGGGTTATAGAAAACGTATGAGAAATCAAACATTGTATTGTATTTGACATTATTAACAAATTAAGAGACAGTAACATCTTCACCAGCGATGTTTTTAGTTTTCTTTGGGAGTTAAGTAAAAATCTTTAACAAGTCTCCTGGAATTTACTACTAATAATAGGGGTTGAAGTATGAAATTGCCGATTTTTTTCTTACACTTCTAGAGAACCGCACTACTTATATGCGAAGACAGCGTGGAAAATATCTATTGGAAGTATAGTTTTTCTTGGTTCGAGGTGGAACAAAGGCATGAAAAGTGCGTGAGGAGCGTGCGGGAAGTCGGGCTTTTGTTATGAAATTGACTTTTGATAAGAGTGCAGGGCAACCTAATGAGATTATTTAACAATTTTAAAAGAAAGGCTATGTCAAACTGCTTACGACGATTTTCTAAAGTAAGAATTTTGTATTTATTTAAAGCTTCTTCGCATGTTAATATATACGAAGTTAATATATACGATATACTTCATCTAGTCCAATTGGACTATATCATTCTTTACACTTCAGTGAAGTATTTTGCGCATCTCTAGTGTCATTTAAAACACCATTCGTTCCGAAAGGGGTTGCGACTATAAGTTACACAATTCCATAAATCACCCTCACAATAACAAAACAATGAAAGGGATTGTGATAGATTTTGACATTAGACAATTAGGGGGAAAGTTAATTAGTGTTTCTATGTATTTGCACGTGATTGTACGTATTATCCAGCATTGCAAAACATAAATATTTTCTTACCATATTGTCCAAATGTCCCTTTTTATTTGAACTATAGTATTTCGCAAAAAAATAAATAATGGAGACCATTTTGATCATCTATAGAGCTCACAATATATACGCGATATCCTTTGTCAAAGTTTCACAAAGATCGCGTCGCGGTTATTTTTAAAGTAGAGTGTTAGTTTTTTTACACGTGCGAAAGATAATACCTAGTCCATTATCTAGATATTGAATAGTGTTTTGTTTTGTCTACGAAATAATATAAAATACGTATTAAGTCGAGATTTCTAAGACCTTTCCCGTCTTATAGGAAACACGATATTCCCTTTGAAATAAAATATCAAAGAGTTGCGTAGAGCTGTTGTTGTTGCGGTTATATCTCAAAAGACTCTCAAACAAGAATGCCATTCTTTATTTAAGAATTCTTTGTTACTTTGTTACCAACCAGCTGTGTCATCGCGCTTTATTTCTTTTAATTTATGTAATTCACTGAAAAAGGTTTGCAAACAGTTTAAAAAGTAGGATTTTTCGTTTGATATTTTTTTGCCATTTTTTTCCTATAATTAGAGCCTTCTTGTGTCATTCTGGCGTTGAGCTAAAGAAGCTTTTGGGCAGACAAATTGTAAATGCGATCCACGTATCCTTCGACAGCACAACGCCACACCATGTTGAGGCAAAGAAGGATACGCGTTCTGTTTAACAGGTTTCCGAAAGCTTCTTTGGGTGGACAATATCACAGCTCCTGACTTATAATAAGAAAGAAAGGTAGTTCCCGTTAATGCTAATGATTTGTCAAAGATACAGTTATTTAATATTAAATTGTAAAAGCCAAACAATTTGTAATTAAAAAAATATTATATTGAAAAAACTCAAACAAATTTAGATTTTCCAATAAAACAATAAAGAAATCTTCTCTAACTACTATCACTCAACTGTACAAAACACACTATAAATAAGTAGTATTTATTCACTAGGTATTTCACTGTAATTAACAAAAACTCATTATAATTTCAAGATGAAACCAATTTTATTTTCGGCGAATTGAAAAACTTATCGGTTTGCATTTAAATATTCCGTTAAACTAATACGCCACGGTGCGACCTGCGTTGGCCAATGGAAGCGTTCGGAACGCAATAACATGCCAATAAGCCAACAGACAGACTGACTGCATTCCCTTCATTGGCTCAACACGGTATGTGAGTTGTGCTGTTGAAGGATACGTAGCCCGTAATTATAATTTGTCTGTCCAAAAGCTTCTTTAACCCAACGCCATACAAATGATGACTTGAAGAAGCATTTGGAAACACTCGCCGATTAGATACTAATCGTTTAAAATATTAAATCAAACAATTGACTAAAATGCAATGACATTTCAATCATGTTAAGCGCCAATGGGTCAGTGAAAATCAGTAATGTTATTGACAGTTTGGTGAAATGGTTTTTTTTTTGCTACTAGAGAACTATACTAAGAATACTTTTCCCAGTTTCAACTTTATAAATGAATTGTTTCCAATGATATCCTTTTCTTCTGAACAATAAAAAAGTATTTTAGAAAAATGAAAATTCGAATAAAACTTGAATTTCAAACAAACAACGATTCATTTTTATTATGATGTTATAAGATTATGCAACTCAAATGATATACAGGAGTTTTAGGCACAAAATGTACATTAATGCACATTTTGAAAGGTAAGATTATCTTTTAAATTTTTTTATGGTGAGTTCTTGTCTGACTGTCAAAGTTAATGAGACATTAAACCGTGTTTTTGTTTGTAATTTACTATTTAAATATTATCTAGAAAGCCTTTCGTTAAAGGGTACCATCAAGGGTATTACTTACATTTTGAAAACCCCAACCCATTTTTCACCCCAAAAAGGAATATGTTATTAGATTTTAAGGTTCTCGTTATCACACACAATTAACTTCATAATTTCGCCAACAACTTTATAGGTATTAGCAATCTTTTTTATTTAATAAAAGCTGCTTCGTATCGTATGTATCCTTTTTTCTCTTAGGAACTTATAATATTAGCCAATAACTACGTCTGATGTGATTCAACATTTTAGGTCAGTATTATAAGATTGTTGTGAAAACACGTAACGTAAATTATTTGAGTTTGCGGTTGAAGAGCGAACTTCTTCTTCTTATCGAGTGAGGACTACTGGCCCCCTTTGGTGTCAGAGTTTATCAAACCGCCTATAAGGCCTCTGACTTGGCTTAGCGACTGTAATCAAATGACAATAGCAGGGACCGACGGTTTAACGTGCCCTCTGAAGCACGTAAGCGCTCAGTTGTAATGCCATTTTACGGTCCCCCATCTGACACACATAACGCAACTTGTTTAGAAATTCTTAAATATAACAGTTCTTTTGTACTGTATAAATAAATAAATAAATCTTTATTAATGCTATACTATAGACTGTTCACAGAAACGAGCGTACGAGAGTACTGCCGAAATTTGTTCGGTCGTGATCGGCTAGACATAAGGCGCATGGGCAATCAGCAAATTCTCTCATTACTAGCTCGATTCGATCTTCTTCTTATCATATAAGGATTAGTGACCATTTCTGGTATCACAGAGTTTATCAAGCCGCTAAAAGGCCTCTGACTCGGCTTAACGACTGTTATCAGATGACAACAGCCGGGACCGACGGTTTAACGTGCCATCCGAAGCACGGAAGCGCTCAGTTGTAATGCCTCTTTACGGTCACCCATGCGACACCGGGCCGGATCGAGCGTTGCTTAGCAAACGTGATCGAATACAATCACTCTCTCAAGCGCCGCCAGCGCTCGTTTCGGTGAACAGACTATAGTCGTTTTAATCTCGTATACCTAAAAACAGAGCTATAATCTTCACGATCTAACTCAAAAAAATATTTCGAAACGCGTTTAAAGCTAAGCGCAATCTAATTTATAAAACTTACTTTCCATCCTCTCAATATTTCAATAAAACGACACAACTCAAGCGAAATACCGTAACATTTTAACACGAAAGAACTTCAAAAGGGTTAGAGTTGGACTGAGTTCCAATAATTCGTGTAAGCTTGCAAGTGGAATGTTTCATTACAACAACCAAGTATGTTTTATATACTAAGAGTCGACTAACAATCGTTCATTGTTCTAGTGAAAACGCGATAAGAACGGAAAAGTTCTAGACCTAAATCTAACTCGTAATAAGACAGGTGTTAATGGGGAAATAAAAGAGAGAAAATGGAGGAGTTTATCATATATGTAATTTATTTAATACTTTATGCACACTGTACAAATACGGACTTAATGCCTTAGGCATTTATACCAGTCAACCTTAAGGTGATGTGGAGACAACAAGAAGTAGGGTGCACAACTGTTGTAATAAAACCATTTAACGGAATAAATGATTAATTGTAATTAAATAAAATATACTATTAAGAATATTATATTTTAAATATATTAAAATATACTAGTGATTATACATTAAATTATATTAGTAATTCTTGTCATTAACTAGAAAATGGTTCGTCTTTTGTTTCAAAAACCTTAAATCTTTAAATAATGTTATTTATACAGGGTGGTCCAAGTCTGGTGAATATTGTTTTATAGTTAACCAAGCGGAAAATTACGAACCGCAAGGAAAAAAAAATACTTTTTTTAGATTCATAAAAAAGTTTGTAAACCAAAAACGAACAATCAGCCTGAATATTTTATCTGGTAAACACAACAAAGAATATGCCAAAAATGTAGAAAAGTAAAAAAAATAATTCAATAAGGTCGAGATAAAAAAAACGTATCTTGCAATCTGGTGAAAAGGGACTTTTTGCTTGCGGTTCCTAATAGGTCGCTTGGTCAACTATCTATTAAACAAATTATATCCACCAGGTTTGGACCATCCTGTATGTATCTTTTACTATCTTGGATATCATGGGGCCTATTCGTATACTTTCAGCAGTGGACTGCCATAGGCTGAATGTTGATGATGATGATGACGAAAAACCACTGCTGGCCTACTGGGTAGTTCTCCAACTGCACACTACAGACGTCTGTGTTTACTTACTTACTTACGTACTTATATACTGTCTTCGTGTACTTAATGTCTCCCATTGTTTCATTGTACCGTAGAGGTTCAGATAACGCGTTTTATAGGCTTTTCCAGACCCACAGCCGTAAAAGTTGATATAATTCTTCTATCTACCCTTGCCAAGTCGTTTGAAGATACGAGATAGAATTGCTTAGGCAAGAATAAAGGGGTGTTGAAGCGAGGCGACACACTTGTAAATGTATGATTAGCCTTCCGTCCGCAAATTCGTTCGCTAGGCATTATAGTCTCTTTCAGCTTGGATGATTTTTGTAACACTTCAAAATTGTCCGAATCGAGTATACTATGTCAGCAAAATGTTTTTGATAAACTCATTTATTTGCTGTAGCAATTTAGTCAAATAAATGTAATGTAAATAAAAAGTAAAATCTGTGTCTACATTACATTTTGATTGAATACGATAGAAATATATTTCGTTTAGGTATTTTGTAGTGCAATGTGCGATTCGGAACAGGGTAGAGATGAGACACAACAGAATCGACAACTGCCGCTGTTCGTCGATAATAGTGAAAGAACAGACACTATACATTTTTAACAAAACAAAACTCGGCGATTTTTTTGATGCTACAAATTAAATGTTGCTGCTGACATTAACATTGACAGCTTAATGTTTTATTTTTAACCGACTTCAAAAAAGGAGGAGGTTATCAATTCGACGGTATTTTTTTTTTATTTTTTTATATGTATGTTCTACCATAACTTCGCCAGTTGTTAACAGATTTTTATAATTCTTTTTTTATCTGAAAGAAGATGGTTTATGTGTGGTTCCATATAATTTTTACGAAGATCTGGCTAGTAGTTTTTTCATAATCTTGAAAAATATCAATCACATTTTGGCAAGTAGTCGTTTACCTAAATGACATTGTTGTGTATGGGCTGATTTTTAATGTAAGTAACGGCACATGATGTAACTAAAAAATCTGAAATAAAAACATTTTATAAAAAAAATTCAAACCGACTTCAAAAAGTAAAAAATAAAACTTTTGGACTCGGTGCTAGCTAGCTAAGGCCAAAAAAATATATAGTTAATAGAGTGCAATGTAGAATGCCCTGGCTGGCACCGACTCCAAAAGTTTTATTTTTTACTTTTTGAAGTCGGTATGAATTTTTTTTATAAAATGTTTTTTACTACATAAATATGCACATACAATACTTTTAATCCTATATTAAGTTTATGTGGGATGATATAAGTTAGATTATTTAAACGGATATAAACCTATATAACTCTTAGAAAAAGTCATAAATAAATCGATAGGATTTCTATATGGGACATATCTAGAACTGTCAAACTTGCAACGTCACAGGAATCATCCTAGTTGAAAAAGACCGAGTTTCACCCGAGTTCTTTTCGTAATAACACGTATTGTGAGGCTCCATTTATAACTCAATCTACCGTACAATTTCTTTATATTACGAAATATATTTACTTGGCATTGGTAAAATTCGCGAATTTTATCACGAGCACGCCATTAATTAAGAAAGAAGAAGATAAAGACCTACAGTCAGTCAGTGTAACCTACAGTTACTATACAATCCTGTTTTATTCCTTTTCCGGTGGGAATATCGAAATGTGCATTCTTAGTGCTCGCCTACATCGTAAAAGGATCCGGTATGCAAAATTTCAGCTTAATCGGTTCAGTATTTAATAGCGGCTGCCCGTGGTTTTACCCTCGCGGTTCCCGTTCCCGTGGGAGTATCGGTATAGAAAGGAAGCCTATGTATTAGTTCACCACTTGAAGTCCCTCTATACCAAATTTCATCCCAATCCGTTCAGTAGTTTTTTCGTCTAAATAATTGAATACTTATATTAATGCAAACAACGAGGAAAAAATCACGGGCTGTCACAAATCTTACTATTTTAAATTTTGAATACATCACGGCACAGAGTAAAACTTTATAATAACCATGTGTTATCTGCGACATCCATGACAACTATAGTTGACAAACAGGAATATAGCGAGACAACGTTGTAATTCGCCTTCTTCGAGACTGAGATTTCTCCTGAGGGTTGTCTTGATGCCTTGTTGGAACCCTCTATTTTCAGTTTAAAGGACAGACCTCACTTGCATGATTCATGGCAATAAAATAAGGTAAAACATTATGTACAATCGAGGAAGTACCCGGTAGACCAGTAAAAAGTTAAGATCATTATTTAAAAAAAAATAAAGACTTTACTTTTTGAAAAAACGTTTTCCAAAAATCTCTACAGTGGGGTTGGTAAAAAAAAATAAAGTAAAGTAAAAAATGTATGACATATTGAGCAGCGTTCCTACCGGACGTAAACGGAACTACATTTTACTATACATTACGTGCTCGATACTTACTCGATACTATTTCGATAGTTATTCGTGCTTGCCCTACTGGTCTATTGGGAAGTTCCCGATTGTACGAGATAGTATTCGTAGCCGTATTTGATGACGTATTTCATAACGCATTCATGAGGTGAACGAATTTTTCATACAATATAGCTCGGAGGGAGCGTATCACAGAAAACAATAAAAGGCCAGAACTAAGAAGAATTACCTTTACCTATATTATATATATCTAATAATATCCTAGCAATATTAATATTCATTGCGTACTAATAATTGAATAAAACAACCTTCTTCTTCTTCCTTAATTAATGGCGTGCTCGCGTTAAAAACGCGAATTTTGCCAATGTCAAGTAAATATATTTTGTAAATATAGAAATTGTACGGTAGATTGAGTTAAAATGGAGCCTCACAACACGTGTTATTACGAAAAGAACTCGGGTGAAACTCTAAAACAACCTTTCTGGATATTAAATCGCTGTCTATTTGACATTTGTTTAAAATTGTGTCTATTAAACTCTTATTACAGGGGATCCCTGTCTCTGAAAAGGTGTCAAAACGTCAGGAAATTAAAAAAAAAACCTGAAAAACGACGTAATTTTCAAGCCAAAGTGTTAAATACAAATTAAATACTCCTTTGCAAATTAAATTAACAGCCATGTTTTTTAATTATTATAATGTGGTTATTTTTTATATCTGTGAGCGCCAGCCTTTTTTTTTATTATAACTATGATTTAAATTCATTATCCATAGTTTTTAACAATCAATAACAACAATTGATTTGCTTAATTTTTGTAAACCTTAAATTCAGTAGAAATAGAGAAACGAAGAATCGAAATTCGCCTAAACTTTATAGAGATTTCTCTTGAGATCGGTTTGATAGTTTTCCTATAACTTCAAGTAAAATGT
Organism: Chrysoteuchia culmella; assembly: GCA_910589605.1. Classification (NCBI taxonomy): domain Eukaryota; kingdom Metazoa; phylum Arthropoda; class Insecta; order Lepidoptera; family Crambidae; genus Chrysoteuchia; species Chrysoteuchia culmella. The sequence continues at coordinate 21,309,016 of OU342652.1, forward strand.
TATTTTAAAATTCAATTTACCAATGTATCTCATAGAATATATAGATATCTGCTAGTCGTGTTAGGTTTTTCCATTCACAATACTATTTTGCTAATATTCAAGATTAGTAGGTAGTTCGAAGAAAATCCACTAAAACCAAAGGTTAATGAAAAAAAGACACTAGACCGATTTTATTTTGAACCATCATAAGAATTTATGATGTGGTTAAGAAATAGCTTAGACTGCCGCAAAAAGGGGTTATTGTTAACTATTCTTATGAATGTGGTCAAGAAATAGCTTGGACTGCCGCAAAAAGAGGTTATTGTAAACTATTCTTATGAATGTGGTCAAGAAATAGCTTGGACTGCCGCGAAAGGGGTTATTGTAAACTGTGGCCATTAAAGTTAATTCGTCATCAGAAAAACGGCAAAATATTATACGTAAACTCGCCACTAGTAGCATTTTAAAAATAAATTTCCTTTGCGACCGAATATGACGAATTTGCACATTAATTCCAAAGTAGTCACAAAGGAGATGGCTAAAATTTCATACATTAAATACCCAGAATCGCCAACAATGAAATATTTACCAATGGGTTAACTTTAATGAACATTTCAACATACCATAAGCGCCACCTTGGGATCCACAAGGTATAGGAGCTGCATCAAAAGTAAAATTTTCGCGATATATTATTTATTAAATTATACTAGCGGATCCTCGCGGTTTTACTCGCGTGGTGCCGTTCCCGTAGGAATATCGGGATAAAATATAGTGTCACTCTGGAGAAATGTAGCTTTCTAATGGTCTAAGAATTTTCTAAATCGGTCCAGTAGTTCCTGAGATCAGCGCGTTCAAACAAACAAACTCCTCAGCTTTATAATATTACTAGCGGATCCTCGCGGTTTTACCCGCGTGGTGCCCGTTCCCGTGGGAATATCGGGATAAAATATAGCCTATGTCACTCTAGAGAAATTTAGCTTTCTAATGGTCTAAGAATTTCGTAAATCGGTCTAGTAGTTCCTGAGATTAGCGCGTTTAAACAAACAAACTCTTCAGCTTTATAATATTAGTATAGATAATAATATAGTATAGACTAGCCTTCCGCCCGCGACATCATCCGCGTCAAATTAGGTTATCGCGCGGACTTAGGTTACCGCGTGGTGGCACCATCTATCGGAACAAAAGTATCCTATATCCATCTGCAGGGTTCAAATTATCCCCATACTAAATTTCATGAAAATTGGTAAAGCTATTAACAGCGTAGTAGACAGAAATGCTATTGAATTTTATTAGTATGTATTTTATCGATATATTTTATCGCCGTAATATCGCTATTACCTACCGAATTGTACGTACGGAAGGGGAAGTCGCGGACAGGACACTTATTTCGTCTTCGTCGTCTTCAGCCATTCTGGGACACTGGCCTTTCTTATGGATGGATAAGGACAATGGGCCATGACCCACCACGCGAGCCTTATGCAGGTTGGTGGATATTAACGAATGCAAATGCAGCCGGAACCAATGTTTAACGCGCCTTCCGGAGCACGGAGGAGCTCGAGATAGTAAAGTTTGGGTCACCCATCCCATGACCGAATCACTGCGCCACCATGCCTATTTGAATAACCCCATTTGACCTATCAGCACAAATCCAGGTATTTGTTGTTTTACAAAAAGCAATCATGTTTAACCACAAAATTGTGTCGTACATCATTCATTATCACATGAAAGAAGGTACAAGGTAAATATTACCTTTTTGCTTCAACCCCTCCCCATTACAAATATTTGGAGAGTACTATGCTCTGATGGATAGAATTTCAGAAATTCGCTTCCGGTGAAGGCAAATGCGTTAAACAAGCTACATTTGAGGGATAAGCGAAAATGTGATCAAAGGGTTCCCTACGATATAATTGCTTCGAGATGTTTAATTGAAAGTAGACAATTTGTGGTTTTTGCTGACATATTTTTTTGTAAGTTGGATTTTATTCAATAGAGTAATTTGACTGGTGTCAATGTCATTTTGTAAAAATACTGCTGCCTTTTTAATTATTTTTTTGTTTTGAGTGATGGGAATCCAGTCTTTACAGATTCCTGCCTTGAGGATATGCTGGGGTCACCTAGCATACCCGTCCTGGTAAAGACCTAGGAACAAGCACACTATCTCTCGCCACCCTCGTTACCCCGTCGAGCCTAGTAGGCTCGGCGGGGTTACGGGGTAGGCTCACCCACTCCCGATCCTCCACCGGGCCAAAGGCCGGATGGGAGATCGGGACTGGGGAGGGACGCCTACCTCGCGACCTCCCAGTCCGTCAGACCGGGGGACCGGGAGGGGGGGGGGGCATTACCAGCTATAACTTGAGAGGGGGGGGGGACCGTGCGATTCGGAAGACGACCGAAAGGTCGTCTCCCGCACCGCACCGCCCCGCTAAAGGGGGACAAGATGCGCATAGCGCCGTCTCCTCCGCCCCACCCGTCTTCGTCGGAGACGGTCCGCATGAGCGTATGTAGCTTTATTGATAATATTGAATGTGTGTATGTGAATGGAATCAATACTTAGTGAACTGGAACTGGATCTGAGCAAATCTTTACGAAAAACAGGTAAAAGCCGGATTATATTTGCAAAGTGACATTGGCACCTGTCAAATTGCTCTACTGAATAGAAAATCCGGCTTTAAGTCTTGGGTTGGAAGAAAATGTAGAGAAAAAAATGGCCGCGAGTCTTAGCGTTTTTTAGATTTTACCGTACAATTTATTTGTACTAAAAATATATTTATTTGACATTGGCAAAATTCGCGAATTTTATGGCGGCACATAAAACCGTTGGTCCCGGTCCCCATTAATTAAGAAAGAAGAAGTCTTGGGTTCGATCTTTACATGATGTACAGTTGAGTTTTGGCAGTAGGTATCAGGGTGTTTTAAAATCTGATACTTACATCATTGTAAGGAATGTTTTTCTAGGTTGGTATCTCTTAAACAGTATCGGTATTAAATTGGGTAAAAACAATTATTCTTTTATTCTGTTAAGATATTTCTTGTCGCTCAAAACACCTCTTGATTTTATCAAACGTATTTATTCTTTATTGTAATATTATTAGTGGTGTAATTTGGTATTACCATAGATTACTATTTTCTCATTAAAATTATTTGATGCTAAAACAATACCAGTGATAGAAAAGAACATATTTGTAAGGAGAGTAGCACGCAAACTAGGCGAGGCCTGTAGATAGGATACCATCTCCACTGTCGACACAAATTATTTGGTAAGGCATAAAAGGTTAAATATAATACTATACTAGATTACACTGTGCGAAACCCGAAAATCAGTTCTTCGTTTTTTTCAAATAATTTGACACAATCATTGATGTTTGAAGACAGATCACATTAGGTTGCAATTTATTAGTCGTGAGTTTCACGAATTTGTGTTGTCAATATAATTGACTCCGTCTGTGAGGGTTAATAAATCAGGAACATCAAAATTTAAATCATGTTCTAAGCTATTTTACTTAAAAACTATAATAATAATAATACATTATAACTATTGATCGCTCAATAACTGTTGGATAGTATAAAGCACAACTTTTTTGACAAGACAGAGACCTCTGCAAGGCTCTTTCTTTGTGTCGTCTAATTCAGCTTTCTCTGTAGTTGTCGTTGTAGGTCTGTGCATATAACAACCACTTGATTGTGAAGAGAGTGAATATAGAAGTAGAAGTACAATCAGGGATTGAGCCTTTAGTACCATGACTGTTTTTATGGAGTAAGAAACTGGTATAGCAGCATCTGAAACAAACAAACCTTTTCTGAGACAGAAAAAAATGTGCTATGAAACTGGTTGTGCGTGCACCCTACTTCTTACTAGTCTCCACATCACCCTAAAGTTGACTGGTAGAAAATGCTTATGGCATTAAGTCCGCCTATGTACATACAATTTGTGCATGAAGTATTAAATAAATAAATAAAATGATATATTGTTGTCTTTTAAAGAAGTTCTTCATGAGTTGTCTTTAACATAAGACATTAAGGGCCAGTTTCACCACCAACAGATAATTCTAGATAGCTTATTGGTCAGCTCATTTGACAGCTGTAGCAATATGAGCATACGTCACGTAAGCTATCCAGAACTTAGCAGTCGGTGGTGAAAACGGCAATAAGGTTACTCAAGCTAAATTGATCTTTATACCTAAAACAATCGATTGGTATCATAAAAGTACAGGCAGTTATTTGTCGGTTCGATTTCCGGCGCAGGTAAGTGATTTTTCGAAAATGCTTGAATTCAGACAAACTTATTTTTGAAAATAAAGGAATGTTTCCTTTGTTGTTTTGTACATCACTGTTGTTTTTTTTTCCACCCTGTATAATAGCATTGCATATTAATTTTTTAGCCAACCATCCCGTGACCAGCCATAGCAAAAGCAGCTTTTCAAAGTCAAAGTCAAAGTCAATATCATTTATTCAGTCTAGGCTGTTACAAGCACTTATGAACGTCAAAGAAGCTACGCCATCGGTTCACAAACCCTACGGCGGGAGACCTTGTAACGAGAAGAACCGGCAAGAAACTCGTCAAGGGCTGTTTTTTTCTCCCTGTTTTATTTCATACAGAGTCGTCAAATTGAAAAGTGACCTTAACATATCAGTAAGGTCAATTTCCATCACAAAAGGAAAATACTAATGAAAATATTACATTTTATGGTTATTGTAATTTATGGTTTTGACTTCCATAATCGCAGGCCGAATGTACTTACCACTGTTTACAGAGCTCCTTGTTTGCGTATTACGTATTTTCATCAACTCATTTATAATTTCCCCACTGCTGGCCTTCCTTATGGATAGATAAGGAAAATGGGCCATGGCCCACCACACCAGTCCAATGCGGATTGGTGGGTTTAACGACTGCAAATGCAGCCGGGACCAACGATTTAACGTGCCTTCCAAAGCACGCAGGACCCCTATTTTTGAATCACTCGTCGCGCGAGTGGCGAGGCGAACGAGGCGATCAGACGATTAGCGACCTTGCGTTCGTAGACATAGTACGCTTATCGCTTTGCACCTCGCGCGCTTGCGTTGGGAGGCGGTACTACAGTCGAAAAGCGAAGCTATGTATATCCGGGTAAGGTCGCTTTTACAGAATACGGAAACTCAAACGTCGCATGAAAATTAGTAGAATCCTCGAGACGAGTGAATTAAAAATAGAGCTCCAGGAGCTTGAGATAGTACATTTTTGGTCACCCATCCTGTGACCGTTGCGAAAGTTGCTTAATCTCAACAATCGCAGGCCAAGCGCGCAAACCACTGCGCCACTGTGCCTCCTCACGGCTTACGTATTCAACACGTTCAATTTATCATTAATTCCACATATGGTTACCTCTATGTAGAAGCTCGAGACACATTTGGCTTCCTCCGACTAAGGCAAATACAATTAGGCAATGTTAACTTAAGCATATTGAGTTTGTGGTTCGATGACTGCGTCACGATCACGGTAGATGCAACGTATGTACGTTTTCCGAATGTGTGGAATGCCTTAGATCTCTCTAGAATCTGGGAACAAATGAAAGATGTAATTGTAAGGTTGTGGAAGAGGAAGTCATAAAAAAAGGCTGATTGTTAGCCATTTAAAAAAGTAAAAAAATGGAATAAAAAATAATGTATCGCCTTAAAATATAAATTTAAGTTCAACTTTCATAAAAAACTCTATAGACTAGTATATATATAGTATACATATACTATAGGTACTATAGTATTACACACATACGGATAAAATAGATAACCTTTCATTAATAGGCTTTTAATCTGCACTAGAAAGATAGAGTCAAAGTCAAAGTCAAAGATTTTTATCCAAATAGACTTATAGATAAGTGCTTTCGAATCGTCAAATTTTTTTTTCCTACCAGCCATTCAGGACATCTTTTAACTGATAAGAAGAACGGCACATTAAGGTGGGTTCAGATTAATGCACTTTTACCTGTACCTGCGTTCAGCGCATACCAGCGTCACTATCCAAAAACGCTGGACGAAAAGTTCGATGTGCTGCTATCATCGCACGTAGGTATATTTCCTATGAACGTGCGAAAAACCGTCCCGCGATGGATCGCAGCGTTCCCTATATATCCGTATCAATCCGTATTATTTATAATCTTAGTGTTTGTAATTTTATTATTATTATTTATTTTTTGACATAAGTAAATATGATTTTGAATTTCTAACACTAGGAACAATTATTTTGACCCAGGAATTATTGTTATTGTACGAGTATATCATATTGACATACTTCTTTCTAATTGTAATTATTCTGTTTTCAATCAATTTACATTTTGTTTGATTTAAATTAATTTCATCAGTATTACGTGACATTTGTATTTTATAATCTTAAATTTATTGTCATTTTTAATGAATTTCATTATAAAATTGTTAGTATCGGCATAATGGCGTGTTGGAATTTTCTGTAACCTGTGAGTTTTTCTTATAAATAAATAAATCAAGACGCCGTACCACCGTAACGGGCATCCAGACTAGCGTTCTTGATCGCGACGCTGCTGATACGATGAGCAGAGGTACGATGCGGATATCTGGATCGACCTTTTATTGCGTTTTTTTTTATTATAATAACTGGGCAGGCATTTGACCACAATCGTGCTTAATAAACAGGATGAAGTCTAAGATGTTGCATGCTTGCCCAGGAAATGCATATTCACTCTCGCCTTGAAGAGGCCAAGGTTGTAGGAATCGGAGTACACATGAGCAGGCAGCTTCCATTCTTTAGCGGTTCGCATAAGAAATGTGTCAGCAAAGCGCTTGGTACGGACCGTTGGAATGTCAATGTGGTACGGGTGGTAAGCTAACCTGCGTCTGGTAACCCGATGATGGAAAGGGGCTGGAGGAACAAGGTCGTGCCGTTCTCTCGCACACTCTTCAAAGGATAGGATAGGAATTACCAGCACACGACAACTTACCTAACTTTTTAATTTGTTTAACGAATGATAAGAAATCTATACTTAAATATAGTTTTTCTTTCTCGCTTTACCCCACTTCGTATTTCACTTTTAAGAATTTAGATTGAATTTGTTCCAGTCAGCCTTTCAATTTCCTTTTCCGGCAGTCGTCTTCGATTTGTTGAATATTGGAAATAGTAGGTTTCCCCTTGAATACGAGCAGAATACTGAATTAAAAATTATTACTCTTATTTATGTTTTGATGACATTTCAAAGTGTCCTTGAGACGAAGGTTGTTTAAGGTAGTTATTATATTACGATTTGCGCTGTTAGATTATTTCGTGGTATATACTAGATCTAATGATTATAGTAATTATTATTTAATCTTTTGTGCGTCAGATATTTAATGCATTATTATAATGTTATTTGTGTAATTTTTACTGTATTAGGAAAAAGGTTAGAAGCAGTAATTTAGCTGTCATGCATCGCTACATTTTCTTTATATTGTTATGATTTCTTCACGATGTTATTGCAATATACCTTAATTAGCGAATGTCTAACCGTATTCGAACGAAACGAGACATTAACTTTTCGAAGGTAGACTTATGAGTAGCCAGTCACCCGTGACTACGGCAGCTGAAAAGGTGCCAAAACGTCGGAAAAACAAAAAAAATAACGTCAAAAACCCATACAATATATTAAGACTATCAAGTTACATAGGTCTCGTTTGTCGTAGACATTTGAACATTGCACGTCAACAATATATACAATTTCATTTAACATGGAGATAAACTCAACCCGGCACTTAACAACACACAGGGCAAACGCGAAACACCAGAAGACTGATAGAGGACTCATGAGCAAACAAAGCATTCGTTTGGAACGATATCAAATCTCTCAAACGACGAGGTACACTGTATAGGTACGAGCAGTAAATACATCGCAGAATTATTTCAGTAGTAAATGCATGACACGCTCTTTCTTATCCATTGTAGTGTCCTGTTATATATAAGATATAAAAAAACTATGCTAAATTCAATCAAATTCTGTCAATTTTTGGTTTTGCTGTCACTTTCCCGATATTTTCATGCTATATAGTATTATAGGAATATATAGTAAATTTGGTTTAATATGCAGAAATATGTTTTTAAATCCACCTGGATCCTTCTGAAATAAAGCAAAAAAATTATAATAGTAAATATGACAAAAAATATATAGCAAAATATGAATCTAAACTAGTGTTTGCTCTCCTGCCCAAACTTCCTCTAAGCCCATACATTCACTCAGTGAGACCTCCTCGAAGCCAGTGCCCGAAACCTAATGTAGACATGCCTATCATACCAGAATTGGCTTATATGACACTGTTATAACAATATTAACTTTTAGAATTTTTATGTTGAAATTAAATAAAAATAAAATCGACGACCTCTGTGGTAGAGTGGTACATACACCGGTTTCAAGGTGTCGCCTACTCTGAGGTCCCGGGTTCGAATCCCGGTAGGGGCAAATGTTTGTATGTTGAATACGAGCATAATGTACCTGAGTCATGGACGTTTATATATATTTCTACACATAAATACTTATATGTATATGTATATTATAAGTATTTATATCCGTTACCCTAGTATCCCATAACACAAGCCTTACAGTGCTTACTTTGGAGCTAGGTTAATAGATGTAAGTGTTAGAAATATTTATATTTATATTTTAAAATAAGAAGATCAAAAATTAATAACGGTACCCTTTAACCCCCTGGTTCCTATATTCAGAAACGATTCGTTTTGGCTACGGACAGTTATCTTTTCCATTTAATAAACGTCGAAATTTGCAGGCTGATTTAAAATCACCTAGCAACCTATTTCGTCGCTGTCATTTCTGTTATATTTTCGTACAGCCAGCCACAACAGCGACTAAACTGGAATCTGAAACGATTTTCACTTACATAATCAGCCTTCCGTTCGTGAACCCACGAACGAAACCCTGTAAAACAAATGAAAAACAAATTAATTACAAGTTGTCTTCCATAAACGCCGTAGTTTTGTAAAATGGCTGCCTCTCCCGGAGAGGCACAAGAGATAAATAACCTGTCGTGGGGAATAATTAAAAACTTGTTTGTTGGCCGTGGGCTCAGTTCGCCCATACAAATTAGGTCGAGAAGTGAAAGACGGAATTCCTACAAGTCACCTTTACAACGGTGAAGCGCGAGTTGAAGTAAAATTTACTACTGCAATAATATTTGATACTGTTTGAATCCTAACTAGGTATATATATTATACATAATATGATAATTATCTAATATTATAAAGATAGATGTATAATATAATATATATCCTAACTATAATATTATAAATGCGAAAGTGTGTTTCTTTGTCCTTCCTTCACGTCTAACTATAAAAGAAACCAACTACTTGATATTTGGCATAGAGTTAATAGGCTACTTTTTATCCCGATATTCCCACGGGAACGGGAACCACGCGGGAGAAACCGCGGCGGTAGCTAGTAAAAAGAAAATTCTAACATGAAGGATCCTTGGGGCGCTTGTGGCGCGCAGTGGTTGACGATTTCGACCCGCGATTGTGACGGCTAGGGTATTCCACTTCCCGTGGCAGTTTCTGGTCTGCTATCGGGCGCGTCCCCAGGTGGTGGATAGGGGAACGGCCTTCAGATATTGGGGCTACCGGCTTGCCGCGCAAACCAAAACCAGAGCGGTGGGCAACCGCTCTCGAACGGTTGCAGAGGTTTGAGAGGGACTACGTGTCTGTGGTTACACGGAACGAAAACCTTTCGGAAGTACGCGTTTCATTGTGGAAATCTGAGAAGGAATCTATGACAAGCGCTCTATGACTAGACGAAAACCGGAAGAAAGTACACACAAGGGTAGCGAAAGTTGCTTAGAGGCGACCGCACGAAAACAGTGAGGACTGAGGGATAAGCGTGAGAGGCGCGAGTTTGTGTGAAGTGAGTTTCCCTTGGAAACTCACTTTTCGCGGACAATGTGGAAACCTGAGAGGGACTACGCCGCCATGTTTTACATAGAGGCAGAAACCGGAAGTTAGTACACACGAGTCTCTTAGTGGCGGACGCTCTGAGTGAGGCAATGGCCTAAGGTGACGCAAAGTGTGCGGAGAATCCGAAAGCCTATGTCTCTCTCTTTAGAATGCTGAGACCTGTCAGTACTACGCGTCCATATGGAGGCGGAAATTATGGGTAGTACGCTCTAGTGGGTCCCTAGCTCGGTTGGGAGACCTTGCTCTTAAAGTTTATAGACCCCAAGCTTATTGGTGCGCATCCGTGCAGTGTGCTTTCTGGCGTCTGGGAGAAATCCCATGGGATGGCAGAAGTAGTTTCTGCATCCCAAGGTGGACTTGCTCCGGTAAGCATAATTGTACCAATGCTACAACGAGAGCCATAGCCGAGACACTAAGGACACGGCAAGTAGTTTTTAGTGGGGGTCCATCGGCGGGAGAGTCCCACATGACCTTTTGTTTGCTCTCTGACATAGGTATGCGTAACGCATTTTCCACTAGTAAAAAAAAACAAAAAGTGGTAATCCAATTAATCCAATTGGTCCAAGTTCTTTGTCCAATATTTGATCTCCTTGACGTATGCCTTTTCCACTTGTCCAATATTTCGAGTAGTTGAATGTCAAATAAACTTTAGGATCAAATAACAGTTTCAATAATATACCCACTTCTTACTACCGTCCTTTTAAAAGAACGCTTAAGTACAACACATAATTTTGAAAATATTGATAAAAAGGGGTATTTAGGGCTATTTTACTAGCGTTGCTTATAAACAACGCAGATTTTCCGAGTTTCTACTAGGAACATATATTGTCATATTTTTTTTCTCACGTTATTTTGTATTTTCTAAACCGCATACAAACAATTATTAAGTTTGAATGGAATATTATGATTCAGTAACATCTGGGCTAAATACAAATAAACTTGGATCAAATATCAGCGTTACTAGCACATTGGATGAAGTCATCCAACTTCCTTGATCAAAGGCGCATTGGACCAAGATATTGCATAAGTGGAATACTACCCTAAGGCACTTTCACAATGTTTGGTCATGGATGTATCATTAAAAATGTATTGGCTCGAGATCCCCCTCGATTTGGAATCGGAAGGCACGTTAAGCCGTTATTCATCGCTGTATTTGCTGCATAGGGCCTGCTTGGCCCATTTTCCTTATCCATCCATAAGGAAGGCCAGTTTCCCAGCCGTGGGTATGATGATGAAAGATTAGTACTTTGTGAATCGGATAAGATAATATTTTTTTTATAACTAAGTATGTGATTTCAAACTACGATTGCAAGCATCCCTTCATTAATTCAACCTAACCATAAAGTTGAAATCTGGTACTGAATCCAAACTGAAACTAACTATATAATTTTTTTTAGTTTGTTTCATTCCTGATTCAACTTTTGCCGAGTCGAGGATTCTTCAAAATAACAGATTTGGTGGGCTTAGTGGAAGGGTTGATTTAAGCCGTAGAACTGTCGTTCTTCGAACTGGGCCATCCAGATTATGCTAGCCAGGTAACCCTACGTCCTTCTGTACTTTGAAGCCAAACCATTTGTACCCGGTAAGAGGCTTACTGTAATAACGGCAAATTCGGGTCGGGAGTTTTATTTATGGTCGCCATTTTAAAAATAATGAAAGGTAACGGCCTGTTACGACGTAACCCTATCGGTTCTTTTTTGTGTAGGTCTTTTTTTGCCTTCGCAAGAGAGAGAATAGAGCTCTATTTTTGATTCACTCGACTCGCGAGTGGCGAGACGAACAAGGAAGCGATCAGGCGAATAGCGACCTTGCTTATTACATATTAGCTCACTTTTCGCTTTGCATCTCGCGCGCTCGCGTTGGGAGGCGGTATTTCAGGCGAAAAGTGAAGCTATGTATATACTTGTACTTTAACTATTACAGAAACTCAAATGTCTCACGAAAATCAGTACAAACTCCTGAAGCTCTATTTTTGAATCGCTAGTATGACATAACGTTGATGCATGCGACTTAAGTCACGCGTCGCTGGCTTTATTTCGATCGCCTGCAACGAGTGGGTGAAGGCACTCGTTGCGGCCGAGCGATTCAAAAATACAGAAATTCGTAAGTCGAACGAAAATCAGTAGAAATGAAGCGCTCGACGCGCGACGAGTGAATCAAAAATAGAGAGCGCGCCGTTGCAGTCGAGCGAAACAAGCGTACGAGCACTCCAAAAATAGAGCTCCAGGAGCTCTATTTTTGATTCACTCGTCGCGCATCGAGCGCTTTGCTTATAATGATTTTCGTTCGACATACGAGTTTTCGTATTTTTGAACCGCTCGACAACAAAGAGTGCTATTACCCCCTCGTTGCAGTCGAGTGAAAGAAGCGTGCGACGCGTGACTTAAGTCGCATGCGTGTGACTTAAGTTATACAAGCGATTCAAAAAAGAGTTCCTGGTCGCCTACGACCGGCTGATTTTAAAGTCAAAGTCATAGTCAATATCATGAATTCAGTCTAGGCTGTTACTAGCATTTATGAACGTAAAAGAAGCTATATACGGCATCGGTTCAAAAACCCTACGGCGGGAGACCTTGTAACGAGAAGAACCGGCAAGAAACTCGTCAAGGATGTTTTTTCTCCCTGTGTTATTTCATACAGAGTCGTCAAATTGAAAAGTGACCTTAACATATCAGTAAGGTCAATTTCCATCACAAAAAGAAAATACTAAACTTTATAACCCACAACTAATAAAATGTACCTATTATTTAACTAAAAAAAACTTAAATTTTAAAGAAAACCATCAATTATGACCGCTTATTATGGTCTAGCGGTAACATAACAGCGGTATCAGATTCTGAGTTCCACTACTCGACCGTTTATATCAATACAAAACACAAAATACTCTACGATAAAATAACCTCAAGTGTCACGTTCAAAATTATAACCAGTTAAAGTTGACAAAAAAGGTCACTGAAAGCGTCACTGTTACAACTCTGACAGCTTATAACTTTGTAACGTGACACTTTAGGAGATTTAGATTGACATGGAAAATCGATTTAACAAGGTTATATTTATGATCGTTATATAAAAAAGCAAAATGGCCGTAACAGTAGGTATACCAAAATCTTCAAACCCTTTTCTCAGAAAGAATTAGTTAGAAAACTAACGTTTCCATTTGTCATCCTCCGTCAGTAGTCATTATTTATTCCGTGCTGTGAACTTACTCATTTGCTTCAAAAATAATTGCTAGTGACGGGTCTTTTCTAATATGTGGCGGAAGGCTCCTGCTCTACGAGAAACACGACTGGTTCATTTATTATTGAACAGGAATGGGATCCTCCTGTTTCTGGATAACACACGGGTAAGGGAAGATTGACAAGTGTAATTGAACAAAATATTTCGGGTTTATCAGTACAGCCTTATACGGTTACATATTTAATTCTAAGTTAATTTTAACTTTAACATAATTTTCTGTATATTTTTTTGATTTGTTATCATTAATGCACGCTATTTTTACCTATAAAAGTTTCACTTTGTTATGAATGTTACTATGTGTGTGTTTTATTTTTGGTTAGTTTAATCTTGCCGGTGATCTAAATAAATAAAATATTATAATTGTATTATTGATAAGTGGGATTAGCACCAACATTTAGAAAAAATGAATCCGTATAACTTACCTTCTAGAACTTACCTACTATGCTACTCTGATGCTACTAGTGTGATATGATGAGCAGCGTTCCTACCGGACGACGTAAACAGACTTTCTTTATAAGATATTTGTGTTAGTCCCTCTGTACTTTATATAAAACTATTGAGTAGTTGGAAAAGTAAAAAAAATAATACTGTGAAGCTAGTAATATTATTAACAATAAGCTTATTATTTCCTTCAAGAATTTTCTTTCTGGCTAGCTACCACCATCTTATCTAACCCTGAAGCCTTAACAACAATGTTTTCAGCATTGTTGTGTTCCGGCAGTTAGAGTTAGGATAGCCAGTTCCTCAGTGATGAGGATTCCGGGAGAGGCTCGCTTCCATCTTCGGCCTTATCAATACTTAACATCAGGTATGATGAAGATTAAGAGTCTCCCCATTGTTCATAAAAAAACTGCGTAAAATGAAATAATGTCATGGGAGTTTCAGAATACAGCAACACCATATTCGACTGATGGCAGTCGGTGAATTTCAATTCGAGTGCGAATTGAGTTCGCATGAGTATTTCAAATTATTCAAAAATATGTCTCCTGTCCCTTTGAAGTTTAAAGGCAGAAACACCCGACAAAAATGTAATGACGTTTAAACGTCGTTACTGAAAATGGATGTAAGAACTGAATATACCCTAATAAATACAGCCATTTTATGGAAGGAAGAAAATATCGGGAAATATGAACAAAGCGCCTGTAATCAAGCGCTGGTTTATTCCACGTTCATCACAGTTTTAATAAACGTCGGCCATTTATACACAATAAGCCTCAGAGTAATCCATGCAGGCAAGGATTTTTTGTTATTATACTAATATGACGGAGGAAAGGTATTATTTATGAGCTTAGCGAGCAGCGTAGCGATAGCGGTTAGAAAATTCAGCATGCTTAGAGGACCGGTGAGGAGGAGAGGCGAGGATTCCGGGAGCTCCTTATTAGTAAGATGCGATTTTGTTTAAACCAGCAATAAAGAACTGGTTTATTTCTGGCTTGAATTTTTCAAGGTGTTCTTTACTTCAAATTCTCAAATCAAATGCCATTCATGCACGACATCCTTAGTGGTTAAAAATTCCTTATCAAGGTTCGTGAGGTGCTTAATGTAAAATTCTTAATACTGATAGTGTTAGTAGAGAAATTTAATTTAATCTGTAGGTTAGTTCTTCTACTTGATATGTACAGAGATTCAATTCAACTATTTCAATTCAAATGCTGGTGTAATTTTTAGCTAACAGAATTTCACTTTTTTTTTGTGTATTTGTGTTTCGAAGGTAATTATTTAAAATTATTTTATATTGTAATGTAATAAACATAACAAATAGCATGTAATGCAATAAACATAATTCTATACTAATCTAAACGCTTCATCTTGTGAATGTAGCCACCGCACTAAGCTGAGACGATTTGTAGCCGCTTTGTTAAGCTAAGCTCTGTTTGGGTTCTACTCAGTATTGCTACATTAGGTTTTGAGGCCACGGTTACTGTCATATTATATTATGATAAAGGACTCTTAATATTTTGCCTTTAATTTTTAAAATATTTGCGATGTTATTTTATTTATACTTCGACGAGACTATAATAGCTAAAAAAGGGGTAAATTGTTTATCTTTGTATTCAATAATTATAATCTCGTGTGAGGCATGTCGTTACGTTCTCTAAAATATGGTTGAGCGAAGCGATGGCTGGTTTATGCGTCATGCTCGTGAACGGATGCCGCCTGCGGTAGAGACTACAGTCTGCTTGTCTTAAAACGTTGTGCTTAGGGCTTTAATATTTTCATCTTAAATAAAATGTTACTGACTGTATGTACAGCTTGCAGTACGAGTAATCTTGTAATGCGTGAAATATTGTAATGTATAATTTCTGTGCAAGTTGAATTTTTTTTACGGTTAGAGCTACCATAAAATGTACTTTTATTTTAGTATTTTCTTAGTGATCGAAAGTGACCTTACTAATGTGTTTTTCACATTGTATGAAATAATACAGTTATAAAAAATTGTGCTTGACGAATTTCTTGCCGTTACGAAGTCTCCCGCTCCCGCCGTAGGGTTTGTGAACCGATACTGATGGCGTAGCTACTTTGTCGTTCACAAGTGCTTGTAACAGCCTAGACTGAATAAATGATATTGAATTGTTTTTTTGCCATTATTTTATAATTCTTTCTTTACTAGTCGCCACCTGCGGTTTCATCAGCGTAGTGAACGTTCTCGTGGCAATATCGGTTTACAATGTATCCAGACTATAAACTATCTGTGTGCAAATTTTCATGTAAAGCTATTTTTGCGTTACGTTTCTCAATAGATAAGATAGGAAGATAAAGAGTTTATTAGCTAACAACTCACACATATACATAAATAACTTTACATTTATAAAAAAAAACAGACAAAGAGAAGAAAGAAACACACCGACTTTCAGCTTTACCAAGCGGGATAAAATGTAGAGTTAGTATACATAAATATCGTCGTCTCAGCCACAGGACACCCACTGCTGGGTATAGGCCTCCTCCAAAAGGGGGGGTTTGCCATAATCGCCACGCTTGGCAGGCGGGTTGGCGATCGCAGTATGGCCAAGTTTGTAGGAGACGCTGCTGCCCGTCTCCTGAAGGCTGAGTCCCTTAGTAGCCCTTTACGACACCCACGAGATGAAAGGGGGTAGTGCTATTCTAAGCCGACACTACACAGCTATACATAAATATAATGTAAGATAACTTATAATGAACAGTTAATTAACAGTTCTAATGTTATACTTTGAATAAGGATCAAGTTACTAATCTAATTAATTGATTGACAAACTTCTTGGTCTAACTCGAGACGATATCGACAAAATTGGTTCAGTGACCAAAACCCTTTACTGAGAGTACCTAACTCTTATTTGATTAGTTACATTTGAGGTTTAAAAATTTACATATTGGACATACTATTCATGGACTCTTAATGGAAATGTTAAAAGAGTGATAATTACATTTAACTGACGATTCAATTTTGAATACAGATTTGTTTGGATGAAGTTACTTCACAGACCAATCCTTAGTGCTAAAACAGCAAAAATTTTCATTGAAAGTGGAAAATATTATGATAAACATTATGACGCGTGTTTTATTATCACCCATTGTTTTAGGTTGGTCTTGGACTGTCTAGAACACAATTTGACTACATTTGATTTTTGCCTAGAGCTTAAAGTGACGTGTCGACGAACACTCAAATCTCCTAGAACACAAATTGACTACATTTGATTTTTGCCTAGAGCTTAAAGTGACGTGTCGACGAACACTCAAATCTCCTAGAACACAAATTGACTAGTACCGAAAAAACGTAGAACACATTTCGCCCACTGTTGTATTTTGTTTTTGAATGTACAGGCAAGGTGAAAAATAAAAGTACCTACAGACATATGTCACAGCTTATAAATATATTATGTTAACTCATGGGTTATTATGCGTGTTATTATTTTAATAGTTTCATAAATTATGGAAACACCAGAGAACGCCGTGAAAGTTTGTTTTATTTCTAATGCACAAATTTGACTTATTATTTATTAGTTTTGAATGGTCGTGCAATATTTAACCTCACGCAACGACCTTCAGAAACTTAGATTATAATTTAGACCTTTCACATCGCCACTAATTCTCATACGATAAGAGAGAAGAGAGACTTAATGAGTAATTTAAAAAATCCATTAAAGTGAATATTAAATTTATATTTGTTTTCGCTAGATGTTAACTAACTTAGGCAAACTGGAAAAAAGTTTAAATTGGGCTTCGCTTTGCTGCAATATTTAATTTTCTCTCTGAAGTAAATTCTCTCTTTTTTTATTCTTGTGTGTCTCGTCGTTTTAATTTGTGATAGCCACAGAACAGAAATAGCAATGTTGACAGACCTGCCCCCTAATTGTCAAATTTCAAAATCTATCACAATCCCTTTCAAAGGTATTGTGATTGTGATAGTGATTTGCGAAATTGTGTAACTTTTAGTCGCATCCCTTTCGGAACGAATGATGTTTTAAATGACACTTCATTTGAAAGACATCTCTCTATACATTTGAAAGATATTTTCGTGTGTCACTTTGCTTAGACAATTCAATTTCGTTTAAGTATGTAAATATCTTTCAAATGACGAATTGAAAGGGATTGCGATAGGTTTTAAAATTAAACAATTACCCCTGGTATGGCGGTAATATAAGTGGACTGTATAGCGGCATAGCGGGGCGGTTTGTGATTTGTGGTTCAGAAAAAAATGATGTGGTCCTTAAATATTATGGAGAGTGAAGGGGACTCACCGAGCGCGCTTCGATTCAGCTTCTGGAGTATCTTGCCTTCAGGAAACGCCACTCACTGTCTCACACATCCTGGATGGACAGGAACCCTAGGCCTAGGTCACTCTGCCGGCCGGCTAAGTTCCACACACTTTAGAACACTGAATCACTCATTACACAGTTTATAGTTAATTCAAGCTGCGGTTAATGCATTTTATTCTAAACGAGCAACCCGTGTGCGCATGATGCGCAAAAAACACATAATAACATTCAAATAAGTTTTTTTTTTTTTTGTTTTTTTTTATTTTTTTTATTTGAGTTGCTAAATTTCTCGACTTATCCGACCACTTCAGACAAATACCTTTCTAACGGTGTATTGCACTTGATTGTGCGACTTTTAGTTTAGGAGGAGAAGCGGCTTCACTGCCGTATTATATATATAGATTATATCAGGAGCCGCACGCACATTGCGGCGGCGCGGCTCGGTCGTCGAAGACGGAATGACTCACGCGACGATTCACGATGCACTCTGCACTTGCTTGATTAGCTCTCTCACTCTGCGCACGATGGTGTGAGCAGGAAAGGGGTAGGAAGTAAGGAACTGCATCATGAAGCTCGCGAATTTACAATAGGGAAGCCGGAAATGGCGTAAACAAGCCCCCTGATGGGCCTTATTCACTATTAGCACTTAGCGATTTCTTGCTCAAGCCACGCCTCTATGATACTATGATACTCACAAATTATATAGTTATTGTACCTCGGTACTTGAACAATAATTATGTAATTTGTGATTGTCATAGTCAATACAAATTTTGAAAATGTAGGTACTACATTGGCGTGGTTTGAGTAAGGATCGCTAAGAAGTCGTAGTGAATACGAGCCCTGGCGGAGCTGCATACTTCATCTGCATTTTTCATGTGATGATGTCAAGTGCCTATATATTATTTACCTGTATGTGTTTTTTTTTTAACTTAATATCAAATCCTCACTTCCTTAAATAGGTACAAATGCATAACGAATCTGTATTAGTTATATTCTAAATTCCCAAATCTCCTTTTATAGTATATCAATTGATTAAAAATCTTTTCAATATCAGAGAGTTTTTTAACCGACTTCAAAAAAGGAGGAGGATCTCGATCTCAATCTCAAACAACAACAATAAGATTAAACTATTTGTTATAAGAATTTTATATTAGGCTTGGTGAGATTTCACAACCTATGATTGAATTTCGGAACGTGACATTAATCTTTATTTATAAATTGTCTTTGTCTTGTACCTCATGTCAGTGTCAACATTTACGAAATCGTTTTTATTGTTATTTATAAGTAACAACTTTAAATAACATTGAATTAGTTATGCGAAAATAAAGTAATTTTCTTTATCATAGATAGCAGTTTATTAAGCTGTTGTGACATACGAGTATAGGTAAACATGACTGACAAGACAATATTATTTTTATTATTGAATTTAAAATGTACAGGCTGTTCGCATTGTCCAAGAAGGTTTTAACACCCCCCCGCAATGAGAACACCCTGTATGTTCCTGTATATGCTCCAAAGAATTAAATACATGACATATCAAAGACTAGAATACCCTATATACACAAACACAATTAAAAATAACATCATTATGTACACCTTACTTGCTAATTAATAGACATATCAAACTTAACAAATACCAAATACAACATATGATATAAAACGCAAAAACATGAAACAACTAACCTATGCTAAACCTCAAGAATTTGTACATTTACAGTGCTTCAGTTTCGGCAAAGGTTTAGTCAATATGTCGGCGATCATATTGTGTGTAGGTATGTATTAAAGTTGTATGTCGTGGTGTGCAAGCGAGTCTCGGATGAAGTGGTGTCTGACGTCGATGTGCTTAGTGCGTGAATGGTATGTATTATTATGAGCTAATTTGATGGAACTTTGATTGTCAGTATGGATGACGATGGGGTGGCACGTGACGAACTGTTCACTAATGAGCGACTGAAGGCATATTGCCTCCTTGCAAGCTTCTGCGAGAGCCATTTATTCGGCTTCTGACGTAGAAAGTGCGACGGTCCGCTGCTTGCGAGCTTCTCAAGAGACTGGGGCGCCGCTCATTATGAACGCATATCCAGTGAATGAACGTCGGTCCACAAGATTGTTTCCATGATCCGCATCGACATATCCTTGAGGAAAGAATGGGGCATCAGGACGAAACTGCAGACGGAGGTCTTTGGTACGCTTAAGGTAACGAAGAACACGCTTCGCAGCCTTCCAGTGTACCCCCCGTAATGTGCATTGAACTGAGATAGGTATGAGACTGAATGAGCAATGTCGGGTCTCGTACAAATTGCAATGTACATTAGTGACCCAATAAGTTCCTGATACGGAACTTCTGCATTTTCTTCATCTTTAGTTGAAAGATTAAGTTTTAGACCAGGTTCTAGTGGGGTCGACAGAGTAACGGCATCTGTCATACTAAACTTATTTAAAAGTCTTTCGATATATTTTGTCTGGTCGAGAAATATGTTCCCAAAGCTTTGTTCTATTCTCATACCAAGACAGTCCTTACAAGGACCAAGGTCTTTAATACTGAACATCTTTATGAGTTCTCTCTCACTGGCAAAACATGCTGAACAATGTTATACCTATTTAAGATCTGTTTATATCATACCATGTTTAAGAGCAAATAAATATATTTCTATATCTATTTCTTTCTATTTCTATTTCTTTTTTAAAATGATTTTTCATGCTGTCACTTGTGCAGATGATGAAGAAATCATCAACGAAAACGGCTACGATGAGAAGATCATCGCCATCTTTTTTATAGTAAAGACAGTGTTCATTGGCTGTCTGCGTGAGATACAATTTGAGCATTGCTTCACATACTTTTATATTCCATTGGAGAGGTGCTTGCTTGAGTCCGTAAAGGGCCTTTTTCAGTAGACATACCTTGCCTTTAGGGTCGTCAGCGAAACCTTCAGGCTGTTCCAAGAAGAGATCTTCATGGAACAGCCTGAAGGTTTTAACACTTTGAATAACCTTTGATTCTCTCTTTTTTATTATTTTAGTTTTTATATCATTAAAACGACGAGAAAAAGGTATATTTACATTAAACTTTATGGTAAAAGATTTTTTTACCGGAAGTTGACCGCGGAAACAATAATAAAATGTTCCTCGCTGTTGTGAGGTGAAAAATTGTGTGTTGCGCACGGCAGAAAAGTTTTTAGCGTCTTGTAACTTTGAAATTCTCGCTTCGCTCAGGATTAAATCTTTGAACCACTCGCTACGCTCGTTGGTTCAATCCTAGAATCCTTCACTTGCTCAGCTTTGAATAGAGGTAACTCGCCGCTAAATAACCAACTTTCCAGCCTTGCATAACAAATAACTATTGTGTTCCGGCAGTAAGAGATAAAATACCCAGTTCCTCAGTGGTTGAGGATCCCGAGAGAGACTCGTTTCTTTTTCCAGCCTTCTCCCCGTTCGTTCATAAAAAAGCTTATACTGAATCCTTGGGTGTTTAATATGTATATTATTTATGTATTTTCAAAAGTATATAAGTATGTTTGTCCGTTATCTAGTATTTATGACACCAGCAAGGGGCTAATTGTCTAATTTTAAAATCTATCGCAATCTCTTTCAATTCGACATTTGAAAGATATTTACATACTTCAAACCATCACTATTTGAAATTTTATAGGGATTGTGATCGGGACGCGTTTTGAAAGATATTGAATGGACGAAATTGAACTGTCTAAGCAAAGTGACACTCGAAAATATCTTTTAAATGTATGGAGAAGTGTCAAATGAAGTGTCATTTAAAACATCATCGTTCCTAAAGGCATTGCAACTATAAGTTATACAATTCCATAAATCGCTATCACAATCACAATACCTTTGAAAAGGATTGTGATAGATTTTGAAATTAGACAATTAGGGGGCAGTTCTTAGAAATTTACTTTGGGCTGTACTATTTTATTTGTTTCTCAATCATGCGAAAATGGCAAAGCTGATTTGGATGAAAAACATAAATAGTTTGCGCCTGTATTAAAACAATAGGATACTTTGTACTTCAATATTCCCTCGGGAACGAGAACCCGGGAATTACTTCAATATTCCCTCGGGAATATTCCCGCGGGGAAAACCGCGGTCGTCCACTATGAAATGAGACCTATTCTCTCTCTCTCTCTCTTAGGCCTCGTATGAGGATCAGTGACCACGTCTGGTGTCAGACTATATCAAGCCGCCTATAAGTCCTCTAACTTGGCTTCACGACTGTTATCCTGGCCGGGACTGACGGTTAAGGTGCCCTCCGAAGTACACAACGGTCTCCCATCCGACACCTGGCCAGACCCAACGGTACTTAATAAACGGAATCAAATATGATCAGTTTGATACCTATTGAGTTTTGAATTTTAAACTCCAGTAGATAGAATTTCACTTTGAAAGAAACGAAGAAATATTTCGTTTAACATTAATTATTCGCACTAACCTGAAAGGTTTTAGTTAAAATCGATGGTGCTATAATTAATTTTAACTCTCCCTGAGAAATTTTAATGTACTCGATTGCTATTGTCTAAATAATTAAAAGGTTTGTGAAAGAGATTTACAGAACTAGGCTTTTAAATGATAAATGAGTATTTTAAGCTTGTAGAAAACAAAAACAACTTATACTTCCATATCTAAAAAAAGTTATGGGTTCTATAAATGTGTCTGTCTGTTCAATATAAAATAGAATATTAAATTTGACAGCACCTTACACATCTTACTATACAAAACTGGAAAGCAAAAACAAAATAAAAAGGAACCGATAATTCTCAGTGTTGTGTGATTACACTGAAAAAAGAAACCATCAGTAAATAATAATTACATTCACACTTTTGATCAAGAAATCTTAACATTCCTTAATTCGAATATTTATAAACTTACTGTATTTCAGTCATGTCTTATTTCGATTCGGAGTGGGAATAACCATTTTATATGTAAATTTTTGCGTGAGAAGCATTCGACTTGTCGCGAGACACATGTGCCACATCTGCACAATAATAAGCGTTGTATGACGTCATGTCACGTTATAAAACATGAACCACGTCATAGTATCTACAAAGTAAACAAGCAAACAGAAAGTCCATAAAATGGGTGTTGTCAGCGCTGTCAGGTTTTACTCGCGTTGGATTTTTTAAAATATCCTAGCAAAAAAAATATAATTAACTGGGAAAATGTGTTTATTTGTCCTTCCTACACGCTCTAACTAAACAACCAGTCGACTTGTTTTTTTTTTGTTTGTTTTTTATGAACAACAAGGCGACTCTTAGCCTTCATCATACCTGATGTTAAGTATTGATAATGCTGCACATGGTAGCGAGCCTCTCCCGGAATCCTCATCATTGAGGAACTGGCTATCTTATCTCTAACTGCCGGAACATAACAATGCTGAAAACATTGTTGTTATGGCGTCAGGCTTAGATAAGATGGTGGTAGCTAGCCAGGCGGACTTACAACAAGTCCTACCACTAAGCAAATTAAGAGTTAGTTGAAAGGACGGAGACACAGAGAAACATTTAATTCCGATATTCCCACGGGAACGGGAACCAAGCAGGAGAAAACGCGAGCACAAGATAACGCGCCCGCTCACACAGCTGCTAGAACCATGGACTATTGGACAACTTCGGGGGTACAAATATTACCCCATTCTTCGTACAACCCAGATTTTGCTCCATGAGATTTTTTTTTATTTCCAACGTTAAAAAAAATGCTTCGTGGGCGAAAATATAGCACTGCAGACGAGGTCGAAGAATTTCGGCGGTTATTTTTCGATCTCCTGCAAGACTCTTTTTTTAAATGTTTTGAAAGCTGGTTCACCCGAATGCATTGGGATTGGAGGGAGATATTTTGAAAAGCTGTAAATAAACTTTTTTTTTATTCTATTTTTCTTTTCACTAACTATTTTTCGTCGGGATTCTTCAGCATCTAAGGCTGGTGCGGGTTCGAGCGATAACAGCCCACGTATATTTATGTCTTGTAGCTGGAGAAACTTCGTATGTGAGATGTAGGTCCTTATTACAGGATGTCATTTCCTCGTCGTCGTGTGGTGACGGCCTAAGAATACAAGTGTCACCACTCCCTCACATGCCTGGGATATCGTAAGGGTCGACTAAGAGGCTCGACGCATTGAACACCTGTGCGAGAGAAGGAAAACTTGAAACAAACCCTCTACCAACCCGTCTGGCCAGCGTGGTAGCAGTAGGCTAATATCCTCCTATGAACACCACAATAGGCGTGAGCTAGGAGAGGCTTATGTCCAGCAGTGGACGTCCACAGGCTGATGATGGTGTAGCGGTAAGTGTGGCGTCAGGTAGGTGCAACCACACAAACGACTGCCGAGCGTAAGTTAACTGTTGTCGAGACTGCTTTTCGAAGCTGTCAACTTTTGAACGCACGTTATCAGTCGACAAGACTGCATTTAATGCCAGTCAACTGTCGTCGATTTTACCTTGCAAACGAGTCAGTGTCGAACACATGACTTATTATCAGTCATCGAGACTATCTCCCCTGCGGTGGCTAGTCTAGGGTATTTTATGTCATCGAGACTGCTTTCGAAGACTGTCAACACGACAGTGATGTCGAACGCATGTTAGCAGTCGTCGAGCGCATTTAACTTTCGAAGGTCTACGACACTATTGACATTCTGTTATTATGATGTTAACAGCTTTGAGAAAAAAAAGATCAATTATCCAAAACATCCGTCATCATTGTTCGCTGCCATATTGTATACTCTTTGACTAATTTCGATCATCACATTTTCTTCTCATTTACGTTATTTTACAAGACATATCTTATATTTTCCCAAGTATAATTTTTATACGTAATAAACTTTTCAATAATTATTTTTTTGTTTTAACAAAAGTAGCAAGGTAAGTCCAAAGGTAACTAAAACTGATGTAGGTAATTATTATAGATCACCATGAACGTTCAGCGAACTTGCAAAAAGTAAACAAAACTATCATAAACTTGGAGTTCCAAGTTATTTGATCATGAATACCGAATAAACATAATTAAGATTGAATACGCTGGAATTTGTTTGTTTTAGTTGAATTAAGCAAAGCGCTTGTTTTTATATTGTTTTCTTGATATTTGTTTTTAAGTACAGTCAGGGGAACTCCCCGGGAGTCAGAAGAGCTTTATCAGGAGCGTCATTTAAAAAAGTAATTGACATATTCCCTTTAATGTTTTCAAATGAAATATCAAGAAATGTAAATAATAATTATTATTTGCAACAGAAACGTTTTCAATACATCTATTTTATTGAAATAACGCTTCTTAAAAAAGCTCTACTGGTCGGCGGGAAGTTCCCCGAGTGTAATATGGAGTTGGCACGTGTTCTAATTAGCACAATTACCTGTGAAAACGAGATGTAAAATGAGTAAAAGCGAACGTTCTGATCCCCCGGAGACATGTAAATTGTAAGGACTGTGTTGTGTATGTATACAAGTGAGTGTGTTAATAGATATCTACTATTAAACAGCCTACGCTGATGATAAACCGCTCAGCATCAATTAATTTATTAGCTTTATAAGCAAAGGAGAATGCCAGATTTACTTAAGGATATCGCCTAAGATGCGCACTGCCGGCGCTTTAAGCAAATATGCATTAAAATACCTATATCTTTTTAATTACGGTTTCAAATTTCTTAATTATTAAAAAAAATCAGTTTGGGGTTAAAGTTAAATAATATAAAAAGCGATACTGATTTCCTGCAACATCGTTGTAGTTTACTCAACGTTTTACGCACAGCACAAATCTCACTTTGATCAGAAATGTAGGTCCAACGGAGAATTACTCAATTCAACGTTATAACACTTCCCGCAAAAGAGATTAAAGAAATCGAAGAAAATACGTTTAAACAGAACTGACAGCTAGCTCAAACGCAACCACAGACTAACTCTATTAGAATCTTGTTAGCAACAAAATAACAGAGTAGAGAGCGTTGCATCGTATATTTCTTTTGCCGCCATGTTGGTAGACCTGTTTAATCTGTCAAAAGATTAAGCTTATTTATTAATTATCTGCAGTTTTTTAATGTTTTGGATTTTTTATTATTAAAGAAACCATACTCAAACATTAGTGTACCGCACGCCCCGCTCGGATTTGGCAGTGGACTGTATCGCTGCGGAGGGCGAGACGTACGGTATCGTGGACTGGGTGTAAAACGCAGAAGCTTGTAGTACCAGGAACTAGGAGAGCTTGCTTGCTGTCTCTTTCAGAGCCTTGAGGCGAGAGTGGGACAAGTGATGATCCGTAGCCATAGAAACCCGACTCTCACAGAGCTACTTAAAGGCAATATACCATAAGGAGGACCGCGCGCAAGCTCACTAGTTTTCAACTTTATTTATCTAATTTTATCTATGCACATACGACGTTTCTTATCACAACATTACATATGTTCAACTTAATAACTTTAAATATTATGTTCAACTTATTCTCCATTCAGGGGGGAGAGTACTGGTGTACTGAGATACAGGCTTAACGCTTAGTTCAGACACCAGTCTCTCACAATCTTTGTTAATGATTTATATTTTTATGTTAAGAAACCGCCATTATAATGTATAAAGATTGTGGAAGAGTAAATAAAGAATTTATTTATTTATTTATTTACATGTTACATATTAAAATATTCTAAAAAATTATTGTTATCAAGTAAAGTTATTATTTACAATCTTAAGTTCAATACTGTTTCTAATCTACCTACTTATAAATCGTTTTGGGAAATGACAAAACACACGAAAAAATATACTTTATTCCTTAATATCTTATCAGCTATTTACTTTACTATTATGTATCAGACCTTATCGTGAAGGTCTAATTAGCCGCTATGTGCGTAACATCAATTTATCAACATAGAAGAAATTATTTGTAAATACCTACTAAAGGACTGTACCGAGTTGTATGACGCACGGACCACAAAACCACAACCACTTTTGTTGTAACCCGTGGCGTACTCCCAACTAATTGTGTCGATTAGCCGTTGGAGTACGCCCCTAACCACAGCCCTTTTCAGGGCTACGGTCAGCGTCCGACACCGTCTCCTCATAGCTGCAGGGTGAGTCATATACTTACCAAGGGTCGCGTGCGCTCGAGCCTCGCCGACGCGTTAGGCTGGCTGAGCCATCGCCGCCGCGTGTCGTGCCCCGCCGCACCCCAGCACCACCCTCCGCCGTGAGTATGGCGGACAACGCTGCCTCGGCGCGTCCCGCCGCCGCCACCACCACCGTCACTACGTCCACTACCGCTACCACCACCTCAGCTGCCTCCACCACCCCTGCAACGCCTGCGCGTCCACGTCCGCAGTCCGGTACAGACCTAGCCAGTGTGCACCGTACCGCAGCCAAGTCGGCATCACCCAGAGTCCGATATGAATCGGATTCCGTGATTGTCGCCCGGGTTGCCGGCGCCGGTTTTCTTTCGGACCGGCTTGCACGCTGGATGGCGACGTACCTCCGGATAGCGGAGTTCGAGCTGGGCGACGTACCCGCACTCGCCCCATCAGACGAAGTGGCCCTCCAAGCCCTTCGGAATATGGAGGACATCCCATTGTCGCTTCCCCCCCGTGCGCGGCCTGAGCAAGCGGAAGCGCTCTTCGCTTGGCCCGCGGACAGAGAAGCGCCCCTGCGCGACACCCCACCCACGCGATCCGCGCGGTAAGCCTCGCTCACGGTCCATAGGGGACCCGACTAGCCCGGGGGCCGACGAGTTGTCCGCCGCCCTCACCCCTGCTCCACCACCGCAGCCGCAGCAGCCACCGATCTCGCCGGCGCCGCAACAACTGCAGCACTCGCTGCACACGCCCGCGCCGCATACGCAGCGTGACCAACGCCCACGCCGTGTCAACCCGGACGTGGCCCCAACCCCGCCGCAACCAACACCACAGCCGGCCGTGACGTTTGCGCAAATCGCAGCGACTCCAGCCGCCCCCTCCACCTCAGCAACCGTTTCTGCGACTACCCTCAAAGAACGCAGGTACCCGCCGATTGTGGTCGAACAAATGCCGAACTGGCCGACGCACATGAAGGCGCTCCACGACCGCCTCGGTCGCCCTCCCTCCGCGCGCCCCTTCGGCGTAGGCGTGCGCTTTTCTCCTGAGGACGGTAACGAGTACCGGGTCATCCAGGACTATCTCTCCGACCTGGAGAAGCAGAGCGGGCTAAGCTGGTACTCGTACGCCCTCGCCGAAGAAAGGAGCCTCAAGGTCGCCATTTGCGGCCTACCATTTAACACCGAACCAGAGGACATCGTCACCGCCTTGGCCGAAAAAGGACACACAGCTGAGTATGTTCGCCGCATCCGGGCGCGTGCCGGCCGTCCCGGATGCATATACTTCGCCTCACTGACTCGCACCCCGGACACCATCCCCGCCATCTACCAGCTGGGCGAGCTGATGTCAATGACCGGCGTCATCGTGGAGGCCTGGCGCGGTAAGAAGGGCCCAGCACAGTGCCACCGGTGCCAGGGCTTTAGGCACTCATCCAAAGGCTGCCACCGCCCCTTAGCCTGCGTGCGTTGCGGAGCCCCGCACGCCGCGGCCGACTGCCCGCGCCCTAGAACAGAACCTGCGACCTGCGCCAACTGCGGAGGACCTCATCCCGCGAATCACAGCAGCTGCCCCGCCCTGCGAAAAGAGGTGAAAAACAAAAAAGCGGGCCCTCTCGCCAAAACAGGTCCCATTACCGCAGCCTCCATACCACAACCCGAGGTAACGGAAACAGCGGCCGCCTCCCTTATGGCCCCCGCCAACGCACCAACCACCCGCGGCGCCGCACCACCACCGCCCACGCAGCAGAAACAGCGCCGCAGACGTCGAAAGGGTGGGGAGGGCCAGTCAGACGGCCGCCCCCCCGCCACCGCCCCACCTGCGGAAAATTTATACAACTACCCACCACAGGCAAACATTAATATACCACCGCCTGTACAGCAACTGCTTGCCGTGTTTGCCCAAAACATGGCAGCGCAACTCCAGAACTGCATCGGCCAGATCCTGTCAGCAAATTCGCGTTAAGGTTCGTGCACTGGAACGCACAGACGCTCACGGGGAAGCGTCGAATGCTGCTCCACTTCCTACGGGAGCACAAGATCGACGTCGCCCTAGTGAGCGAAACGCGACTCGCAGCCTCCACCAACGTGCGCTTCCCGGGCTACACCGTTTACCGGCAGGACGAGGTCTCTCCCGTGGACGGACACCCCTACCGGGGCCTAATGGTCCTAGTACACAGGCGGATTATACACCAACCCGCCCCCCCGGTAACGCCTCACAGTTTCCGCGCGCTCGGCATCGACATCAACATCGCCGGCACCGACGTCCGCTTATACGCCATTTATAAGCCTCCGCGCAGCGACCTCGACACCAAGGAGCTAAGGGAGCTCCTACGCCCTTACCCCACCATTGTGGCCGGCGACCTAAACGCCAAGCATGCGGGGTGGAACTCCACCACCCCCAACCCAGCAGGCCGCAAGCTCATGTACGACGCCATCCAACACGGGTATGACATCTTAGGCCCCGACGAGCCTACCCACCACTGCGCAGCCACGGGCACTGACGACGTGCTGGACATCCTGGTGCTCAGGGATGTCCCTACCACCATTCAGCAGGAGGTAATGCTGGACCTGCCATCCGACCATCGCCCGGTCATCTGCACTTTAAACGCCCCGCCAACACGCGCAGCCCTACCTCCTCCACGGGTTCGCATCGACTGGGGCAAGTTCCAGTCCGAGCTAGCTACCAACACCACCTCGCGCCCCATCACTACTCCCGAGGATGTCGATAACGCCACAACGGAGCTGACGGCCGCCATTCAGTCTGCGCTCCACTCAGCTGCGCACACCCGCCCGAACAAAGTAAAATCCAACACGCTCCCTGCTCGGGTGACGGCACTCATAGCCGAAAAGCGCAGCCTGCAACGGCTTTGGCAACAAACCCGCTGCCCTACCACCAAGGCCCGACTTAACAAAGCCACAGCGGAGATAAAGTGCGCTCTCGAACAGCACGCAGCGCACTCCTGGGACAGGTACATCGCAGAGATCAGTGACGAGTACCCCTCAGTTCACCGTCTCTGCAAACAACTTAAGAACTCCGACCCGCCGCCCACCCGCCCACTCAAGGACTCCAACGGCCAGCCCAGATACCGCGCCGAAGACAGAGCGGAGCTGTTCGCCGCCCATCTTGAGCGACAGTTCACTCCGAACGCAGCATCGGACACCGAGCACGTCGCGGCCGTGGAAACGCACGTGAACAACTGCCTTTCACAACCACTCTCGCCGCAGGACGATCCCATCGTTTTTACTCCCCGTCAGGTGCTGAGAGAGATCGCCAGGTCCAAACCTCGGAAGGCTCCGGGCCCTGACGGCATCACCAATGACGCGCTCCGCCACCTACCCCTCAAGACCGTCGCAGCCCTCGCGCGCCTTTACACCGGCATCTGTCGCACCGGCCACTTTCCAACACAGTGGAAAACAGGTAGGGTGATCATGATACCCAAGCCCGGGAAGGATCGCTCCCGCCCCGAGAGCCACAGGCCCATCACCCTCCTCGACACCAATTCCAAGGTGTTTGAAAGACTGCTGCTGCCCCGTCTGACGCCGTACATCGAACCGCGGCCCGAGCAGTTCGGCTTCCGCCCCAACCACTCCACGACGCTTCAACTGACCCGGGTGCTGCACCACATATCTGTCTGCCTCAACAAGCGTGAGTTTCCCGTAGCAGTCATGCTAGACATGGAGAAGGCCTTCGACAGGGTATGGCACGATGGCCTGCTCTACAAACTCTCCATGTCCACCGTACCACTCAGGCTGCTGCGGGTCATAGCGTCATTCCTCCGCAACCGAACCATCCGAGTCGCCGTCGAAGACACCGTGTCCACCCCCCGACCAGTCCGCGCGGGCGTCCCCCAGGGAAGCTGCCTGTCGCCGGCGCTGTACGCAGCCTTCACAAACGACGTTCCCGTCACAGCCGGCGTAAAGCTCGCGCTGTACGCCGACGACACGGCGTATATCGCCTCATCCATACGCCCACAACACGCCGCATCAAAAATCCAGGCTACACTTGAAGCCCTGCCGCCCTGGCTCGACAAATGGCGCATGGCTATAAACGTAGCCAAAACTCAAGCCATCAGCTTCGGTGCCCACCGACGCCTCCCACCGCAACTCACCATCAACGACGCTCCCGTGGAATGGACACCCGCGGTCACATACCTGGGCGTGACCATGGACCGCCAACTCACCATGAGCCACCACGTGACCAACACGGTGGTCAAAGTAAGGACCGCGAGAACGCTACTGCGCCCCGCCCTCAACAGCCGCCTCCCGCTCAGAACCAAGTTGGGTATTTATAAAACCTACTTACGCTCCATACTCACCTACGCCGCCCCAGCTTGGTTCGCCCTCACCGCGGAAACGCAGCGACGCCGACTGAGGGCGCAACAAAACATCACTCTACGCCTCATCGCCAACGCAGCACGCTACGTCCGCAACACAACGATCGCCCGAGACCTACAGGTAGAGGGCTTGGACGAGTTCGTCGGCCGCCTAGCCAAAACGATGTACGCCCGAGCAGACGCATCAGACTGCGAGCACCTCCGCAACATCGCTCCGCTCTACGAACGCCACCACGACCGCCGCAACCGAGCTCTACCCAGGGAGATAGTGCCCCCAGACGTCGACGACGCCCCCGCCCCCGCACTTACAGCAACGACGCTCAACGGCTCCGAATCGCGCCCGCCGCGACCGATAGAGCCCCCTCCACCGACTTGACGAAACCCCGCCCGCGACCCCGCGGGCCCGCTCCCCCACCACCCAAGAAAATGTCGAACTACCCACACAAGAGGCGCTCCCCCCTCACGATAAGTCCGTCGCCTGCTCGCAGGTCGCTCGCTAGGCCTCCCTTACGGGTCTCACCTGGCAGGGCTTGACCGCGCTGAGGGCGACGGTGAAGAACTTAGGGAGGGGGGACGACCCCAATTTCGACCAACCTGCATGGGAGCGGGTTGCGACCCCCGCAACGTCTGAAATGGCTTACGCCAAAACCAGATTACCCGCGCGCCTAGCGGCGCGCGAGACGAAGAAAAGATATGTAAATACCTACTAAAGGACTGTACCGAGTTGTATGACGCACGGACCACAAAACCACAACCACTTTTGTTGTAACCCGTGGCGTACTCCCAACTAATCGTGTCGATTAGCCGTTGGAGTACGCCCCTAACCACAGCCCTTTTCAGGGCTACGGTCAGCGTCCGACACCGTCTCCTCATAGCTGCAGGGTGAGTCATATACTTACCAAGGGTCGCGTGCGCTCGAGCCTCGCCGACGCGTAAGGCTGGCTGAGCCATCGCCGCCGCGTGTCGTGCCCCGCCGCACCCCAGCACCACCCTCCGCCGTGAGTATGGCGGACAACGCTGCCTCGGCGCGTCCCGCCGCCGCCACCACCACCGTCACTACGTCCACTACCGCTACCACCACCTCAGCTGCCTCCACCACCCCTGCAACGCCTGCGCGTCCACGTCCGCAGTCCGGTACAGACCTAGCCAGTGTGCACCGTACCGCAGCCAAGTCGGCATCACCGAGAGTCCGATATGAATCGAATTCCGTGATTGTCGCTCGGGTTGCCGGCGCCGGTTTTCTTTCGGACCGGCTTGCACGCTGGATGGCGACGTACCTCCGGATAGCGGAGTTCGAGCTTGGCGACGTACCCGCACTCGCCCCATCAGACGAAGTGGCCCTCCAAGCCCTTCGGAATATGGAGGACATCCCATTGTCGCTTCCCCCCGTGCGCGGCCTGAGCAAGCGGAAGCGCTCTTCGCTTGGCCCGCGGGCAGAGAAGCGCCCCTGCGCGACACCCCACCCACGCGATCCGCGCGGTAAGCCTCGCTCACGGTCCATAGGGGACCCGACTAGCCCGGGGGCCGACGAGTTGTCCGCCGCCCTCACCCCTGCTCCACCACCGCAGCCGCAGCAGCCACCGATCTCGCCGGCGCCGCAACAACTGCAGCATTCGCTGCACACGCCCGCGCCGCATACGCAGCGTGACCAACGCCCACGCCGTGTCAACCCGGACGTGGCCCCAACCCCGCCGCAACCAACACCACAGCCGGCCGTGACGTTTGCGCAAATCGCAGCGACTCCAGCCGCCCCCTCCACCTCAGCAACCGTTTCTGCGACTACCCTCAAAGAACGCAGGTACCCGCCGATTGTGGTCGAACAAATGCCGAACTTGCCGACGCACATGAAGGCGCTCCACGACCGCCTCGGTCGCCCTCCCTCCGCGCGCCCCTTCGGCGTAGGCGTGCGCTTCTCTCCTGAGGACGGTAACGAGTACCGGGTCATCCAGGACTATCTCTCCGACCTGGAGAAGCAGAGCGGGCTAAGCTGGTACTGGTACTCGCCGAAGAAAGGAGCCTCAAGGTCGCCATTCGTGGCCTACCATTTAACACCGAACCAGAGGACATCGTCACCGCCTTGGCCGAAAAAGGACACACAGCTGAGTATGTTCGCCGCATCCGGGCGCGTGCCGGCCGTCCCGGATGCATATACTTCGCCTCACTGACTCGCACCCCGGACACCATCCCCGCCATCTACCAGCTGGGCGAGCTGATGTCAATGACCGGCGTCATCGTGGAGGCCTGGCGCGGTAAGAAGGGCCCAGCACAGTGCCACCGGTGCCAGGGCTTTAGGCACTTATCCAAAGGCTGCCACCGCCCCTTAGCCTGCGTGCGTTGCGGAGCCCCGCACGCCGCGGCCGACTGCCCGCGCCCTAGAACAGAACCTGCGACCTGCGCCAACTGCGGAGGACCTCATCCCGCGAATCACAGCAGCTGCCCCGCCCTGCGAAAAGAGGTGAAAAACAAAAAAGCGGGCCCTCTCGCCAAAACAGGTCCCATTACCGCAGCCTCCATACAACAACCCGAGGTAACGGAAACAGCGGCCGCCTCCCTTATGGCCCCCGCCAACGCACCAACCACCCGCGGCGCCGCACCACCACCGCCCACGCAGCAGAAACAGCGCCGCAGACGTCGAAAGGGTGGGGAGGGCCAGTCAGACGGCCGCCCCCCCGCCACCGCCCCACCTGCGGAAAATTTATACAACTACCCACCACAGGCAAATATTAATATACCACTGCCTGTACAGCAACTGCTTGCCGTGTTTGCCCAAAACATGGCAGCGCAACTCCAGAACTGCATCGGCCAGATCCTGTCGGCAAATTCGCGTTAAGGTTCGTGCACTGGAACGCACAGACGCTCACGGGGAAGCGTTGAATGCTGCTCCACTTCCTACGGGAGCACAAGATCGACGTCGCCCTAGTAAGCGAAACGCGACTCGCAGCCTCCACAGGCAGGACGAGGTCTCTCCCGTGGACGGACACCCCTACCGGGGCCTAATGGTCCTAGTACACAGGCGGATTATACATCAACCCGCCCCCCCGGTAACGCCTCACAGTTTCCGCGCGCTCGGCATCGACATCAACATCGCCGGCACCGACGTCCGCTTATACGCCATTTATAAGCCTCCGCGCAGCGACCTCGACACCAAGGAGCTAAGGGAGCTCCTACGCCCTTACCCCACCATTGTGGCCGGCGACCTAAACGCCAAGCATGCGGGGTGGAACTCCACCACCCCCAACGCAGCAGGCCGCAAGCTCATGAACGACGCCATCCAACACGGGTATGACATCTTAGGCCCCGACGAGCCTACCCATCACTGCGCAGCCACGGGCACTGACGACGTGCTGGACATCCTGGTGCTCAGGGATGTCCCTACCACTATTCAGCAGGAGGTAATGCTGGACCTGCCTTCCGACCATCGCCCGGTCATCTGCACTTTAAACGCCCCGCCAACACGCGCAGCCCTACCTCCTCCACGGGTTCGCATCGACTGGAGCAAGTTCCAGTCCGAGCTAGCTGCCAACACCACCTCGCGCCCCATCACTACTCCCGAGGATGTCGATAACGCCACAACGGAGCTGACGGCCGCCATTCAGTCTGCGCTCCACTCAGCTGCGCACACCCGCCCGAACAAAGTAAAATCCAACACGCTCCCTGCTCGGGTGACGGCACTCATAGCCGAAAAGCGCAGCCTGCAACGGCTTTGGCAACAAACCCGCTGCCCTACCACCAAGGCCCGACTTAACAAAGCCACAGCGGAGATAAAGTGCGCTCTCGAACAGCACGCAGCGCACTCCTGGGACAGGTACATCGCAGAGATCAGTGACGAGTACCCCTCAGTTCACCGTCTCTGCAAACAACTTAGGAACTCCGACCCGCCGCCCACCCGCCCACTCAAGGACTCCAACGGCCAGCCCAGATACCGCGCCGAAGACAGAGCGGAGCTGTTCGCCGCCCATCTTGAGCGACAGTTCACTCCGAACGCAGCATCGGATACCGAGCACGTCGCGGCCGTGGAAACGCACGTGAACAACTGCCTTTCACAGCCACTCTCGCCGCAGGACGATCCCATCGTTTTTACTCCCCGTCAGGTGCTGAGAGAGATCGCCAGGTCCAAACCTCGGAAGGCTCCGGGCCCTGACGGCATCACCAATGACGCGCTCCGCCACCTACCCCTCAAGACCGTCGTAGCCCTCGCGCGCCTTTACACCGGCATCTGTCGCACCGGCCACTTTCCAACACAGTGGAAAACAGGTAGGGTGATCATGATACCCAAGCCCGGGAAGGATCGCTCCCGCCCCGAGAGCCACAGGCCCATCACCCTCCTCGACACCAATTCCAAGGTGTTTGAAAGACTGCTGCTGCCCCGTCTGACGCCGCACATCGAACCGCGGCCCGAGCAGTTCGGCTTCCGCCCCAACCACTCCACGACGCTTCAACTGACCCGGGTGCTGCACCACATATCTGTCTGCCTCAACAAGCGTGAGTTTCACGTAGCAGTCATGGTAGACATGGAGAAGGCCTTCGACAGAGTATGGCACGATGGCCTGCTCTACAAACTCTCCATGTCCGCCGTACCACTCAGGCTACTGCGGGTCATAGCGTCATTCCTCCGCAAACGAACCATCCGAGTCACCGTCGAAGACACCGTGTCCGCCTCCCGACCAGTCCGCGCGGGCGTCCCCCAGGGAAGCTGCCTGTCGCCGGCGCTGTACGCAGCCTTCACAAACGACGTGCCCGTCACAGCCGGCGTAAAGCTCGCGCTGTACGCCGACGACACGGCGTATATCGCCTCATCCATACGCCCACAACACGCCGCATCAAAAATCCAGGCTACACTGGAAGCCCTGCCGCCCTGGCTCGACAAATGGCGCATGGCTATAAACGTAGCCAAAACTCAAGCCATCAGCTTCGGTGCCCACCGACGCCTCCCACCGCAACTCACCATCAACGACGCTCCCGTGGAATGGACACCCGCGGTCACATACCTGGGCGTGACCATGGACCGCCAACTCACCATGAGCCACCACGTGACCAACACGGTGGTCAAAGTAAGGACCGCGAGAGCGCTACTGCGCCCCGCCCTCAACAGCCGCCTCCCGCTCAGAACCAAGTTGGGTTAGGTTAGGTTAGGTTAGGGTCTATAAAATGGTCTATAAAACTTATCTACGCTCCATCCTCACCTACGCCGCCCCAGCTTGGTTCGCCCTCACCGCGGAAACGCAACGACGCCGACTGAGGGCGCAACAAAACATCACTCTACGCCTCATCGCCAACGCAGCACGCTACGTCCGCAACACAACGATCGCCCGAGACCTACAGGTAGAGGGCTTGGACGAGTTCGTCGGCCGCCTAGCCAAAACGATGTACGCCCGAGCAGACGCATCAGACTGCGAGCACCTCCGCAACATCGCTCCGCTCTACGAACGCCACCACGACCGCCGCAACCGAGCTCTACCCAGGGAGATAGTGCCCCCAGACGTCGACGACGCCCCCGCCCCCGCACTAACAGCAACGACGCTCAACGGCTCCGAATCGCGCCCGCCGCGACCGACAGAGCCCCCTCCACCGACTTGACGAAACCCCGCCCGCGACCCCGCGGGCCCGCTCCCCCACCACCCAAGAAAATGTCGAACTACCCACACAAGAGGCGCTCCCCCCTCACGATAAGTCCGTCGCCTGCTCGCAGGTCGCTCGCTAGGCCTCACCTTCGGTGCTCACCGGCGGCGCCCCCCACGGCAACTCACCATCAACGGCACTCCCGTGGAATGGTCAACCGCCGTCACATACCTGGGTGTGACCATGGACCGCCAAATCACCATGAGCCACCACGTGACCAACATGGTGGTCAAAGTAGGACCGCGAGAGCGCTTCTGCGCCCCGCCCTCAGCAGCCGGCTTCCGCTCAGAACCAAGTTGGCTATTTACAAAACCTATCTACGCTCCATCCTCACGTACGCCGCCCCAGCTTGGTTCGCCCTCACTGCAGAAACGCATCGACGCTGACTGAGGGCGCAATAGAATATGGGAGTCATGCGCGAACGTCGAACACAACGTGCCCGCGCAGCGGCGCACGGCATACTGGCGTTGAGCGCACCGCGGCCGATATTTATGTCTCGCGACCGACGCGACCGGCGTATATTCTCAATCATAGCTGCGTACCCGCGCCTCATACCAACGGCATCGGCCGCAACACTGAAGAGAAGAATCGAAAGCGGGCATATTTACGTAGGTGTTGGAACGAGATAGATGTCGCGTTGTCTGTTGTCTTTATCTAGCATCTAAGCAAATTCTATAAATACGGCGAGTGACCGAATAAAATTGTTATTGCACTTTTAAAGCTCTTTTACTTAGCAACTACTCCTCTCCTCTGAAGAAGCCTCCACAATTGGTGACCCCGACGTGGAAAAAAAACAACCCTTGTCTCTAAGAAGATTTTGTAACGTGGAGCCAGCTACTATGACGTCGGAAGAAAAACCCAAAGAAATTAATTACGACGTAAGCGCCGTATCCATACAGTCGCGGCTCTTACCTTTCTGGAGAGAGATTCCCCGGGCCTGGTTTATACAATTTGAAGCAGTGATCGACCCTTTGAAGACCTCAGATGACCAAAAATTCAGATATTTACTGCAACAGCTGCAAACGGTCGACTTACAGCATCTAACGGACATTCTCTACAATCCACCTGCGACTGGAAAATACGAGAAGGTGAAGCAGCGGCTACTCGAGGCCTACGACAAGTCAGATGTTAGGAATTTCCAGAAGTTGATCAGCGGCTTGGAACTGGGAGATCAGAAGCCCTCCCACCTTTTAAGGAAGATGAGAGAGCTCGCAAGCGGCATGATTACGGAAGAGGGACTAAGAATAGAATGGCTGAATCACCTGCCCGCACAAGTCCGCGTCGTCCTATCAGTAAATAACGAATCATCACTAGACACCTTAGCCGCGATGGCAGACAAAATGTCAGAGTACGCAGGGAGCCCCACCATCGCCGCAGTCACAACATCAGCACCGACTTCATCACCTTCGACTTCTATGACACAACTGGAAGCTCTGGCAAAGCAAGTGGAGAAGCTCACGCTAGAGATCGCCGAGCTACGTCGAGGGAGGCCGCTACACGAGAGACACGAACATCGTCGCCGCCCATATAACCGTCGTTTCCGATCACAATCCCGTTCACGCTCGCAATCATCGCAACGTGGACCTGGACCGAAACCTGGCGATGACAACTGGGAATGCCGTTATCACTACCGTTTCGGAGACAAGGCAAATCGCTGCGAGTCGCCATGTTGTAGAAGAAAGAAGCCGTCGGGAAACTAAAACCGACACCGACCGTGGCGGACGTCGGTGTCCCGTACACCAGTAATCGCCTTTGTGTACACGACCGTAACACTCACGAACGTTTCCTCGTGGACACAGGCGCAGACATCTCTGTTTTGGCCGCCAATCACAAGAAAAACAACAAAACTGCAAGCGTCTACACTTTATACGCGGCAAATAATACGCCGATCAAGACTTACGGACAGAAAACCATCAGACTAAATTTTGGATTAAGAAGAGACTTTACTTGGTCATTCGTCGTCGCAGATGTGAAAACCTCCATACTGGGAGCCGATTTTCTTCGTCACTTCAAGCTGTTAGTGGACCTGGACAAGAAAAAGTTAGTTGACAAGATTACCGAATTATCTATCGACGCATTAGAAGTTTCTACAAACACCGAATCGGTTCACATCATAAGCAACAATCAAGCATACTACGATATTTTGAAGCAATATCCAGATGTTCTACGCCCAATGTCTCTGAAACAACCAGCGAAACACGATGTTGTCCACCACATTGAAACTACCGGCCCCCCACTCTACGCCCGCCCCCGCCCGCTGCCCCCGGACAAGTATAAGGCAGCCAAAGAAGAGTTTGACCGCATGTTAGAAATGGGAATCTGCAGGCCATCGAAAAGCCCATGGGCCAGCCCACTTCATGTAGTAAAGAAAAAAGACGGAAGACTACGCGTGTGTGGTGACTACAGACGACTGAACGCGGTCACTCAACCCGATCGCTATCCCATACCTCGCATACAAGATTTCACATACCAATTATATAACAAGAAAATATTCTAGAAGTTGGATTTGAAAATGGCATACTACTGGATACCAATCGCCAAGGAAGACGCACAGAAAACGGCAATCACAACACCCTTTGGAATGTTCGAATTCAGCTGTATGACTTTTGGACTAAGAAACGCCAGTCAAACATTTCAAAGATTCATGCACGAGGTACTGAGAGGCATAGACGGCTGTTTCTGTTTTATCGACGATATACTTATTTTCGAAGAAAACGAAGAAAAACATAAGAAGCTTCTTCACCAGGTTCTTCAGCGGTTGGACAAGTACGGCGTGACACTAAATATAGAAAAATGCGAATTTGGCAAAGAAACAATAGATTTCCTCGGCTATGAAGTATCATCGACCGGCATAAAACCCACATCGGATCGAGTTAAAACCATATCTACCTACCCGAAACCGAAGACCATTCTCGAACTTCGACGTTTCTTGGGGATGATCAACTTTTATCGAGACTGTCTCCCCCGCCAAGCTGAACTACAGATCGAACTTAACAAGTACCTACATAACAGAAAGCGTAATGACAACACGCCGATCGAGTGGACAACAGAAGCAGAGGAAGCCTTTGAGAAATGCCGCCAAAGCGTCACAGAGGCCACCATACTCTCGCATCCAGTTCAAGGAAGTACCCTCGCCATCATGACAGACGCTTCAGATCACAGCCTTGGTGCTGTTCTTCAACAGAGAGTTAACAATGTTTGGAAGCCACTGGCATTTTATTCAAAAGCAATGAGCGCAACACAACGCCGATACAGTGTATACGATCGCGAATTATTAGCCATGTATACAGCTGTCAAACACTTTCGCCGGTTAATAGAGGGAAGCGACGTGGAACTATATACAGACCACAAACCACTTACTTACGCTCTTACAAGAGCAGCGAGTACCACCGACACACCGAGACGCGAGAGACAACTGCATTTTATAAGTCAATTTTGTACGAGTATAAAATACATCAAGGGAGAAGAAAATACAGTCGCCGATGCCTTATCAAGACTTGAAGAGATTATTTGCCCGTCAACAATCGACTATAATCAATTAAGCATCGATCAACAACAAGACCAAGAACTTAAGAAACTAAAGAAACAAGAAAACTTAATATTCAAAGAAATTACGATACCCGGTTGTAACCGACCAATCACATGCGAGCTTTCTACTTCAATACCACGACCGTATCTACCCGCAAGACACCGTTACGCAGCCTTCAAAGCGCTACATGAATTATGTCACCCGGGCGTACGCAGTACAAGAGAATTGATGACAAGAAAATTATTTTGGCCATCAATGAACAAAGAAGTTGCACAGTGGACGAGAGCCTGCATAAGCTGCCAGCGAGCGAAAGTACATCGGCACGTAAACACGCCGTTAGTACAGTTCCCGCCGTCACAACGCTTCGAACACATCCATATAGATATCGTCGGCCCGCTGCGCCTATCTAATGACTATCGCAACTGTGTCACTATAATTGACCGATGCACGAAATGGCCCGAGGCGATTCCAGTCCGTGACGTCACAGCAGAAGTCGTCGCTCAAGTACTATACGAAACATGGATAGTAAGATTCGGCTGCCCGCTGCGCATCACAACAGATCAGGGTCGCCAGTTCGAGTCCTTTTTGTTCAACGCACTCACGAAGAAAATGGGTATCAACAGATTGCGTACTACTGCGTACCACCCACAGTCGAATGGACAGGTTGAGCGATGGCACCGGACAATGAAAGCTGCGCTTATGGCTCGCGGGGCGACAACGACGTGGACACAAGAACTTCCGACCGTATTACTTGGATTACGGACCGCCCTGCGTCAAGATAACAACCTCAGCCCAGCTCTAATGACGTATGGCACCACACTCCGCATACCATCAGATTTCTTCGAGCCACAAAGTTCAAAAATGGACGACGCGGAACTTGTACGCCATCTCACTCGCACGATGACGTCACTCACGCCGGCCGCGCACCGCTCACGATCAGCTGACAAGCCGTTTGTTTACAAGGACTTAGCGACGTGCACGCATGTCTTCGTTCGGAACGATACCGTCAGAGCGCCACTCACACCACCGTACGATGGCCCTGTAGGCACACATAAATTCCCAGAACCGCTGCACCACATAGGTAGATGTAACTATGTAGTATGTATACCTGTGCAATTCAAAGCAAATAAAATGGCAGTTACCATTGCGCGCCAGTCCTGGCCGCTCGTCACCCAATCTCTTGGTTTTATTTCACACCTTCTGAACTATATAATTATTGTTTGGTGGACAGTATCTACTTACCCAATAGGTAACCTTCAGATTCATACAACACCAACATTGGTGACCCCTAAAGTGAACACTAGTGACCGTGAAAATAAATTTCAAGGATTTTATTGTGTGAATAAAATTAGTTGGCCCGTGTGACATAATTACTGACGCGCAGTGATAACTCCCTTTAGTCTCGGGGCCCGGACTCAAAGGTTTCACGTTACCGAACTTTACAGTTGTACGTGATCGATTTTTTAATCATGACTACTCCGGTATTGCAACCAAATATGGGAGCGCCTTCACATCCTGCTGCGGCATCACAACAACCTGGAGCAGCTTTAGAGCAGATAACTATTGCGTCACGGATTCCGGAATTCTGGCCCGATCAACCTCGTGTTTGGTTCGTCAGGTTGGAATCTACAATCA
Organism: Chrysoteuchia culmella; assembly: GCA_910589605.1. Lineage (NCBI taxonomy): Eukaryota > Metazoa > Arthropoda > Insecta > Lepidoptera > Crambidae > Chrysoteuchia > Chrysoteuchia culmella. The sequence continues at coordinate 21,351,052 of OU342652.1, forward strand.
ACCAGCAACGATTGTCAGATTTAGCCAGATATGATCTCGTGATTACGAAGCTGACCAAGGAAATTATAGGCCAGGTGACAGACATACTCGTCAAACCACCTGACACTAATAAGTATGAGAAGCTCAAGGAACGGCTCCTGACCATTTTTGAGGAGTCCGCTAGCAGGCAGGTCCAGAAGCTAATTGGAGAAATGGAGCTGGGAGATCAGCGTCCATCACAACTCCTGCGCAGAATGCGCAACCTAGCCCAAGAGAGGGTGCCTGATGAAACCTTGACGGTATTATGGCAATCACACCTGCCAACGGCGATCAAAGCAGTACTGGCAGTGGCGGATGCAAAAGACCTGGACGTGCTGGCTAAAATAGCAGACAAGGTCTTGGAGAACACCAGTATGGGAGCAGTGCAAGTAGCGGAGACCACGGAAAATCCGGGAAAATCAGCCAATGGCACGGACGCCCTCCTGGGACAGCTGGCCAAGATAAATCTGCGCCTGAGTAACCTTGAAAGAGGCAGATCAAGGCAGAAGAATCGCAGCGGATATGACTCCAGAGCTTCATCGCGGAACAGCAGATCACAATCGCGGAGCGGCAGCAATCGGAAAAGCGGAAACTGGCTGTGTTTTTACCATTTCCGTTATCGGGAGAGAGCTGTCAAGTGCGTCGAGCCATGTAACTGGAAAGGCGAGAAGGTTAACAAGCAGCCGGAAAACTAAACGTGGTGCAGCCGATGGCGGGCCCCTGCACTACGAATAACCGCCTCATAGTGTGCGATAAAGTATCAGGTATGCGTTTTCTAATTGACACCGGAGCTAATGTATCTGTTTTACCTGCAAGTAAGAATTGTTTTCTTAAGTATAATGTTGATAAATTTGATTTTAAATTGTACGCCGCTAATGGTTCAGTAATAAAAACTTTTGGACTAAAAACTTTAACGTTGAATTTAGGGTTACGGCGACCTTATACTTGGACATTTATTTTGGCA